>OU015496.1:117741655-117816655 GCA_907164885.2 Dolomedes plantarius | reverse complement strand
AGATACGACGTTGCCGTAGATACAGAAAGCACAATTCGTGGTAACTATACTAATTTTTAAAATTTAGCTGAGTATTTGTCTAAATATGCTTCTTTTGATGTATTCTAAAGAGTTCTAATAAATCAAGAATTTCGGAGAAAAGAAATCGATACAAGAAAAGATAAAAGTCATTTTTGTCAATAAAACAAGTTTAGGGCTACATTTGGTATTATTCTCGACATTTTGGTGATTAAAACCCAGCGCTCATCAGCAGCTGATCCAGGCCAAACTAAGCGACCAGACACGTGCGCATGCACCAGACAGTGCATGCGCACGTGTCTGGTCGCTTAGTTTTCGGCTTTTTGAGCTGCAACTAAGTTCTTTGCACTGATGAAGAAGCTCCTTTGCAGCTTCGAAACGGCCGTATGCAAAATTGCACCTTACTGCTATTTGTGCTTTATTTACATTGGATTTCCTGTTTATTCCTCGAGCACAAAGATTTTGTCTTTTCTTTTCATTTACAAGGTGTTGTAGAATACCGTCGAGAGGAGATTATTCTCGACAGTACCGATACAAGATTATCTTTAGTTGGGCTGTTTTTGGATGATGAGTAGTAAAGACGAGCAACCGTTGTCGAAAAGCCCACGTCGTCGACAATTAAACAGAAATGAAACATGATCTCATCAAACATCCATAATGCAACGGTCGAAGTCGCTAAAATCATAGATTTTGTCAACGCATGTCCGGTGGTAAAAGTAGGCCGATTCAATAACCTCGTACCGTGATCTCGAGATTGCAGATCACGTAAATCAAACAATAAGTTTAACAGAAATTGTTTGCACTGCATAACGATATGCGTTACGAGATTTGCACAGGGCCGTTCCACGACCGGACACGTTATTGTCTGTATACCAGGGATGGGTCTATTTTCCTTTCTCCCAAAGCAACTAGGTTAGTCACAGACCTGGAATTTTTCTTTAATTAACTCGGGTCGGGTTGGTCCTAATTTATATTCTGTCTTTGTATTCTTTGGGAGCTGTTTATTTCGAAGATTTATTGATTTAAAAAAAAAAAAAAAATCTCTAACCGATCGAAAAAGATATCTGTAATGTAAAAAACTTGCCCTGTGAAAATGCCCTGTGTTATTTTTAATTATAGAGAGAATTACGTTTTGGGGCCTTAAAAAAATTTGAAGAATGTTAAATGCTTATTTAAGCGACTTGAAAAAAAATTCAGGTAGCCTCTTCTAACGAAACTATCGCGGGTTATTAACGTAGGATTACTTACCGTTGTTTACCTCTTTTGAAGGTATATATGTATGTATGTGTTATGTATATATCTATCTATCTATCTATCTATCTATCTATCTATATATATATATATATATATATATATATATATATATATATATATATATATACACATATATGTGATGTTGTTATCACATCACTCCATCGCTATTCGCAACAGCGATTAGCGATCACTCCTTTCCACTTGGTTTTGGTGGAGGAAGTGAAGTGGAGTGACGAGTGCAAGGTTTTTTTGAGCGGGAAGAAACAACGTTCTTGCATGAAAAAAGGTGGTCTTTTTTTTTTGGCAGTACGGTGGTATCCGCAGATTGTGATGGTAGGTGCCTTTTTATGGTTTTAGAGATAGCTACATAGCAGTCTTCTCAGGCAATGTGCCCAATCCTGAACCATCTGAGTTAATGTTCATTATAAATGTGTAATAATACGATATGAGAACTGCTATTGCTGGATACTATCAGATGCTGTTATTAGTTTGTTCTAAAATGGGTCCCAAGGTGTCGACATATCTATATATCTAAGTATGTGCCTGTGTTTTAGACAACTCTATTAAAATAAAGTAGATTTTTTTGGATAGAGGAAAAAAAAAAGAAAAAAAAAAAGACCACCTTTTTTTATGCAAGCACGTTGTTTCTTCCCGCTCAAAAAAACCTTGCACTCGTCACTCCACTTCACTTCCTCCACCAAAACCAAGGGGAAAGGAGTGATCGCTAATCGCTGTTGCGAATAGCGATGGAGTGATGTGATAACAACATCACAATATATGTATGTCAAAATTTTGACGGATAATGGTACTTTTCTGTTACTGTTTACTATTTGTCCAAGCGATACAGACTGGGTTTGGCGCGCTGCCAAAATTATAACTCGCGAGGTACGGATGGACGGTTTTAGCGTCTGAAATTTTGCTTTCCGGAGAACCGTTATGGAGGAACGTAATCCTACGTTAAAATTTTCATTTCCGTGAAAATAAAATATAGATGTACGCTGATTTTAACTAACCCTTCTTTTTTTTATGTATGATTGATTTAATCGAAATCCAATCACATGCTTTTACAAATCTTAAGGAATTTTATAGCCTGTTTTATTTTTTAAAGCTATTTGGGGCAAAATCGAAAAAAATCTGCTGAATCGCTGTAACAATAAATATATTGGCACAGTTTTATCGGAGTAATTTTGAAAGATAAGTACTAAATTCAGCTTTGAAAAACTTAAACCTAATGAACCGGTTTTATACATCAACTAGCCGAAGTAGTTGCCGACAATGATGAACCAAATCGGAATAATTACGAGCCGTGTTAAACTTTTCTAAAAACTAATTTTTCTCAATACCAAAATTCTAACGCGCGCGTGGATGTAAGCATATGTGTTTTCGATAGTAAAGAAATACAGCTAAATTTCATTCTTCATGTATATATATAATATAATACGATGTTTTATAGCAAGTAGGGTGGGTGCCCCTGCAATGTAGGCGATAATAGCCCTTGTGCCTAATATCGCCTACTAGTGTTTCTAAAGTATGATTCGCGCTATGTATGAGAAAATGCAGTAACTTTTTAGTTCTGAGTTTGTACTAACAGTGGCGCCAGCGACAACGCTCTTATCATTGACAACAGAAACTAAATGGCGTGCGAAGTTGTTTTGGCTGTTGTCTTAATAAACTTTGGCTCCAAAAAATCAGAATCCAGTGAATGACCAGGTAGGTGCATCCAAATTCTAATTTTGCTTATACCATTTGAAAGTGCATTAAACAGAGACTTTGCTAGCAATGCCTTTTAACAGGTGCTCCTAATTTCGCCTGGTAGGCGGTAAGAGGAACAGAGGTACGCGATATTAGGAACCGCTCTGGAGTTCACTGGAAATTTAAATTTTTCCAATTTAGCTACATAACTTAAACTGGCACTGGTTTTGGAGCTGGTTGATCTCAGGATACCAAAGGAAATAGATCTTCGGGATGTTCTTTTGAGTTTCCAGCCTAATCATAAACTAAAATGTGGATCAGATGACGAAAAAAAGTTAGAGTAGGCGATATGTGGGACACCTACCTTACTATTTTTATTTTGCTATTAACTATAAACACACACTAACACACTCCCATTACACCCTACCAAAAATATAAATTTAGAACTATAAAAGTTCTATAATGCGAAAACCCTACATAATCTCACGAGTTAAACTTGATAGTCCCCACATTAACTCTTTTACTTCATGGTTTTTTTAGTTATGTTTTGGCTTGTAATCCATCCAAAGAGCAAAATGACACAATTTTTTTAGATGAAACGCACAGATGATAAAACAGTTGTTAAATAGCTGTAACGTAAGCAGAGACACTTTCTAAAGGATTATGTGGGTCCCATATCCGAGAGAGGAATTTCCGTTTATAGGAGATTTTAAAGATAATTAAGGCTGCTGTGTACTAACCCTATTGGATTCGTTCCCGTCAGTGCTAACTTATGCAGAAAACTTGTCCAAGGATTGCCGACTTTAATGTAAAGATTTTTTTTCTTTTTAAATGCACCCCGTAATAGTGAAAGAAATTTTACACCTTGGGATATTTTTCATTTTTTAAAAGGAATGTAAATAATATTTTAAAATTTAAATTAATCCGGGGAATCAATATTTAGTCATTCGATTTCAATCGCGAACGTAGTTACCAACAAAATATCTAACCAATGAAAGCAGTTTTATTGAAAATTACAATGTAAATAAATAGCCATCACCTATTCAAATACGCCAGTTCTACTTTTAATGTGAGAATGTTATACATCCATTCGAGCGCGGCGTAGTACACCCATTAAAAAATCAGAGCAGTAAATATGAACACTGGAAAAATAGAACAAACACTCTGGCGCGTCAAATGTGTATAACTTTTCCCGAACTTCAGCAGTTACGCAACTCAAATAGACGGTTCGTCAAGAGAGGCAAGTGCTGATAAGAGAATCAAGCCAATATCTTAAATGCGCTGAAAACATTTGTTCCACTTAGCAGCAAGTGTTGGGCCTCGTCCAAAAAAATCATGGCATCAATTTTACGGTGAAGAAAACGCGGTTGGCAGAAGAAACTAATTTCATTCCCAGCGTCATCTGGGATTGATTTAAGTCGTTTCGCTTTTTGAATTGCCGCATCTTAATTTTCTTCTCTCGGCTATCCCTCAGCATCGGCGTTCATTGTTTTTTTTTTTTTTTTCGTCACAACAAAACAAACAAATCGTACGTTTCTTTGGCGGCCTCATCGAACGGTTTTTCTTAACTAAATAAATGACTTTCCTATCTTCATCTAAATAAAAATCCTATTATCGTTGCCTTCTCAGTCTTTTGGAAAATAGAAAAATAAATAAGCAAAATAAATTAAATAGAATAAAACTTAAGTTTATTACATTTTTATTTAGTCCCGAACTCAGAAGGAAAAAATAAAAGAGCTGCGGATGTAAATGACTCCTTTTAAATTAAACAGAATAAATGGAAAAGCAGCCATTTTGGAAAAGATCGTCAGGAAATGAGAGAGAGAGAGCAAGGTTTATTATGATGCCCTTTTTGAAAAATAGGAATAGAAAAAAAAATAATAGTAATTTAAAATTTGTGTCCGACGTCATCGTGATTCAGTACGCGAAGATTTGTAACTTTAATTAAAATAATTGCTCAGACAGAGGCACGGGAAATGCAGAGTTGCGAGTAAGAATAGGTTTAAATAATACATCTCTGCTCTCGAACACAACGCTAAAAGATAAGCAGTCGCTACAGAAATATTTCCGTTTTCTTTCTTTTTTTTCTCTCTTTTTCATGCTTTGAAAATGTCCATTTTGATAATGAAGTTTTAGATTTACGATCGTAAGTCTAGTATATTTTCATTAACGTTCGCAGCTAAATTTTTAACAGTATTAGTGGGTACAGAAGGTCTTATTTTCTAAGAGAGAGAATATTGCGCATAATTAACTGTTAAACTTTTATACTGGATTCACTAAAATTCAAGCTTATAAAAAAATATTCATGGCTTATGATCGACTTTCATTTCTGAATTTCGCTAAGGCGTTTAATCAGATTATAGAAAAAAAAATTTTAACATTTTCTTTCGTTATTTTTTTTTCTTTATAAACACCGGCAAATAATAACCTGAAAGTTAATTTTTTCTAAAAAAAAAAAAAACAGCTTTCAAACGGAAACAATTACCATATTAATTACTTAAATTCAAAACATAAAAATGAATAAAATATTTGCCGTTGATGGGAGGTCTGGGATTTGTCAGTCACCACTAAAAAATTACAGCTATTTTGCTTTCCCCAACATATTTGTCAGCTATGCCATAACAAGGAGCCCATAATGATGGCGACACATAGTCCACGGCTTCAGGAGTCTGGAGATGCTTATCTTTACATAAGTTATCTCTCTTGATAGGATGTGTTTCATCTCAACTCTCTTCTGGTGCATCATCTCTGGCAGTTGCTCTAAACGAAGAGTGAAAGTCCATTCCAGAAGAAACTGACTTGAATCTCATAAAATGCCTTCTTTGACCAGTACAACTGTAATTAATCACAAATGTGGAGCTTGAAATTCATCCAAAAGAACAAGATGACACAGTTTTTCCAGGGGAAACACATAGATGATAAAACAGTTGTTAAACAGCTGTAACGTAAGCAGAGACACTTTCTAAAGGATTATGGGGTCCCATATCTACGTGGAGAATTTACGTTTTCAGGAGATTTTAAAGAAAATTAAGGCTGCTGTGCACTAACCCTATTGGATTCGTTCCCGTCAGTGCTAACTTATGCAGAAAACTTGTCCAAGGATTGCCGACTTGAATTTAAAGATTTTTTTCTTTTTAAATGCACCCCGTAATAGTGAAAGAAATTTTACACCTTGGGATATTTTTCATTTTTTAAAAGAAATGTAAATAATATTTTTAAATTTAAATTATTCCGGGGAAAAATCTGGTACAGTGTGTTTTAAATGATCACAAATTCCTTTGGCGAAAGAAATTTATAAATTGAATCCTGTTGCAAGGTGCAGAACAGTTCAGGCTATCTGAAAATATCATTTTTATTGGGTTATCAGTATTTATGTAGCTGCAAATAGTAGACAAATTTTCTCCATAGGATAACATTGGGTGAGCGAATCCAATAGGGTTCGTACACAGCAGCACTAAGGAGGAAATTATCTCTTTTTTCTATATAGTTTTAGGCACGCGGGAGTTGGTTGGCGTGGGGGTTGGTTTCCCCCCCCCCCTGGCTGAGCATTTTTTATGCTCTATTTTATGCGTTTATTTATAGACTTAAATATAATTTTAGTATAATCTATTTATAAGTATATTTTAACGGTTCGGGGGGGGGGGGAGGAACCGAACCCTAACATCCCATTTCACACAAGCCGTTTGTCAGGTGAGGTAATCCCCTCAAAATCGTGATCCCCTCCCCTGGAAAAAATAAATTGAACCTGACATTCGTAAATAACCTGTCAATTTCCCCCCTTTCAATACTCACACAGACAGGCAGGCACACACGCATATATTTCGTGCACCAAACTCCACAGGGATGAATCAGCAACCGACTAAGTATGCCCACATGCATAATTTCTTACCTTTCGAGTCATTTGCGGGCAGTGGGTTTTTCGTCTTCCCTTATTGATCCATCCAACAAAAATAGTGTAAAAAGCGAAGAGGCTAGCGGCGAGGGGGAGACACACACACACAAAACGCCGTAAAGCGGGGCGGGGTTTTCGTAATTTGCACGGAAACACGACACGCATATCTACGCGCGTTGCTAAGAGAAACCATCTTCAAAACACCTACACACACACACACACACATATAACTACCCCCGGCTTCGCTCTTGAAAATAAAACGTACGCATTCATCAGACATGAGGGCAGAGAAAACACAAGCGTCTTATGTTAATGTAATTTACGTGTCCGAAAATTTGAGGTAGATTTCAAAGCGCCCAAGTTCGCCGGGTAACAGAATTAAGGCATACGGGAGGGGTGGGGGGAAAGCAAGGGGCTGCTCCCGTTGTTTACGGACGATGTTATCTTCTGCGTCTCTCCAGAAAAGTGTGTTGACTAAAGAGATTAATTTTACCCCGGAGAATGTGGAAATTACAGAAAACTGTCCCAGCTTCTTGGAAGTGGATTTGTAATTTAAGTAGGGAGAGGATTTTCCGTGCTCTGCTTTTAAGCATCCGTTACGGTTGTAAGCGAAATATAAATACTCTTGATCCCCTCGAAAGTTCCCTTTTCTCTTTGCTACCGACGGAGCACAGATGGGATACTAAACACTATGGCGAAACAACATACATCATATCAGGTTATACATATGACAGGGAGGAGAGGTCCTTGAGCGGTTTTAATAGAAAATTTAAACAAACATTAGTAGAAAATAGAATTACTTTAATTCAATGTCTTCATGATATTAAATAATGTGATATTTTTAATATATCTATAAGACTTTTCATGGGGATTTGGACTAAGACAAATTTAGCACATCTTTTTTTTATTCGCGAATCCAGTTTGTGGTAGCCAGCCACAATAACTGAAAACAACGATTTTGCCGGTAATCGAGTTTTCATCGAATTGTTTTACTAATACTTAAACTAAGAAACTGAGTTATATGGAAAAATAAGAATTACTCCATATTGTTGTTATTTTTCAAGGCCCATTACACAATTCTGTAAATGATTCATTCATTCTCACACACACACACACATATATATTAAGTATAAAAAATTAAAATTGAAAATTAAAACATGAAGGTAAACAGAAACAAGAGAACCAGATATATACAGTCTAATGATAATATTTATGCATTCACACAAACACACACGCAAATTTATTGTACAGGGTGTCCATAAATTACTGTCGGGGTTTCCTTACCTCATAACTTTTGATTAAAGAACACAACAAAAAATAATATTACATATTCGTAAAGTACAATTCAAACAGTTTTTTAATAACACAAAATTATGAATAAACAAATTAATGAATTATGAGCAAAGTTAGATAGTTTCCACATGACAGCCTTGCGTGGCACGTAACAAATCGAGACGGAACTCAAGTTCCCGCGCATTTGCGGTGTGACACTTCGGATCGCAACAGCAATTCTACGGTTGAGTTCATGCAGTGTGGGCACAGAGGATTTGTTGACAATGTACCTGACATACCCCCACAAGAAAAAAAGTCCAGCGGTGTGATATCTGGTGATTTCGGAGGCCATGGAATTGGTTTATCTCGTCCACACTATCTGTTGGGCAAGGTCATGTCCAGGAACTCACGTACAATTATGCCCTAATGTGGTGGTGCACCATCTTGCTAGAATATCACATGTGGTTGGCGGCATTGAAACTGGGGAACGGCATACAACTGTAGCTTGTTCAGGTAACTCACAGAGTTTACTACTGTCTGGATTAAGAAAAATGGCCCGATAACTTCAGTGTACGATAAAGAGAACCAAACATTAACCGAGCTATCTTTTCAGTTGTATAGATATGTATGAGGGATCTCTCAACCCCATATGCGACACTTATGTCTATTCACCTTCCCGGATATGTGAAAAGTGGATTTATCACTGAAGAACCATGTGTGGTCAATTTCAGCCAGAACGTGTTGAGCAAACTGAAAACGAAACGACGTGGAAATTACTTAACTTTGTGTTATTTGGAAAAAGAAAAAGGAAAAAAAAAAAAAAACTTTTTTGAGTTGTAATTTACGAATATGTAATAATATTTTTTGGTCATGTTTTTAAATCAAAAGTTATGAGGTAAGCAAACCCCGACAATAATTTATAGGCACCCTGTATATATAGTTAAAATCCAAATAAACACTCTCGTTCATTGCACAAAATATAGGAATAAGTTATTTTTTTCTTTCCTTGTGGCTGAATTTAATATTCTCTTAATTTTAAAAAACTATTATACCATTTCAAGTTTTAAGGGTTACAGGGAAGTCGCTGATAATAACACTTGAAGTCAGGAGGGTATTTCATTTAGCTCAATACCATGGTTTAGAGACCAGTGGTGGATATTCGATCCTGGCAAAGGGTCGTAACATGGTTTTATCCACTTTGTTGCTACCTCTCTCTTTAGCTGCAACTTCGATCAGTATTATTATTATTATTGATACAGAAGCTGTTTGCTAAGATGTTCAAATATTAAGTCTTTCTATAAAATAATTTTTATTATACTACTTTTTTTAAAATTTTAAATTTAATTTTCCTCGGGTTTATCTTTTCAATCTATTTCACAAAGGTTTCAGTTTATTTCAGCTTCTATTGCTTTCATACCGGTTTAATGCTTTAATTTCATAATCAGAGCATTTTTCCTTTAGAATTTCCATTTCCAGGTCGTAAGGAACACAATCAAGCAGGTTATTTAACGTCCACACACCCCACGCAATGATTATACTCGACTAAGAAGGGTTTTTCTTCGTCCATTTTACAACTTAAAATACCAATTTGTGGGAGCGGAATGAAAAAAAAAAATTCGCTTTTTAATACTTCTTTAAATTTCCATAAAGAAGAAATTAACTTCCCCGAAATCCATTTACCGCGCCATTAGACGGGGCAAAACAGCATTAAAACAAACGCCTCGTTTCCGCCGCGCCCCCAAAGTTTCGTTTCGTTTCGTTCCATCGGCAGAAGACGAAATGAAAGATGCAGAAATTTTGCGACTATAACACTCGCTTCTCCTCGAGATAACTTAAAAATAATTTACCGAAATCGGCTTTTATAGCTCAATTTAACGAATACCTCATTAAAAGTATACATATTTAGAAGCATAATAATAATACTTTGTTCTTCACTTTCTCTTCCGTTTAGGATTATTTTCTTCGAAGAAGCAAGGCTTTTTGTTTTCTTTCCAATTTCAACCGACTTTCAATTTCTATCGTAAAACTGTAATACGAGTTTACTAAAATTACGTAATAGATAATTAAATTGTTTGTTGGCTGCATACCTGCGGCGGGACTCTAGCTTCTCTGGATTAACGCCGGCGTCTAAATCACTAAACAGTGATGGCGTTGTAAAGAAATGTCATTCTATGAATGTCACACCAATATTCTTTTTTCAGGATTAGTACTAACTTTCAGTATTAAAAACTAAGGTTTTCTGGACAAATTTTTAAGAACCTCAAAAATGATTTAAAATAAGTTTTATTTTGAAACATTTAAAAAGATTAATTACCATCTGCCTTTTCCTAAAGCTAATTGTTTATAGCGAAAACTGAAAACAAACGAAAAAGAGTAAAGGTTTTGAATACAAAATAAGTAAATTTTTAAAATTTGTTCTAGGCCCGTAAAAACAGTAGCTGTAAAAGAGTTCTTAAGGAGTTTTTAAGAACCCTGTTTTTAGGGCATTTTTATTGACCATGAAATTGTTTCTCCCAATATGAATATTTGTTTTATACTTCCTAATAGTTCATCATGGTTTTTCCTAACGGTTGAGAGGCAGAAAAAGTAATCTTTGCCAGGAGCGGACATTGAAACTGCCCCTCTGGACTTCAAGACCAGCTTCTACACCGGCAACGAATGTGCGGATATTTAATATTTTAAATTCCTTTCCGCATAATTATTTTAAATAAATTTGACTGAACAAGGCGAAAAACAACTTACAGAGTGATTTTACTGAATTTGTTCTGAGATTATTTGAGTGACATTTTGAGCCCTAAAAAGACAAATAATTTTTCTTTTCACTTTGATTCATTTAAATAAATAAATTAACACTGCTTAAACGAAACACGGTGGGTGAAGTTTATCTAATCTAATGCCTCTCTTTTTCTTTTTCAGAGCGCAAACAGCTTGTAATAGCATGTATAAACACACAAAATTTAAAGAACTTTAATTCAAGTTTGCAAGTGACTCCGCAGAAATTAATGACATTTTCTTCAAGTATTTTGTTTTACTTGGAGTAGGGATTTTACATTATCGTTAAACAGGTCTTTAGTATGAACACCCAAAACACAATTAAGATACGGTTAAAGTTAGCTCTGTGCATGCATAAAATTAATTAGGGTGCCTAAAGGAAGCCATGAAAAAGAACTTAAGATTGATGCCTCGAAACATTTGGGTCAAAACATAGTTACCAAAATACCTTTCTTTTGAAAAATAAATTCGATCCATCTTTAAAATGGTTTTCTTCTATTTGGTATGGTCTTATATTGGCATAAGAATTAAAAACATTTATAAAATACAGTGACACATCTCTATGTAGGATAGTCATGGTTCCGAAAAGAGGTTTCTACCGTAATATTGGCTTCATGGAGTCTAGAAGAAGTTCTGAACAAGATATGGCCGTTTAGACAAGTGGCACTGTATTTTTAAAAATTTCTGAACCGACATCATTCGTTGTTGTTGATTCTAATGCCCCCTTGCCGGAAGTTCTAGACCAGGCCCATATAGGCTTCGGGCTGAGTAGTGCGGCTCCGGTTTATAATAGCACTAGAAGGGTCGGAGTCCGACTTAACTAGGTGCCACCACAATTTTGACTGAGAACCCTAAGGGGCGACATCTGGGGGATTGTACCTTCCCAAACCACTGACCTCATAGAAGGACTTTCCGGTCTAAGGATTTAACGTGCCCATATCCAGCCTAGACACGACGGTTCTTAACCGTGCTTGTCGGGATTCGATTCGAGCACCCTCAGTACAGAAAGCCGACGCGCTACCGATAGGCTACCACGGGTCCTACAATATTTGTTAACAACATGAACAAAGTATTTTCAAGTTGAACTCAGGAGATAACTTAATTAAACTTCAATGCTTTACGACAACTTCTATAATTCATCAATTATACTGCTTAGGATGGAGTGTGTGTGTGTGTATGTATGTGTGTATATATGTATAAACACGGAAAAAATACGGACAAAAATTGAACCAATTTACATCTATGCTAAGACGTCGATAAAGGTTGATTTTTTTTCATTATAAATACATACTCAGCGGAGCGTAAAACACAACAATTTCCAATGAAATGAGAGAAAAAAAAAGAGCATAAAAGTTAAAAACATAAGAATGCATCTACAAAAATGGAGGAAAAAGAAGCCACCGACAAGTCATTTCTGTCGCTTAAAATTCCCTCGAAAAAGTAAATCACCTCGAAAGGTAGAACCCCAATGCAGGACCAAACCATTTGGAAAAATTATGATTAAAAGATAAAACTGAAAAACAAGAAACAAAGTAAGAATAGCAGTTTTTTTACAAACTTGTATCTCCATCAGAAGCATAAATATTCTTTTTCTTTTCTCGTATTCTTCAATATTCTACTCTGTTTATCTCAATGATCAGGATATAAAACAACATGAATTTTTTATTGTCGTTTTTGGTGGTTTTAATGGTGAAAAGATAATAGAAATACTTATTCCCCCTATCTGATGTTATATTTTAAGTTTCACAATTCTTTATCTATATGGTAGTAAAACTGAATTAGCTACGCCACTTTTTTTAAATTTCAAACTCCTTTTTTGCAATGATTCGAAATTTCCTTAAACGATTCAAACCCCAATTTCAATACTGAATAAAATTTTAATTCATGGCTCCCAGGATTTTACTTAATCTCTAGGTTTAATTTAAAAGTCTGCTGCTTTATATTATTCATGAAATAACAGGACGCATAAAACAATTTCCTCCAAAGTTCATAAGAAAAATCAATAATTAATCACACACACACATATGTAACGATGATAAACTTTAAACTACATTTTAACTTTAACACACTATGTAGAGACATTCAATGGAGAGTCTGAACGCATCGAAGAGGAATTGAAGACGCACAACATTGTTTCTTTCTCATGAGGTACTTTATTCCGGATAACGAAGATATTCAGCAGAACACACACAGAAGATTTAAAACATCAAAGCAGGTACACGGCAATACATAGTTGAACGAAGTGGCACAAGCTGACGATATGGTGATGAGACGAGCGAAGACGCAAAACGATGACATAGCGTTTGTAGAAGGAACATTACAGATGATATCAGCTACCGGGAATTTTCCTGGGCAATGAATGCAGAACTTTACATCGGAGTATTGGGCAGTAGTGGCGTAGCGCGAAGACAGCACAAGACATAACTAGAGAAGCGAGGAAGCAGAGACGCAGAGCGCGCGAAAAACCCGTGTCCAAATAAACTTCATGAGGTCCTGTCACATGACCCGTGCAACTTGTATTTATTGGCCGACTCAGTTATCTGGGCATAAGAATCCCAGAATTTATGACTTTTTAGGTGCCTACGAGACTGGGGTTAAGGGACGGTATATCAATTGCCTACTATTGTCTTTAGGTCACTCACAATTCCTTTGTTCTTTAAAACGAAAACGAAATTAGTTTGCTTACGCCCAAGTAATTTTAAAGGAAATTGAAAAGAATTTGGAAAATCGAAAAGGTTTTTGGTTTTGTATGTTGTACGTTTGGTTTTGTATATATGTATGTATATCGTTAAAAACAAAAATCCATGCATTTATTAGATAAAACTTAAAATTTAAAATACCCTATAGCTAATAATTATCCTAGAAGTATTTTACTCAATGTCATATCTTTTAATGAATATGAATACCAAATCCACACCAAATCAACCTATAACAAAGGGAAGAAGACAGAAAAAAAAGTACAAAACTTATGAAAAGGATTTGCTTCATTAAAACTTTACAGGCAGTTGAAATTTCTCTCAAGGAGAAAAAAAAAATCTCATTTATAAAAGCAAAAAGGACGGGAGTATAACAAATGACGGTCTGTGGTTAAAAAAAAAATTAATTAAATTCTTTTTTAGAGGGATAGTTATTTAATATTTTACGCCCTCAAAAATATTCACCTCAACCACGAAATAAAATGAATTGCTTACGGGTTAGAATGCACGAATTAATGTTTCGTCGATGGGAAAAACTCCGCAGCAACTTTTCCGAGGTTTAATGCTCGAGTTTTATGAGAGAGAACTTTTGGCAGAGTCCCAGATTCTTCTTAATAAAACTTGATTCTCTTAAATTGCACTAGTAAAGACTTTAGTAGGACTTATATTTACCACTATATTTTCCGTTGAACTAGAGAAATGGATAAATTTTTTTCTCAAACCAATTTCCAAGCTTTCAGTTTGCAAAAACTTAACTGTCTGCCGCAAGGTTGGAAATTGATGTGACGTGATCTTCTAATTAAATTTACGTTTTCCCCCCGCTTTTTTCGAGTTGTAGCTAAAAGGCAGCTAATATCTGCAAAATATTTTAAAAGCGTGTGAGGGCAACAATTCAAAACGAGACGACCTAACTATGCTTGGAGAGCGTAGGTCGGAGACTAGAAACTCGGACTCAATTCAAGGAACTGACAGACAATCGTTATGAGTAGGATTCTATGTGAACAGGCCTTCGCACTCGACTAAACTTCCCGCAGCACAACACTATTGATTCAGAAGCAATACTGCTCTCGGGACCAAAAAATCGACCAATGAGAAAGGAGGAAGCACCTCTTCAAACGCAATAATTACTCTATTATGAACAGCCTCCCATCTGCCCTGATTGCAACCTTACAGGTTGTGCTACATGAAATTTATGAAATTTTGTTGTGTGCTAGGGGCTTTAGATATGCGTCAAGAACTAGAGGTGAGAAGGGCCCAGCCCGATATGGGTTCTAAAATAGACAACCAGAAAAATTCGCTCTTATTATGATAAGATTTAATATATATATATATATATATATATATATATATATATATATATATATATATATATATATATATATATATATATATATATATATATATATATATATATATATATAAAGTGGAATCTCGATCTATCGTTTTTCAAGGGACCGATTGAAATGAACGATAAATGTGGAAAAACGATGGATGCGGGAACAAAACAAATATGATCGTCGGGACTAAGTGAAGTAAACGATACATACGGGAAAACGATGATTTGGAAAACGATCGATCGAGATTCCACTGTGTATATATATATATATATATATATATATACAGGGTGTCCCAAAACGACCGCATAAACTTTGCACAGCTAGATTCCTCGTTGGGAGTACATAAAAACTGCCCAAAGAAGCGTTCTTGTACGATCCATAGTTTACGAGAAAAATACGAAAAACAAAGTATGACGTCACTGCCAGTGCAAGAAAAAACACTTCATTGAACATATCAACAGCATGCACAATTTAAAGCAGATGTTCAAAGTGTCCGCCGTGCATGTCGAGGTAGGCTTGAGCACGCCGTGGAATGGCTGTCATCACACGTTGCAGCATCGAGGGGTCCACCGAAGTACAAGCAGCATGCAGACGAGCAACTAAGTCCATTTGTGTTGTCACTACGTCTCGATACACCAGTTCCTTGAGATGGCCCAATAGGAAAAAAATCCAACGGTGTAAGATCTGGCGAACGTGGCGGCCATAGAACCGGACCCCCACGTCCGATCCAGCGGCCGGGGTATTCCATATCCAGCCAACCACGTACAGGAGCACTGAAATGCGCCGGAGCCCCATCATGCTGGAACCAAAGTCCCTGTATTGCCGCTAATGGTATGTCATCGAGGAACTCGGCTAAGAGCTCATTGAGAAACACCAAGTACGACTGTCCCGAAAGCCGTTCAGGCAACAGATATGGTCCAAGCAGGCAATCCCCGAATATGCCGGCCCACACGTTAAGAGACCAACGTTCATGATGTTTCTGAGGGCCGGATTGCATGCGGATTGATCTGGGACCACATATGGCTGTTGTGATGGTTGAATACCCCATCACGAGTGAAACATGATTCATCAGTCCACAGGATATGTGCAATGAAACCATTATCTGTGTTCTGTTGCTGCAACAGCCATTCACAGAAGGCCACGCGTTTCTGAAAGTCATCTGGTTTCAGACCTTGCACGGTTGTGTACCGAAATGGGTGTAGCCTCTCAGACCGTAAAAGCCTGTGCACAGTACTTTTACTCGAAGTCATCTCACGGGCTAATGCGCGTGTGCTTACCTGGGGCTTCTCTTCTACCCGCTGCAGTATTGCATCCGCCTGTGCTACCGTCAGGCCGCTCCGCGGTCTTCCAGTATCGTGAAGATTGGCTGTTGGCAAGACGCTTCCCGTATTTCGCGGTCTGTCGTCCAGCCTACGGATGACGTTGACATCGGGAGGACGGCGGGACGGATATCGACGGGCATACTCCCTAGCAGTTCGTAAGGCATTTCCATTACATCGGCCGTACATCAAGTACATGTCGCAGTAGTCACGAACGGAGTACATGGCCACCATACGAAGACTACCGGTAGCTGCAAGATGCAGCCTTTTAAATACCAGTTCAACGGCGGCTTAACGTCATTCCATGGCGCGCGCGTATGCATGACGCGATAAGCGCGGCGAACGTTTTAAACATTATCGTCTGGAAAGATATGCAAATATTGTTGTTGATATGTCCAATAGTGTTTTTTTCTTGCACCGACAGTGACGTCATACTTTGTTTTTCGTATTTTTCTCGTAAACTATGGATCGTACAGGAACGCTTCTTTGGGCAGTTTTTATGTACTCCCAACGAGGAATCTAGCTGTGCAGAGTTTATGCGGTCGTTTTGGGACACCCTGTATATATACATACATACACAATATTTCTAGATCTATTTTCGTATACCAAAAGAGGAATAATCATTACAAGAGAATATAACGGTTGGAAAAGTCTTTTTCCAAATGTATAATGTGCAGGAAACTAAGAAATTTCGCAGTCGGGAGGACTCGAGCTTAAACCAACTCAAAATAAATCAGCCTAAGTTGGGCTCATTTGAAGGATTAAAACGGGTTTTCGAAGTTCGAGTTCGGAGCTTGAACACAGAGTCTGAATTCATCTCTTATAATAATCAGGAAACTTCATATTCCAATGTCAACATAATCACCTGACAACCCCGGAGGTGCAAAGCCTAGTATCCAGCGAGCCGAATGCAGTCTACAAAGAGATTTAATGCGACTCACGGTATTATAAATAGAAGCTCAAAAGTATTTCGTGCAACTTTAAATGATTTAAGGCATCAATGTATTAGTTTATTGCAATTAAAGGGAATGCTTTCACTTCCCAGAAACTTGATGGCCGGGCTACTTACATATTTTATAATATATTGTTTCCCTAAGTACGGAAATTACAGAATTTTTGAAAGGACATGAAAACGTTGTAGCCGACAGCACTGAAAGACAAAAGATAGGATGACTTGAAGTGTCGTTAAATATTAACTAACATTTTCAAGAGCAAACTTTCATAAATATTTTTTGCAAATATGATTTTCAAACGCAAACTGCAATTATTCAAAAAGAGAGAGAGAGGGGGAAAGAGAGAGAGAGAGAGAAAGAGAGAGAGAGAGAGAGAGAGAAAGAAAAGAAAGAAAAAGAAGTTATGAACTTGGCAAATTTTCCAGGATGCAGTGCGGATTGTTTACAATGAATTAAAAACGTACCGGAATTATTAAATATTACCAGGTTAAAGGCAATTTCTACGTATTTTACTACTTTCTATTTTTTGACTCAGAAATGAAAAGTATAAATAAAATCTTCCTTTCTACCATTTATTTTCCATATAAGTGTGGAAGAAATATATATTGAAAACTATGAAAAAGCAAACATAGTCTTTTTATTTCTACATTTACTCTAAGAGAAAAAAAAATGCGTTTAAGGAATAAATAAATAACAAAACTTGCAGTGTTAGCAAGACCTTTGAACTATTAACTGCTATGCAATAATATAGCGGAATGTCGCTTCGAGTCCCCTACGGTGCTTGGGTACGAAAGTAAGGCTCGATGAAATCGTGTTTGTGGAGACGCAACCGCGAAATTATTTTCGGTTAAATCCACCTGCCTCGGGTACAAGAGTTCACGCGAATAGCAAAGATTTTTGCTTAACCCTGGAAAATCTCTGACTCTTCATATATTACGAGGAAAATTATATGCTTTTATCTTTTCATTAACTTGCAGCAATGCTGAATTAAGAAATTGAGTAAGTCCATTATTTGAAACCTTCAAAGTCTATCAACACCGCAGCGTTAAGTACATTGTTTATCATGGTTAAAAAGAACGCCTATATGCTAGGGTTTTTAAAGATTTCGAGCGTCGAATTTAAATTTTTCAGATCGTTTTTTGCGAGTTTGTAAGAAAAATTTAAAGATTGGGGGGAGATTATAAGCAAATGAAAAAAAAAAAAATTCGAAGTGAGGTGAAAACACAGATAATGCTTAAGATCCAGAACGGTTGTTCTGAAACACCAATTTTTTTCTTTTATGAAAGTAACTCCAAAGATCTTTTATGAAAGAAAACGTTTCAGCAGACCTTTTGTCTTCAGTCATGAGTTTTTAGTCAAAATAAAAGATAATTAATAAACCATATTGAAAAAAAGCAAACAATCTTAACAAAAATCCATTAATAGATGTTAACTGAAGTAATATGTAATTACTAAGTAATAAGTAAATTTCACCTAGAAAAAGAAGTATCTATCAATTAATAACTACATTTAATTCAGTTAAAATTGTTACTTAAATAAAAAAACGCATCCTATAAAATACATGTAAAAGATAAACTACAATTTAGGATTGATACTTAAAATAAAATAAATAAATAAATAGAAAACTATATCAATATCCTAGATTTTGATTGTATCGTGCTTACACATCAGTCGGTTTCTTAGTTTTCTTTTAGTTTTTATGCACAATAAACATGCAGAAAGCCCATTGACATAAGTTGATAGTACACAGGAAGCAAAAGCTTAAGGGTTCGTTTTGACAATTCTACAGTATAAAAGCAAGCCTCAAATCTTGAATGGCAAGTCCAAAAGCACTCAGCAAGTCCTGAGGTTGAATTTTCTTTTTGAAAGAAGAAATATTTTTTCTTCAATCAGAAAGAAAAAAAAATCTGTGAGACAATTTGATATGAAACCAGTTTTAGCGTATTAAAAATATAATACTAGATATGTCAAAATTTTATTTCATAATAATTTTTTTGCAAAATGTTAAGATTGGAAATTTTACTTGACAGGAGTCCGAGAATTGAGATTTCCTGAATTACTGCTTTAGAAAATGGAAATAATATGGTTCGATTTAACAATATTTTTGCAGCAGTAACCACAGGTTTATTTTTATTTTTTTCCTACTATTATAAGAGATCTTTACTTGGTAATAAGAGACAAGGTGCAGTGAGGGTAGTGAGAAAGTAGAAGCAAAATTTTGTGCCTCCCCCCCCCCCCCCCACTTAATTTCAGAACGAATAAGCACTGAAACCCTTTTTAGCAATGTTGTGGTTTATGTTACACTTGGTCGACTATTAAAAGCACCTGAAAATGAAAAACTTGACTCTTCCCAAATATGTAAGAGGCTGTCATGGCTGTTTTTGATATAATTTGGCGGTTAGACAAAGAGGAAAAAAGGGATGTTTTTATAACGTAGCCAAATAAATTAAACATATTGATATTAATAAAGAAAAATATTTTTTTAAGTATAGCATTTTTGTTTTTTTCAAAGATTACGAAACATTTATTACCGAGATGTTAGAGCAGGGATACTCAAACTGCGGTCCGATACACTCACACACATTATCAGGCAGCTGTTTTTATCAACATAATCTTTTAAATGAGTGCCTGAAAAATACAAAAATGTGCCACCTGCTGCTCAAGTTGTTCGCATCAACGTATCTTTGATATATATATATATATATATATATATATATATATATATATATATCCAATGCGGAGGCACTTTGTCGGATAGACATTCGCCTGTTGTTATTCACAGCAGTTTTTGCTAACCATTTTATTATGGGAGCACCATATAGGCTGACCAGTATTGCTCCCTATGAAGAGACGACACCAAGGGAGGTATTTTACTGGCGCGCCGGGATTCGATCCGAGCACCCTCAGCACCGAGAGCCAACGCGCTTGCCATAGGGCCACCTCGGCCGATACGAGCGTATACAGAAATCGGCTCAATGATTCTTACCTCGATGACGTTTCGAAAGTAGCATGTAGCAAGTACAGACCCGATTTTTCTAAAACAGTCAAAAGTTTGTGTCAACATAATTTTTAAAAAAATCACAATAATTTTTAAAGAAACGTTTGAATACATATAGGTTTTGCGTCACATTTCTTACATTATTTTATTATTAGCTATAGTGTACTAAGCTGTGACCCGCGTAACGTTGCAAACATATGCATGTAGCCCAAGAGAAATAAAGGTTGAGTATGGCTGTGTTAGAGTATGTGAGCTAAACATACATGGAGACCCTTGGAACCATAAATTTACCAAAGACATCGCCATCATTGAATACCTTAGAGTGAAATAGGTTGAAAGCTCGTAATTTGTATAGAGTTGAACAATGATAAAATGGTAGCGTCAGTCGTTTTTTTTTTTTTTCGATATCGAAAATGAACCTCTTCTTAGCCACGTTAGATCTGGAAACAAAAGTAATTGCTACCGCATTGATGTCGGCAGTATGTCAAACATAGTTCTACGACCGGCTCTATTTTAATATATCCCCCAGGGAATGACCCGAACATGTCCCCAATATGAGTTAAAAAATCATGTTTTCAGTCGATAGAAAATTTGATTCCATCCAGCGAAGGACAAACTTCTTGATATTAGTTAATGAATGATTCGATTCGGACATGACATCTCCAGTGGCCGCCGCCGGTTTTTTTTAATCTCCCGAGTGCTAGAGAAAGATAAACGATTTGTGACAGGCAGCTGTATAATCACACACATACATATAATTATGCTATCTACTCATTCCAAAGATATATCAGTACGCGCCGATATTGATGAGAACGGTTTTCTATCTCGGAATACACCATTCTTCAGAATCAGAATGAGAAAATCAAATAACAGCATGGTTGGGATATATAATTTACAAAATCGTGCTGAATATCATTTTGCACATTTACACTAATAAAAGATTTTTTTTTATTTGAACATGGATAACTTCTTTTTCGAGTGCTTAGCGATATACATAATTTTGTATTTTCTCCTGCGGTAAAAAAAAAAGTGTGTGTAATTATTTTTCTAAACGTAAGGCCAACGGTTAGAGGTTCGTACTTGGGCGATAAAAAAGAAAGGAAATGCTGAGAAAACAACTTAAAGGCAAGATTAGGATTTAATATGACGACCAGAAAATGTCAAAGGAATGATTCCCAAGAAGAGGGGGGAAGGTAGAGGATCCCCATTTTATGGTAGTCCACTTTTTCCCCAGGACCAAGAGAGTAAGTAAGGAAAATTTAATTCGCAACGGCCTTAAAAGGTCAGACAAAGGATCGTGTAGGAATAAACTAACAAACGAAGTTATGGGTTTAATATGACGACCCCAAAATGCAAATGGATGAGTCAACAGAGAAAATGATTAGGAGCGTTCTTATTTAATAGTATTTTATGTTTTCAGCTGCATCTTAAGAGTGTGACTGTATAAAATTTGGCCTATGAAGAGCTTAGGATTGCATTGGAAATGAACTAACACATAAAATTTTAACTTTTTATTCATAGATTGATATTAATTGAATACAAAAAGCTAGTCGATAAATGTTCAACATGTACTTCTATATATATATATATATATATATATATATATATATATATATATATATATATATATATATATGTGTGTGTGTGTGTGCGTGTATGTGTGTATATACATATATATATATATATATACACATATATATACATATATATATACATATATATATATACATATATATATACATATATATATATGCATATATATATATATATACATATATATATACATATATATATACATATATATATACATATATATATATGCATATATATATATATATATATACATATACATATATATATATATATATATATATATATATATATATATATATATACTGTTGTGAAGGATCCACAATTTGGACATTTTGAACTCCTTCCAACGTTATAGCCATTTTGTTCTTCCAACACGATTACGGGGCATAAAACGGCCATATTGGAACTGCACCAATTTTCCAAGAAACATCACCCCCCCCCCTGAATTCCTCAGGACGAGGGAAAGAAATTCCAGGAAATTCAACGGACTTCCAATTTTCTTGGAAATAAGCGTACCACGTGGGTCAACCATGGGAATGTCAGAGCATCCTGCTCTCGAATAAAAAACTCGAAGAGGCAATAAATTTACGTGAATAACTAACCTGGGGAGGGGTTATAATGAAGATTGGGGGAGCCCCGAGTGTGGGAGAAATGACGTTCGGAGGGAGAGCGAGAGAGCGATTTGAGGTAGCGAGCTGCGAAGAGAGCCTGGGAAGAAAAGACGCCCCCGTAAAATGGCGAGATGTCCGTCTTCAACCGCCAGCGCTGAATCCTGTTGCCTCCGCCAGTGAAGGGCCACATGAATTTCAGCCCGATCCCTAAAGCCTCCTCCTGTAGAAGTGCCTCAACGATGCCATGCTCTGCTGTTTCATCAAAACTCCCCAGGTTGGTCATAATTTCCCCCTCTAAATAGTGCTCATGCCTTTTGAGAGATTACGAGACTTTTATTTCACTCGACCCGTAATGGTTATGCCGCAGGAAGCGGATGAAGTATGCCCTAATTCGGTTAAAAATATGTATAGCCAAGATCTTAAACATAATATGTAAACCCGACCTTTTCTTGTAAATATTGTATAATAAATGTTGTTATTTTTATTTATAAACGCATAGTTCCCTTTGGAGTTCACCTCCCTAAATTTACACAACGCAAAGGGGTATCTCTGGTACTCCTCATAACATATATATATATATATATATATATATATATATATATGTATATATATATATATATATATATATATATATATATATATATATATATATATATATATATATATATATATATATATATATATATATTTATATTTGTGTGTGTGTGTGTGTTTGTTTCCTATACTGCGGAATTCGTCAAATCGTGATTGCAACGAAGTAAAAAATTCTATTGTTCTTCATCAGCTTTCCTCCTCCCTGAAAATTGAACCCGTTTACGCTATTGGTCCCTTCAGATATCTATAACTAGTTTCTTAATATCGTGATGAAATAAAGCGAGGCACAGCATGTGTTCAAAACACTTTAATTCTCTTAGCAACAGCGATGAAGTTACAATATCCTGGAGGATATCTCAATAAATGAAACGATGCACAGATTAATACCTTTTGCACCTGCCCGATGGTGATAGAGTTCAAAGATGGCAAGGTTTGTTAGCTCTTATCGCTTGGACACAGCAAAACCAATTTTTCCCTTCAAAGCAGCTGCCAATTCGACCGAAAATTATGGAACTCACTTTCGCTTCTTGATACCCCGAGGGTTAAAAATGTCTTCAAAAGAAACATGGGAGATGCGCGCGTTGTGGGTTCGGTCAACGCATAAGAAACCTTCGCAGAAACCACGCCTACCCTCGTTAATCATCGGCAATGAGTGATGACGGACAGGTGACGTCACAACAGGTGGTCACGCTACGGACGCCATTTTCCGGCTAAACTGCCCCGTTTTGTTTATGCTCAATTTTCTCAGAGCCGGCCGTTTAAAGCGTTTATTTATTTTATCATCCTTTTCTTATTTATCTTGGTTTTCTATGCGAGCAAGGGAGGAAGGAAGAAAAAAAAACTAAGAAAAGGGTTTTTCTTTAAGTACCGCAAGATTTGGCGAACGATAAAAAGCGGAATTTTTATCCAGCCGTGCTGCATAACTCAGGGATAATAACCAGGTTTCGAACAATGCTGCGGTCGTAATTTCCCGAGTGTAATGAGAAGTGCAGGCAGAGAAGAAGCGGGAACGATAGATAAGGCCAGCGGTGAAAGGCGACCATTACTTGATAAGGCACAGCCTTTCCGCGAAGATGCGGCTGATTTGGAGAACTGGACGCAAATCACTTGGCGTGAGTGTATCTTTTCTCTTAAAACGCATTAAAACGGACCACTCTGTTAAGTACAGATGCATAAGGGCTTACATCTGCTGCTATATTTTCCATTAAGTGGCCGCCGTATTGAATTAGTTGAGGCCCACGTCTAACAGTAAAATGTTTTTAAAACAGCAATTGAGATTCTTATCGATTTTTCTGGCTGAAAGCTTTTATTTGCCATTGTATGAAAGTTTCCAGTAGCGTGTTCTTACAGTGGTGACAAGTTATCGGCGATAATCTTTACCAAAATTATGAAAACATGATTCCCCCCGTCCCTTTTTTTTTGGCATGCTGATTCACGTGCATGTCCAACGTGTCATTTAATACTACTAGAGCGGTCTTCAGGATTATTAATTAAGAGTTCATTGCATTTAAAAAAAAAAAAGAACCTCTCAGTTTATTCAGCTTGTCTACAACACTGGCGGGTTTTGACCCGAACTGTCATGCATTCCTAGTAGTTTAAATCGCAAAGGAAAATCTTGCATTTTCGATGGATATATTTGTCTGTTTGGGTCCTTCATATATCATTACAATGTATTAAAAAGTCCCTTAATTATGTCATTCATCCCCCTCCCCCCCCACGACAGTGTTTTCTGCCCACATAATCCCTACCTTAAGGCTGCTGAGTAATAACCCTATTGGATTCGCTCACTTCAATGTTAACTTATGGCGAAAATGTGTCTACTATTTACAGCTACATAAATGCTGATAATCCCATAAAAATGGTATTTTCAGATAGCCTGAAATTTTCTGCACCTTACAACAGGATTCATTTTATAAATGTCGTCCACCAAAAGAATTTGTGAGCGTTTCAAATACACTATACCAGATCCCCCCCCCCCCCGAATAATTTAAATTTTAAAATATTACTTGCATTCTTTTTTTTAAAAAGAAAATTCCCCAAGGTGTAAAATTTCTCTCTCTATTATGGAATACAATTAAAAAAAAAAAAAATCTTTAAATCCCCAAAAATTTTCTCCTTAGGTTAACACTGAGGTGACCGAATCCAGTAGGGTTAGTACACAGCAGCGTTAACGTATACTATTTTTATGAGATTTCTCTAGCTTATTATCCAAACACCTATAAGTTGCGGTGAAAAACCTTTTGAGAGAGAAATACAGAAAACTATTCAACGCAGCATAATGAGACTTCGTAACAACCCGTCGTAAAGTAATTAAGATTAATCTGAAAACAATTTCTCCCAAAAGAAATAAAATGTGAAACAGACTCCTAAAAATTGTTTCAAAAATCGTCTGAAGGATCTTCAAATGATCGTCGACAGTTAAGTATTGAGTACCAATAACAGAATCGTTTCATGATCGTTTAATCAATATTTTCTACCTTCATAAGATAGAGACATTTTTATATCATCACTACCTCATTAAAAACCTTAAATTATTATTTTATTTTTTCTTTAGTCTGCAGCGCCTAGATGAACAAATAAATGTATCTCGAAACGGTAAATTAAACAACAAAATAAAAAGGCGTTTAGATCACATTAAATAAAAGCGCTATAAAACATTTACATAAAGCATATTTAAAATACATAAAGCACATTTGCATAAAGCATATTTCAGTTTCCAGTGACGGCGGTTAGAGATATGATAAATGAAGAACCAGATAGAACTAACATAAAATAATAGGATATAGAAACCAAGAGGTTGACTAAAAATGAGGTAAAAGAATAAATTAAAGCCTACAGTAAGAGGTACAATTGAAAACTTCTTTGATGACCATGTCTAGCGCAAAGAAATAAAAATTGGTGATAATAATAGAATAAATGAAACAAATTTTTTAAAAATTATGAATAAGAATAATAGAACTCAGAAATCGCGCAACAGTTTGGACTGGAATAAAAGTACTAACTAGAATAAAAGTACAAAAAGTTTGGGAAAGAAATCCAAGAGTTATTCAAAGAGGGGTAAACGTTGAAGAAGACGTATAATTTATCATATGTGGACAAGAACTTATCAAGCGGGAGGGATTCCCGAATCAAAGAAATAAACCTCTCACGAGATTTATTACTTAAGTTACAGTAAGTTCTCACAGACTCCAGAAATCTCACGCATAACTTTCTATTAGACTGTTTTGTGTTTAGATTTCATTTCCTTGAGTTGTTTAATCCCTCGACAATTTTCTGTGCCGGAATTAAACGCGAAATTTTTTCTTGGGCCTTCTTTTATTCTATCAGAAAGAAGAAAAAATATATTACAACTATACAACTGTAGGAATTTGAGCATTTCTTTCCACTCCATTATATTAAGCAAACGAATACACGAAAATCCAGGAGGGATTACAAAATCTGTATTTTTATTTTGAACCCTGAAAAATACCAAATTTCGAAGATCATTAATTCTCCCTATACGTATTGCCTTAGAGTGCTAACGCCTCGCAATAATTTTTTCTTTTAATTTTCTTCACGTACTATCTATATATTTAAGTTGTTAAGCCGATTCTCCGGGCAGTCCGTGAGGGAAAACTACTGCACCAATTTACTTCATTTTGGTCTTAAACGAAAGATTTTAATCTATAGATGTGTCATATTTGGTTTTTGTAACCGCAATTTCTATTATTTAGCGATAATTTGCAATTAACAAATTGCTTTCTGCGCATGCTCAGTTACCTGTTTAAATCTGGCTTTACATACTTACTAAGCACGAGGCCGCATAAACACGTTAATTTGTTTATTCCGAGGAATCCCTCAGCTCTATCTCTCTCTTTGCCATTTTTTATTTTTAATTATGTTTGTGAGATATAGAATTAAGCCTGTCGGAAGCTGTTTATTTCGTACTGTTGAGTAACCATATTTCTTTTCATTGGGTTCAATAGAAATTTTTTTAAATGTATTTTCTCTATTCTTAATATTATGATTTTCAACATTTGGCAATGATGTGTTAAGTTTAATTTTTGTACTTGTACATTTATTTACTATCCAGCCGTCATGTTTTGGCTGGTCCCAACAAGTAATTTTTTAAGTTTATTATATGCTTTTCTTGTTATATTAGTTTAATTTTGTTAGTTTTTTCATTTTAATTTGTAAATCTTTGGACAAAATTTGTTTTTTAAATCAAAAAACTTCCATGTTGCTCGGATGTATTAAGCAATGAAACAGGAATATTCGCGTGTGTGGACCTAGATAATAACAAATACGACAGTCGCAATAAAAAAATGCGGACGGCACACCAATTCAGCAGGATTCAGCACATGTACACATCGCATGAATGACAAAATCATAAACGCGACCTTTGTGAATGGACTGGAAACGAGGCCTTCGTCATAAAAACTTATCTTTAATACCTCCAAAGATATATTAGCTGCAGAAACTAATAAAATTAAGAATGGCAATAAATCTTCATTAAAACTTAAAATAACAAGCTGGAAACTTCGATAAAGGCCTCTCATACAACTTTATGCAAACAAATGTCGTGACATTAATTTTAAGTGTCCTCTCATATCTTTGGTTATACGATGACAGAAAGTGACGGCATGAGAACATCGATTGTTTTCCCAGACGCGCGATGGTAGAAAAATATACTCTTTTTGCGAAATGCAACTGTTACGAAAATGTAACTTTAATGAAAGATTAACGATCCAACGACATTCAGAGGAAAGTTAAAAAGAGGAAAAAAATAGAAAGAGAACTTGATGACATCACAGCATTAATAATCCCAATAATGAGCTATTATTTAGCTATACAGAATTTTTTTAAGTTTAATTGCTTTAATGAAAAAGAAATATAAATACTGTTTATTAGAGTCTTTAAAAAAAACTTTTTTTTACTATTACATCAAAAGGGTTTCTTTTACATTCATTCATCGAGAGTGTTTAAATAAAAGCATAAAATTTAAATTAAACAACTAAATTATTTCGTCTTTCCATAGTAAAATCACAAAGCTTGTCCGTATCTTAATAAATTCTTACAAGTTACTCCAGTAAATGAAATTCTATAGGCTTCAATATTTCCAGAGACTTGATCTTGAAAAATTTATTACGAGATCTGTAAAAACCATCTTTAAAGATTAAAAAAATATGAATGAAATGCTATAGGCTTCCATATTTCCGGAGACTCGATCTCAAAAACTTATTATGAGATTGGTAAAAACTGTCTTTAAAGATTAAAAACATATAAACGTAATAATTTCAATTTTGATTTTTTTTCTTACATAAAAACAGAATTTAAACCTTTACACAAAAACAGAAGAATTTAGTCCTCTTAAAACCTTTGCTGAATTCACGACAAAGAACGAATCTACTACAATCTTGTGATCAAAAACACGGAAACGAAATACTCTGTTTTGGCCCTCTACAGGTGGGACATCTGACTATAATGTGAAAACCTAAACTCAATTCTCAATCCTCCAGCGACCACGGAAATGAGGGGCTGATTTATTCCGATGGCTATCACGTGTAAACAAACGATAACATTGTTTGCTTATGTTATCGGAGATCCATCTCTATTCCAGTGTTCATTTGTATGCGATGGTCATCGGAGTGATCACTGACGTCTAATGATGACCAAAGAAAGAAAGAAACATACGTAAGGGTATATCTAGATGACTTCGTTCCTGTCTTCTTAGATGACATACGCACTATCTAACCTTTCATATATTAGCTAATTAAATATGTATAAGCGGCGCCGGAAATGAGAAATGGAAGAGAAGATATCGGCTTTTAAAATATTGCGGTATAGGTTTATCAAGCAAGTTTCTATTGGTATGCCTTCGGAGATACAAATAAAGTATTGTAAACTTATTTAGTTCCGATGATAACCCTGGCGAATTAGCATATATGTTTCTAAACAATGCGTATTCATTAATATTAAAAAGCATGCATTGAAAAACGTCGATGATTTAAAAATTATTTCTCGATTTCTATAGCTTTGCTCTTTAACCCGGAAGTATAAATAAGAAAACTGCGAAATTTTTCGGTAAAAGCGTGGGTTCTCTTGTCGAATGAGTGATACAACTCTTTGGATTCCATGAAAGCTGAGTATGGATAGCGGATTTTTAATCAATTCGATAAGTTATAAATTTTCTTTCTCTTCTGTTTCCTTTTCTGGATTAGATGTCTTATTTTTAAAATTCTTTAAAGAGGACAGAAATTGATCTCTATTCTTCACAAACTTAGCTGTTTGTGACCGGAATAGAAATAGTTGATGTACGAGAAAAACGATTAATTTCCGTTCCCATAAAGACACAAGAAAACAATATGCTATCCAAAATCATGAGCTCGTCATAAATGAGTACATGAATATGCACTCATTTATGACGAGCTAAAAAACATGCATTAAGTATGCACTTAGGCACCACCGTTATGGCTCTTTACGGAGTACCTGGGCCAAAGGCTTTAACTCCCGTGATGACTATGATTAATTTGAATAAGGGTACTCGTAAAATTAGTTAGTAGAGGTTTTAAGATAAAATTACTTTACATTATTGCGCTGAGTTAAAACAAGTTAAATTTAAATGAACTTTTAACTAGGCGTAGTTAATTAAAAGTTAGATAAACATAAAAAGTTAAAAAACACAAGATATTTTAATTTAATTTAATATTTTTTTCAATGCTATATTTTGATATTTATTTATTTATTTTTAGTTAATATTATATTTTACTTTTTATTTGTTTTGATTAAATAAAAAGACGTACACACGCAGAAATGAAGAAAGGAAAGAAAACTTGCCTTTAGGAGGCGAACACGTTAAGAAACAGTTATCCTAAAGAGTGATAAATATCAGCAAAATTTACCTTGAAAGATTTATGAGATATTTGAAGTAGTTTTCTTGACATTTATGATGACATTTCTAGACAGTTTTCGAACGCTCTTTGAACCTGGGTTCCCAACACGTGAGGTGCGACCTCCAAGGTGGCGAAGTGTTTAATGGTGATGGGATTACTGTAATTATTATTTTTTTTTAAAGCTCCGTAAAGCAATGCCCTATTAAGCAATTACGGCAGGTAGCTTGGCTGCTATGAAGGCTAGAAAATTGGTAGCAACGCGAATAACACAGGAAAACACTGCTGCGGAAAATTCTAAACCGTTCTCGAAGAAACTGGAACACTCTACATAGTTCTACAAGTAGTACAGAATTTCCATCACATACAAAAAAACAAGGGCAAATATTTAAGAAAATCAAGGACTGTTGCAAATATCTCTGTTCTGATTAGAAATATTTGTGGCAGTGTATAGCCTTTTTTATACTTTAAAAAATAAGGAAAACGTTATAGGGTGTAAAATACAGAAAGATGACTGTTACTACGCTTGTTACTTAGTGAACTATTGGGAAATGACTGTATTTATGAGCAAAAAAGTTCGTAACAAAGTGGTATAAGTGGAATAGCTATTATAATGTTGTTAAAACCCTGCTATTTCAGTATTTTAAATGCTACTTGTACTTGCTATTGTTTTCTACTTACTAAAAACATTATCTGCTATACAGAAAATGTTTTTAGTAAGTAGAAAACAATTAATTTTTAAATGAAATTTTTACATTATGATATTCTAGAGGAGGGAGGGGTGCTCAACTTCTAAAGAAAGAATATTTTGGGCCGTTTTTGGTAATATATGAAGTAAGCAGGGGTCCTGGGCCCCTTTCACCCCTTGTCCATGCACCAGGTGACAATTCTACACAGGATGATTTCCACGTCACAATAAACTGACCTATTTAGATTTGAAAATCTTAACTTTATTAATGTATGTATATTAAATTCCACAAAATGTATAACATGGGTTGATATAAACATTATCGAGCAGGATCAGTGGCGCATCCAAGGGGGAAGGGCAAAGGGCTCTGGCCACCTCCAAAGAAATAGAAATTGTATTATGATTATTGAATTTGCATTATAAACATTTTTATCTAGTCCACTTCCACCCCCCCACCCCCCAAGATTAAAATCCTAGGTGCGCCACTGAACAGGACATCATATTTAACTGGGAACTAGGCAACCTGTAGAAAAAAAAAATGTACACCATAAATACCAGTTTATTCCATAAATACTAGTTTTGAGAATCAATTTGTATTTTGGAAGATCACAAGCGTGGCTGAACCTATAGTGTCGTAACCGTTTGCCACGCTAAGCAGGAGGTTCCAAGCTAAACGAGCATCTTCGCAGTAACATGTGCGGAGAAAATTTCGAGAATGTATAGTTTAAATACTTAAATATTTGCTTAAATTGTAAATTATTTAAACATTTAACAAATGCAACAAATACACCTGGCATTTCTTAGTTTAAAAAAAAAAAATCATCCAAATTGTCCAGTTGCTGTTTCCCACCCTCCCGCATCTCGTCAGAGGTTTCCCACCAATATAAACAGCATTTCGATGTAAATCGACCATTTGTTCTCCCGCGGAGCGTAAGATAGCAATCATCGGAAACATTCCCATGTCCGGACTTTTATATGTTCTCATTGTTCCTGCGGGACCTAAACAAATTATCACTTTTTCAATTGCAGCCGAGGCCGTCAGACGGGCAAGATGGATAGACGATTTTGCGCCGGCTAACATGCGGAGGTACAAATGAGATTTACGTTCTTGAATTATCTAATCAGCCAATTGATGGATCGACCCTTTCACTCAGTAGTTTTCGTTTTCCCCGAGACCCGGTTGTTACGGGGGATAAGAAAAATAAAAGCAATTATACAAAGGCATTCGCACCTTAATCAGACAGATGCGCTAACGACATGCGCAATGTGTCAAATTAGCGTTAAGTCGTGAACCTTTTTTTCTTTTCCCAAACACACGGCACTGGAAAAGAGCGTTCGTAACATCCATTTGCGAAATTCGTCCGGAAAATGTTAAAAAATACAGTTAATTTTTACTGAGGATACAGTTCTAGTTCATAGGACACTGATTAAATTATACAGTCGAACCCCGTTATAGCGAGCCCCGTATATAACGAACTCACGGATATAACGAAGGAAAATTTTTGTACCGCCGTTTTCCTATTGTACTTAATTTAATTACAGTCGAATCCCGTTATAACGAACTTTAAGGGATCAAATGTTTTGTTCGCTATATTCGGTGGTTCGCTATATCCGAACCGATAAGAAAATTGTTAGAGTTCACAAAATGTATAATTCATTAGTTGCAATGTGAATTCAATAATGATGTATTAAAAAATGATAAAATGTATTTAAAATGACCATTAATGAATTAAATCGGCTAAAATCGATTACATCAAACTGACAAAATACTAATTAAATTACGTACAATAGGAAAACGGCGGGACCAAAATTTTCGTTCGTTATATCCATGAGTTCGTTATATACCGGATTCTCTATAACGGGGTTCGACTGTAGTAGTGTGCCAGTTTAATGTAATCGGTTTTAGTAGATTTAATTCATTAATGATCATTTTTAATAGATTTTATCATTTTTAATACATTATTATTGAGTACACATTGCAATTAATAAATTATACATTTAGTGAACTCTAGCATTTTTCTTAACGATTGGGATATAGCGAACCACCGGATAAAGCGAAAAAAACCTTTGGTCCCTTGAAGTTCGTTATAATGGAGTTCGACTGTACTGAATTTTAAAACCTACTTAAAAAAATAATAAAATTTTTAAAAAAGACCCAAAAGGGTGTTTTAAGGCTTTTCCTAACTTTTCAGGCTCTACAACTTGATGATATTCTATAAAAATTCACTTCACTGTCCAATAAAACTAAGCATTTTTAACATAAAATTTCCATTTAAATAACTTTTTACAATGCATATGAAATCCTATTTAAGTAAATGATAAAAATACAACAGTGAAAATATCCGAAATTTATTTATGGCTCCTCGATTAGTTTTCAGAACTAAAAGCACGTAATAGCTAAATAGAATTTTTTTTTCTATAAAATCAGTTTCCAAAGATCAAATATTTATTAGAAAGGCAAAGCAATCAATAATTATCTAAGATATAAAATTTAATAAAATGAGTAAAATATAAAGTCACCTATTTAAATTTTTTCAATGTCCGACAAACAAAACATACATTTTCATATCCAAGATCTACAAAAAAATAAATCCTTGACAGCTGCTAAGTCTTTTCTATTCTTGCATACCCGCAGCACGTTTCAAATAGTTTGAAACGCAAAGTTTGGTGCCGAGAAAAACGGAAATATACTGCTGCTGCTGTGTGTGTGTGTGTGTGTGGTTTTTTTTTAAACCTTTTATAAAAGAGGGAAAATAGTGCCCTAAAGTAAAGGGTAAGTTCTAAAACGACAGTAAATTCTTAAAACCTTTTCAAGACTTTATTTTGAGAAAGGGAAAATCCCGATTTAAATACATAAATTAATTTGTAACTACGACAGTTTAGCAAACAAGGAACACTTTAGGCCTATTTGAATTTTTTTTAACGGTACCTTATATATTATTGTCAAAAGGTTGCTAAGAACTTATGATTTTAAGATATCCGTAGTCATACGCATGTTTTTTTTAAATTTGAATTAGTTGAATTTTGACTTCATAAATTATTTACGTCCTTCAATAACGTTTAAAACGTTGAAAAGCCTTTAATAAATTTAGCTGTTCAATAAAAATAGGAACTGGAAAAATTAGTACGAAATTATTACACTTTTATTGCTGGCCAAGGATAACAATATAGTATGATTTTTCAATCCATTGGGCAATCAGTTTAAAAAAAAAACTCAATTTAAGTTATACACTCCATCCATAATTACGTTTCTCATAATTTTTTGTTTTGATTAAATTCTTTTAGGGAGTTTTTTTCAGTTGTTTTCAAGCATTTGAACACTGCAAAAATGCCTTGCGAAAATGTCCAAGAGTAAATCAGAGGAAATGTCTAAAAATAAATCCTTCCTATAGCAAAATTGTTAGATTTAGGATCGAGGAAATAAAAATACAAATAAACAAATAAGTTTTTGATTATTTGCAATTGAATATTTGCAATTTCAAATATTGTTCCTCAGTGAGAAACGGAAATTGGAAAAGGACAGCTGTCGGTAGAACACCGAACTCCAGGTTGGGATGGACGGGTTCGAATCTCTTTTCTGGTAGGCGGTCGTTACAGTGATGCCCGACCGTTAGAAGAAACGACAACGAAAAGCTACGAAATGCATCGCAAAGAAATATTCACAATGGAAAAATATTTGGTTTCGTCCGAAAAATAGATAAATGGTTAGAAATACGTATAAACCAACAAACAACCCCTTGCTTTTAGCATGATTTTTTTCCTTCAAATTTTGCATGTTTTTATAAGAGCTACTAGCTGAAAACCCTCACTTCGCTACGGAGTACATTCAAATTAAATACAACGGTCAATGTATGCAATTAATGCCAATATATATATATATATGTATATATATATATATATATATATATATATATATATATATATATATATATATATATATTGGCAATATATATATATATATGCCAATATATAATAATATATATATATATATATATATATATATATATATATGTATAATAAATACAACGATCAATGTATACAATTCATGTAAAAACAACAAAAAAATATATTTATAAAAAAATCGTCACGGATATTTTTATAGACAAAATAATGTAGAAGAAAATATTCAAATTAAATCTAACAGGACATACTAAAGAATATAGTACAGTTAATATATAGTACAGTTTGAGGAACATATCTTTTACTGCATTTTAATATTTTTTTGGATAATGTCCAATCGTTTGCCGCATTAGCAAGGGAAAAAATATTTTTTTGTCTATTTCATTGTTATGGCGTGACGATAAATTTATTTTAAGTACCAGAAACAGAAATGACGTGATCAGCATTTAATAAATTTAATCTTTAAAAATTCACCAAAAATCAGAAAATGGAGGTAAAGATACGAAAAAGATTTCATTTTAAAGGAATTTTTATGGTCTTTCTCGTGATTTAAATTTTATAATCCTCAAATTATTATTTTAAATGCAAACTTAAAAAAAGTTACTAAAACAGCTTAATAATTTAATTTTAAAAAATCTAAGAAGAATTTTTCAAAAATCTTTCTTAGTGCACCCCTACACTATAAGAAGAATAGCCATGCAAAATTTCAGCCCTTTTGGTCCAACGGTTTGGTCTGTGCGTTTATGTCAGTCAGTGAGTCAGTCAGTTACGGAACTGTTTTATAGATATAGATTATACCAGATACAACAGTTTGCTTTTTACTTAGCAACAATGTCAGATGTCAATGATTTCGTTGATTATCTTTCTGGTACTGTGAGGGAATCTGTACATAGAAACTAAAGCTAAAGTTTGAAATAATCAAATTAGTACAAGCCATTTCTCTCCCAAATATAAAAAGCATGTTATTTGTCTTAACAGATTTTTAATTGTAGTCCACAATTTAACACTATTTACAAGGTGTGCCCATAAAATAACCGGACAATTTTTTATAAATAAGAAAAATATTACTCACCTGCTAATAAATTTATCTACTTCAAAGTAATCATCAAAGGAGTCTATACAATTTTTCCAACGTTTCTTCAAGTCATCGAAACACTGTTTATAGGCGTTGGAACTAACCGTTCGCAAAATACGCGTAAAATTTGTTTTAATATCCGAGACGCTTTCAAATCTCTGTTCTTTCATGGCCATCTTAAGCTTCGGAAAAAGGAAAAAAATCATCTGGCGATGAGTAACAACTCAGCAACTTTCAGATATGCTTGGGATAAGCAAAGAAAGCTGTATATTAATTTTAATTGAAAATATGAAAATGAAAAAAGTTTGTGCTCGATTTGTGCCTCGGATTTTGACACAACAGCAAAAAGAAGACAGAAAAGCTTGCTGTGAAAATTTGTTGACTATTGCGCAACAGGACAAAAATTTCTTAAAGTGTATTATAGCAGGAAATGAGACCTGGTGTTAACAATACGACCCAGAAACAAAAAGACAAAGTGCACAGTGGAAAGGACCGTCTTCACCCATACAAAAAATGCACGGATGTCTAAAGTGATGCTGATTGCATTTTTTTATTACAAAGGACTTATTTACCACGAATTTGTTCCTGAAAATCAAACGATTAATCAGCTTTTTTACAAGGAGGGGCTTTTTCGATTAAGAAACAGGATAAGGTGAGTTAGGAAGGAACTGTTTGATTCTGGGCAATGGTTTTACACAATAATGCTAGGCCCCATACAGCAATTTTTGTACAACAATATCTTGCTAAGCATTCAATTGCAGTGATAAATCACCCACCATATTCTCCCGACTTATCGCCATCTGAATTTTTCCTTTTCCGAAGCTTAAGATGGTCATGAAAGGACAGAGATTTGTAAACGTCTCGGATATTAAATCTAATGTTATGCATATTTTACGAACGGTTAGTTCCAATGCCTATAAACAGTGTTTCGATGACTTGAAGAAACGTTGGAAAAATTGTATAGACTCCTTTGGCGATTATTTTGATGGAGATAAATTTATTTGAAGGTGAGTAATATTTTTCTTATTTATAAAAAATTCTCTGGTTACTTTATGGGCGCACCTTGTATATAAATCAATATACTCTGGCATTTAATAAAATGCATACTGAATATGCTATGTGTAATCTCTTTTTTTTCCTTTGTTCACCCAGAATAACACAATATAACTGCAGTTTGCATAAAATATACTATACCCAGCATACAAGTGAAATCATAAAATGCTTTAACAAATTTAATTTTCAATTTACTCTTAACCCTTTACAAAACTTGGCGATTTTACTGATAAATCTGTGTTTGCTGTGCAAAGGGTGTTAGTCCAAAATGGACTAAATTGAATTATCAAACCAAGCATGTTTGAAAAATCAAGTGCTACTATAGGGTACAGAAAGCTAAGTCCAATTCCACTCCTAAATATTTTTATTCATCAGGGAAAATTTGGGATATGTGAAACAAAACACAAACTTGTTAGTGTTGAAGAGGTTATGCCCCAATCAAGGACTTAACACTCTTTACTCAGCAAAAATAAATTTAGAAATATTTACTTTAAAAAATTAAAAATTAAACTTAAAAAAAAACTGACTTTACAAAAGCCGTTTTTATTCCTATCCCGTTTTTCTCAAAACTACGATTTTGGACTTGACACTCTTTACACTGCAAACACAGAAATGATTTCAGATAGTCACAAAATATACGTAATTAAAATTTAAGAGTATCCTGAAACCACTCAAGAAAACCCGGTTTAGTTTTTCAGAAAACCTAGGCGGGTGGGGCTTTAAAAGACGGAAAAAAAAAAAAAGAGCGAAAATAAAATCCATTAAAACCTAAGAAATGGCAAAATTTAAAATCTCGCAACATAAATTTCTCATAAAACAAAATTCGATTATCTAGAGAGGGTTCTTCGGGGATTCACTTGTCTAAGCAAGGTTTTAAGTTATTATTGTAAGCTTTATTCTCTCTTTCTTCGCTATTATCAACGGTATTTCTTTCATCTAGGTATATACGCGCAGCTGACCCCAGACACATCAAATCAAATCAAATCTCAGAAATAAAATGGCGAATAGCTAATCAATTTAGCATTACAGGACTTCGACGAAAATATTTAAAATAAACAATCGCGAAATGTGAACAAGAAATAAAAATTTTTGGCACGCATGGCATTTTTCCTTCGATTATTTTATCATCTCCGGGGAGATATTTGCAAGGGATTTGCGTTCTGGATATCATTTTTCAATATTTATTAATTTAAATTTTCAGAAACCTTGCACGTTTATGGGCGCATTCCGCCGGGATCTTGGAAAGTATAATATGGAGGGAAAAAAATGTTTATTTCGTTTAAATTGGAATATTTATTTACTCCCGTGTTCACAAACGAATATTTTTCTTGATTCAAATTAAATTTTAGAAAACCAGCGCGTTTTTCTCATTTACTCTCGACGAAAACATATTTTACGACCATTTTAAAATGAAACTTAAAAGTTTGTAGTGTGTTTATCTTCAATTTGCATAATTTCCACTCACAACTTTTTTGTCTTAAAAAAAAATTGTAATGCAGTTTTACTAAAAGATTAGATTCATTAAAATTATTAAAGATCACAAAGAAGATTTTACCGCTTTTTTAAAACAATTAACAAATTAAACATCCACGCAGATACAAGAGATAGCAAAATACTCTCTACTTTTTCTTAGTGTTATTTTGCTAAGTAATGAAAATAATTCAATTTTAAAAAACTAGATGGAATTATATATAAAAAAAAAATCATTCAACTATGCAAGTTTTCAATCTGTAGTATGTATATTGATATTTTATGTACAATGGTTATTATTTGGTTATTTTCTTTTCTTTGTTTCTTATTACTGATTAGCATTTCTTCTTCAAATTATATAAAGGAAGAATAAGACATACAGGGGCCTATCACTCTTTCATTTGAAATAATTCTTATCAACAGCTTGAGAGGAAGAGAGTCCAAAAATTGAGAATTCCTCACATCCTTGGATATGCTCAGTTGATAGTATGCCGGCATCAAAGCAAGGAAACGAGTCAAATCCCGATCAAGACACAGGTGGTGACCGACCACTGGAAAGAACGTTAATGGACCATCCGTCAAAAGAACGAATAAGACATACAAGGGCTTATCACTCCTTCATTTTAAATAATTCTTATCTAGAGCTTGAGAGGAAGAGAGTCGAAAAATGAGAGTTCCTCACATCCCTGGAAGTGTTCAGTTGATAGTATGCCGGCATCAAAGCAAGGAAACGAGTCAAATCCCGATCAAGACACAGGTGGTGACCGACCACTGGAAAGAACGTTAATGGACCATCCGTCAAAAGAACGAATAAGACATACAAGGGCTTATCACTCCTTCATTTTAAATAATTCTTATCTAGAGCTTGAGAGGAAGAGAGTCGAAAAATGAGAGTTCCTCACATCCCTGGAAGTGTTCAGTTGATAGTATGCCGGCATCAATGCAAGAAACGAGTCAAATCCCGATCAAGACACAGGTGGTGACCGACCATTGGAAAGAACGTTAATGGACCATCCGTCAAAAGAACGAATAAGACATACAAGGGCTTATCACTCCTTCATTTTAAATAATTCTTATCTAGAGCTTGAGAGGAAGAGAGTCGAAAAATGAGAGTTCCTCACATCCCTGGAAGTGTTCAGTTGATAGTATGCCGGCATCAAAGCAAGGAAACGAGTCAAATCCCGATCAAGACACAGGTGGTGACCGACCACTGGAAAGAACGTTAATGGACCATCCGTCAAAAGAACGAATAAGACATACAGGGGCCCATCACTCCTTCATTTTAAATAATTCTTATCTAGAGCTTGAGAGGAAGACAGTCGAAAACTGAGAGTTCCTCACATCCCTGGATGTGTTCAGTTGGTAGTATGCCGGTATCAAAGCAAGGAAACGAGTCATATCCCGGTCCAGACAGAGTGGTGACCGACCACTGAATAGAACGTTAATGGACCATCCGTCAAACATGAACTTTAAAAAAAAAAAGCATCATCGATAAGTAAATAAATAAATAAATAAAGGAATATGTACATCACCACATCCTGCGTCGTTGACCTCAAAAAGGAAAGGATATATATGAAGCATGGAACTGAAAAAATGATTGAACATTTTGACAGGATAAATACAGATGACAATACACTAGTTTCGAGGTCAGGAAATCTGAGTTCGAATCCCGATCAAAGCTAATAAAAATAACCCATTTAACAATTTCCAGCTGTTATCTATGCTAGATAATATTTCTGTATCCAAATATTTCTGTTCTTATATCACATGCGAAAAAAATGTTTCCCTTCAAAATATAATATTATTGAAAATTCTACGGAGAAAATCAAAATACATCTAAGTCTATAAAAAGTACGCGATGGATTATACAAAAATAGAGAAAGTAATCGATAGCAATAAAGTAATGTATCCATAGAACGTCATGCATTGCACAACGAATTGCTACACTGACAACGAACAACGAATGTAAACAAATAAGTATAAATAATGAATGTGAACGGTAAATGTAACAAACACCTAACACGAATTTTAAAAATCAATATTCGATTGCAAAACAATAGTCATTGCACTTGGTACATAATTCAAAAACTCTTTGATTACATAAAGATACCTTTCATGTTTTAGCTCGTAGGAATACTTAACAAATCTTGCAATCTGTGAACTTTTTTTTATAAAGGAAGATCAATGGGTGGCATCTTTTCATCGGGCATCATCCCAAATAATACGTGCAAACAAACCAATAATAATTGCTAAACAACTGATTATCGGAATTTCAGCGATGGAAGGTTTATACTTCGGTAATCTTTGGCGTGATAGCAAAGAAAATTCCTCTATTTTGTCACTTCACAGGTACCTTACAACTGAAGTTTTTGAACACCAGTTTTGCTGTATTAACTTAAATAAATTAATAGCTATAGCGTTACGTAGATTAGGTTATAACTGGGCGCATGTTTTCTTACTTTTAATTGTTTTCAGGAACAATTTTTTAAAAATTTATTTTATGCGTACGCATTGTATTGAACTTTTTGAACAACGGTTTTGCTGTATTAACTGACATAAATTAATAGTTATAGCGATACGTAGATTATAACTAGATTAGCTTATAACTAGAGACCTATTTTCTTACTTTTAATTATTTTCAGGAACTTTTTCTTTTTCAATTTATTTTATGCGTGCGTGCTTGCATTTTTATTTGTATATTTGCATTAGCACTTGCATAAATGCCAGACACAAGCACCCAATATTTGGAAAAAAAAAAAGAAATAGAAAAGAGCTTGAAAGCTCTAACGGGCCGCCCCGCCTACGAAAGAAACATAAAAGCCATAATCCATAAGAACGTGCGCCCCACTGACAAAAAGCGGGGCTCGGGAGGATTTAGTGTCCGCTCAGCCCCCGTTCCCCATTCCAAGTAGTTATTCCATGCATAACGGGACTCCCCGCTCCACGTAACTGCGGGCATAAATTCGCGCCGAGACGGTTACTATTCCGCCGTTATGAGAGGATGGGGGCTTAAGCGAGCAGAGCAGGACAGTCGAAATCCATTTAACAGCAGCTGCATCCCAGCAATCGAATCCTGCAGATTGAGTTTCAACAACTCTCCGGGGAAGTGTTTCCACGTAACGCTGGAGAAATGCATCCCAATAGACATCATTCGACAATGTTTCATATCAATTTTGTTTTTACTTCATTTTTTTCTTCTTCTCCGGAGCAGGACAGCACCCCTCCCCCCCAATCCATATGGTATAATATAATTTTCGTGAAATATAAATATATCATAAATTCAAAATATAAAGCAAGTGTAATTCTTGAACGCTATTATGAATAAAGAGATGATATATAAAATGACTGTAAAATGTTAAGTTTATCGTACACTCAGCTTGTATTGTATATATATATATATATATATATATATATATATATATATATATATATATATATATATATAATATTAATATATATATATATACATATATATATATATATAATATTAATATATATATATATATATATATATATATATATATATATATATATATATATATATATATATATATATATATATATATATATATTAATTAACTAACGAACCTGTGGCGCAACAGTCCATTGTGGATCAAAGCCGTTGGTGCCCATCTCCGCTTTCTTGACCGTGGGCTTTGGGTGCCATACAGCATATGTCTTGGGCAGGTGGTCAGCCTGCCGCGGAACCCCACAGTTAGTTCCCAAGCATGCTTGGTCCTCATTTTATCGACCTATTCAAGGGTCGAACCCTGGACGTCTGGTTTGGCAGCTTGAAGCTTTTAACCACTAAGCCCCCGGAAGTGAATATATATATATACATATATATATAATTACTTTGAATAATCTTTTTAATCTATCCTTCCTTTACGCAAACCCTTTAAATGTTACCTACATTATCCTAATCATACATTTAATTCAGCATTTCAAATCCTACATTCTCTAGTTCTATATTATTAAACATGCCTAAAGATTCAACACCCAATAAAAAGAAAACGCGAAATTACTAAGGTTAAAATTTAACTCCTCATGAGATAGTCATTTTCTCCCATTTACGTCTTAAAGAAAGGACTGTCGAGAGTTATTTAAACAAATGATAAAAAGAGTTCGAAATTCGTGCATGAGGAACAACTTCCTCAAGTAGGCACGAATCTGTCTTTTTTGAATTTACGGTAGCAGGAGGGCAGCTGTTTTCTATTATGAATGGTCATTCGGTCCGGCTAATGAATCTATCGTGCGCTTTAAACAAAACACCAACCAACAATATAAGAAGTTAATTTGGGAATTTGCTGCAGTACTTCCGCTTGTGTTGGTGAAAGAAAGCCTAATAAATATCTTTTCACTGCAAAGCTGATTAAGGTATTTCCCGAAAATAAATTTAACTGAATAGTTTTTAAGACAGGCCAAAATATTTATATCCTTACAATGGAACAATTAAATCATCCGACGGCATTACGTTTAAACAGAAATTAAATTACAAAGCTTTCATGTAAATGACTCCAAATAATTGCGACGAATAAAATTAATTTTTCTTGTGTAACATTTTAATTACACACGTTATCATATTACGCATAATTAAATTTAGAACCATCGTTTGTTTATATTAAAAATCAAACTTACCAGAATTACTGCATTGTGTTTGCGCCTATTGTTATCATTAGTAATGATGAATTTTTCAAACTTTTGTATCTATCATCTCAATGATTTGCTCTTTCATCGCTTATTTTACTCGTATTTTCAGGCATATTTTGGTGCTGCATTGTGAACCTAACTACTTTATTTCATTATTACTTAAGAATTCTGAAAGGTGGTTTTAATTATTGCTATGCATGTAATAGTATACATATTGTTCCAGTCTGATCATCTCCGGACTTTTCCTTCTTCGAATATATTAACTCTTTTTTATTTTTAATCATAAACTGTTCGCAATGTAATTCTACTAACAGCTGCTATAGTGAACTGTAGCGCGAGATTTCTATAAATAGATCACTTCCTGTATAGCGCGCATGCGCATTGATTTTCAACACTTCGATTCCCGCGTTAAGTAAATTTTTGTCACTTCGAAAGGGTGCTTCTTACTAAGAGCACATTCTATTTTCATTAAATGTTATTCTTAATATTAATTCTGTTGACTTTCGTTTCTTTTGTCGTTCGATTTAGAAATTGTTAACCACTGAACCTCATGTTGACTACTTCCATTTGGTGCATCGGCACTGGAAGTTTGATTTGAAATAAATTCATTAGAATAAAACTCAGTTGGCGTTTTCGTTCCCTTGTGGTAGGTTTTGTTAGGCGAGAAATACTCGTACTTCGGTTGGGAAGAGCGACGCCATTGTGATTTCGTTTATGGATTAACACGGATTTGATGCCTTTCCAAGGTAAGAAGAATATTTTTATTAGATGCTCCAGAGCTCAATTATTTGAAACTATTAGAAGAACTTGATTGAAGATTTGAAAAATTGTTGATTTAGTTGATATAACTGTAGAGATTTATTTAGTTTTTGAGTATAGAATTCCAATTTTATAGAAGTGTTGAAATGTTGAATATGAATATGAATATATAGTAGAATTTTGATTTATTGAATATTGTTGAAGTGTCACATAACTTGAGAGATGGATGAATTGTCGAAACAAAAAAAGATTAGAGGCGTTGTTCGCGCCGCAGTAACTAGATTTTTGAACAAACTCGAAAGCGAATTTGATCAGTTAAATACTGAAGAGCTATTAGAACAGAATTTAATTCAACTTTTGGATTTAATTAAACAAATAAAAGATTTAGACAAGGCAGTTCAGTCTCTTATAACAGAAGAGAAAGAATTTGATTCTGAGATTAATTCTGCTGTTGATTATAATAGTAAAATGACACTGTGGAATGCAAAGCTTTCCGCACAACTGAAAATTATTTGTCGTAATGTTGATCGAAATATATCGAGTCAAGATGATGGTAGAACCAGCGAAAGCAGTGCTAGTGGAGTTTCATCAATCTCTCAAAATCATTTGAAAACTGTTAAATTACCTAAATTGAATATTGATAAATATTATGGAGATCCTTGCAACTGGCTGGAGTTCTGGAATAAATTTCAGAACGCAATCAATAAAAATGAAACTTTATCACTTATTGATAAATTTAGTTATTTAAAATCTTTGTTAGGCGGTGTTGCCGCTAACGTAGTTAATGGATTCGCACTAACTGAAGAAAATTATAAAGAAGCCCTCTGCCTCTTAGAACAGAGATTCGGCAAAGATTTCCTGGTAATAAATGCCCACATGAACAGATTATTAAATTTATACCCTGTTAAAGATACAAATAATATAACTGGTTTACGTAAACTTTATGACACCTGTGAGGTGCAAATTAGAAGTTTAGAATCACTCAACGTAACCTCTGGAATGTATGGCCATTTATTATACCCTATTTTAATAAAATTAATTCCAGAGGAGTTATCCTTAGCATTTAATAGAAAACGATTGGATCAAGAAATGAATCACTTTGATGTTTCAGAATTATTGAAATTTCTTAAAATCGAAATAGAATGTAGGGAATCTTCCATTTTGTTTCAAAATTCAAAAAATGAAAGAAAAAAACCAGTCAATCAGCATTCGGGTTCAAAATATCAACATAATTTTAGCTATAATAATTACAATGCTCGTGAGACGTCGCGAAATCAAAGTCGTCCTTTCATTTCATCTAATGTAGACAAAACAGTAGAATATTTAGCGCCAATTTCAGAAACGGCATGCCTCTACTGTAAAGCAACAAACCACAATTCTGAACATTGCAATAGCATAACTGTTGATGAAAAGAAGGAACTATTAAAGAAACAAGCGCGTTGCTTTCTGTGCTTACAGCAAAAACACAGAATAAAAGACTGTAGGAAAAAGGAAATGTGTGATATTTGTAATCATAAACATAATCGGTCTATTTGTTTTCAATTTGGCAAAACGATTGACGATAAAGTTGTTACCGCAGTTTCGCATTGCCAAGAAAATATTAAAAACAATTCGGTAGCAAAAAACCAGTCTGGAGTTTTATTGCAAACCTGTACTGCGATGATTAGATCTTCCTCAAACGAAGAAAAAGAACCTGTTAGGATTCTTTTAGATAACGGATCGATGAGAAGTTTTATTAATTGTACAATTTCTCAAAAATTAAAGCTTCCCGTAATAAGAACCGAAAAGCTTTCTGTTTATGCCTTTGGTGTTAAGGAAGCAACTCAAAAAATTTATGATGTTGTAAAAGTCCGTCTGGAAAATAGAGATGTGCCATCTTTGAACATTGAAATTGAAGCATTAGTTACAGACCAGATTTCGGCCGCTAACATACCAACCCCTGACCTAAACATATCTAAAAGCTATAAATATTTAAAAAATCTACAACTTGCAGATTCCTATAATTATAGAGACAATGAAATAGTTATTTTAGTTGGATCAGATTTCTATTTTAACATAGTAAGTGGCAGAATTAAACGATTAGATGATAAACTTGTAGCTTCAGAAACACTGTTTGGTTGGTGCCTTCTGGGAAGAGGGAGTGTAAATCATGAATTGGTTAGTATGAAAGTTGCAGTTGAAGAGAAGACCATTTGTGATCAGTTGAAAGAGTTCTTTGAACTCGAAGGCATTGGAATCAGTGCAGAAGCTGATGCCAAAGATGAAATTGAAGAGGAGATAATGAGAAATTTTAATGAAGGAATTTCATTTCAGAATAGACGCTACAAGGTCAAGTTACCATGGAAACCTGAAATGAAGCAGATGTTAGATGATAATAAAGAAGTTGCCAACAGGAGATTCCAAACGCTTAAGAAATCATTCATTAATGATCCCTTATTTTTTACAGAATACCGAAAAGTTCTCGATGACTATAGGCAAGAAAATATCATAGAGCCTGTAGAGAGGGGAGCGAAAGAAGTGAACTGTTTCTATCTCCCACACAGAGCTGTAATTAGAAATGACAAGAGTACTAGTCGTCTGCGCATCGTTTTCGATGCCTCCTCTCATGGAAAAGGAAAAATTTCTTTAAACGATTGTTTGTATGCTGGTTTAAACTTATTACCTGATCTCTTTAATCTTTTATTAAGATTTAGAACGAACCCCATAGCTATTACTTCGGACGTCAAGGCAGCGTTTCTGCAAATAGAAATAGATGAGGACGACAGAGACTTTACAAGATTTCTTTGGAGCGAAAGCCACATAGCAGACGAGAACCTTCAAGAATACCGATTGACACGAGTTTTGTTCGGGGTCACATCCAGCCCATTCCTGTTGAACGCTACAATTAAATACCATCTGAAGGGGTATGTAGAAATCTTTCCTCATACTTGTCAGTTGTTGCATGATTGTCTATATGTCGACGATTATATTTTCGGTGAAAAAACTGTTGACATAGCACTTACTACGTGCCTACAAAGTCATGATATTTTTAAAGAAGCCAGTATGTATTTAAGAAAATGGAGAACTAATTCTCCAGAATTATTAGCTAAATTAAAAGCGCTTGGATTTGAAGTTGAGGACTTTGAGGACTCTTTTGACAAACCTTTAGTTCCTTCAAAAGTTCTGGGAGTTGGATGGAATCCTAAAAACGATGTGTTTTATTTTGATACTCAAAATATTGAAAAATGCCTGTTTAAAGGGAACGAGACTAAAAGATATGTACTGCAAATTGCCGGTCGAATATTTGATCCAATCGGTCTTTTAGGTCCGTTCACAATTCGTATCAAATGCTTACTACAAGAGATATGGTGCCTTGGGTTAGATTGGGATGAGAACATACCAAAACAGACTGCTATGATTTTTAAAGAATGGTGTGATGGCATAAAAAAGTTAAGTGAAATTCGTGTACCCCGTTACTATTTTGCACATGCCTTAAATCAAGACATTGACAATATTCAGTTGCATTTCTTTGCGGATGCATCTATCAAAGCATACGGGACAGTTGCTTATTTGCGTGCAAAATTGAAAGACAACACCGTTGTGATTAGTTTTGTTGCATCTAAAGGAAGGGTAGCCCCCTTGAAGACTTTATCCTTACCAAGACTCGAGCTAATGGGAGCCCTGTTGTCAGCACGGTTAAGCGACAAAATAATTAAAGGTTTAGAGTTTCCGGTTTCCAAATTTTTTTGGACGGATTCATCCATTACATATTTTTGGATAAAGGGCTCACCTGACAGATTTAAAGTTTTCGTAAAAAATAGGGTAAAGGAAATTCACAAATACACTAATCCAACTCAATGGGCTCATTGCCCTGGGAAAGAAAATCCGGCGGATTTGATTTCACGTGGACTCGCAGTGTCTGAATTAAAAAACAGTGATTTGTGGTGGCAAGGACCATCTTGGTTAAAACAAGACGAATCCACCTGGCCTAAGAACTTAGAACCATCTAAGGATTTAAAATGTGAAAAGAACCAACAGACACTTGAAATTAAAACAGTTACAGCTTTAAATACAAACGTTTTAGATAAGAATCAGGACTTTGATAGTTTTATAACTAAATATTCCTCTTTTTCCAAATTGATTAGAGTAACTGCTTACTTAATTAGATTTAGTAATAATTGTAAACTTAAGCAAATGGATAGAAAAAAGGACAACTTAAGTGCAACTGAGTTACAAAATGCCACAAATGTTTTAATTAAGATAATACAAGCTTCTGAATTCAGTACCGAAATTAAATGCTTGAAGAACAACCAACCTCTGCCAAGAAGTAGTAAGATTTTGTCGTTAAACGTTTTTATTGACGGGAACGGATTTTTAAAGGTTGGCGGACGATTGAAGTTTTCTGAACTACAAGAATCACAGAAACATCAAAAACTCTTACCTAAATCACATCACTTTACTCAGCTACTCATTAACTATTACCATATCAAATCTTTGCACTCTGGAACACAAACCACACTTTATTTGATTCGCCAACAATATTGGATACCCTCTGGTCAAGATAGGGTGCGAAGAGTCATTAGTAAATGCTTGACATGCTTTAGATCAAAAACTCAAACTATTAACCAAATAATGGGTGATCTGCCTAGAGACAGAATTGTACCTTCTAGACCTTTTGAAAAAGTAGGTCTTGATTTCGCTGGACCTATCTTAACTAAACCTAATCTGAAAAGATCCAGAGTTAAAATAAAATCATACATCGTTATATTTATTTGCTTTTGTACAAAAGCAGTTCACTTTGAGGTCGTATCAGACTTAACGACTGAAGCATTCTTAGCTTCATTGCGAAGATTTGTGTCAAGACGTTCGAAACCATCTCTCATTTGGAGTGATAACGCCACCAATTTTAAAGGCGCTAAAAATATTTTGAATTCTTTATTTCAAATTTGCAAGTCTAACCCAGTACAGAATTTCAGCGCTGAAGAAGGCATTCAATGGACTTTCACACCACCTGCATCACCTCATTTTGGAGGCTTGTGGGAAGCCAACATAAAATCAATGAAGAGAATACTCCTGAAAATTGCAAAAACCACCATTTTAAATTTCGAGGAGTTAAATACAATAGTAGTTCAGATAGAGAGTATTCTTAACTCTCGTCCCCTGTGTCCAATGTCTGCGGACCCCAACGATCTACAGCCATTAACTCCAGGGCATTTCTTAATTGGTGCCCCTATTGCGTCGTTTCCTGAACCTCATACTGCTCCAGATTCCTTTTCTCCTTCCTCTAGGTGGGGCTTGATTCAAGAGATGAGGAAAAAGTTTTGGGACAGATGGACCACAGAATATTTAAACCAGCTGCAGACAAGACCGAAGTGGACCCAAAGACGACAAAACCTAGAAGTAGACCAACTTGTACTGCTAAAGGAGCCCTGCAAGACACCCTTGGAATGGAACCTTGCCAGAGTCATTGGAGTTCATCCTGGAGCTGACGGAGTGGTACGAGTACTGGACTTAAAGACATCTAAGGGAACCTTCCGCCGAGCGATCACGAAGGTTGTGCCCTTACCCATCAGTGAAGATGTTGGACAGCCGTCCAACGGTGGCCGGGATGTTCCAGTCTGATCATCTCCGGACTTTTCCTTCTTCGAATATATTAACTCTTTTTTATTTTTAATCATAAACTGTTCGCAATGTAATTCTACTAACAGCTGCTATAGTGAACTGTAGCGCGAGATTTCTATAAATAGATCACTTCCTGTATAGCGCGCATGCGCATTGATTTTCAACACTTCGATTCCCGCGTTAAGTAAATTTTTGTCACTTCGAAAGGGTGCTTCTTACTAAGAGCACATTCTATTTTCATTAAATGTTATTCTTAATATTAATTCTGTTGACTTTCGTTTCTTTTGTCGTTCGATTTAGAAATTGTTAACCACTGAACCTCATGTTGACTACTTCCACATATCAAAGGCGTTTGTATCCGATAACTGGATATCTTAACACATCTCGTATCCAGTATAAAAATTACAAAGTTTATTTTTCAGTAGTAAATAAACAGAAGTAACTATGTTAATAAAATATCTACAAATGCCAGGCGCATGTCGTGCTAAAATTTTAGGCCGGAAGAAAAGCCAGACATTCTAGCATCTGTATCTAGCTAACAAAACTTTAAATAATAATAATAACTAGAATTTTAGAACTTTAACTTCTGTGAATTTTCTTTGTACAAGAAACCTATTCTTCACTTTATAAGACTTGTCCGACCAGAGAGAAGAGAGTAAAGGTTTCGTGAGAAACATTCTATTACGAACTAAGTTCCATAGAAATTTTCTATACACTATTTTACACATTGTAAAACCAATCAGTGACAAGTTTATAATTAGAATTTACGATCACAATACATAATTAAATTTCTTGATGTTAGGATCAAATTAAAACGACTAATTAAACGACCCTTAAATACTCTCTTCTGCTTTCGGGGCTACTCTATCAAAGAAATAACCTGTTTCTGCTAACATTGCTTATTGCTCATTAAATTTTAAGTATTTAAAATACCGCATAATTAATCATACTACGAGGGAGTTTCAATGGAATAAATAATAATAATACAGTGGTACCTCGACTTACGAGTTTAATTCGTTCCATGACGGAGCTCGTAACTCGAAATACTCGTATCTCGAATCAATATTCCCCATTGAAATGAATGGAAACGCCATTAATTCGTTCCGGGCTCCCTCAAAACACCGCAACTTTTCGTAACATGTTTTTAAATAAGAAAAATGTGCTTATAAACGACAAACATTGTATAAAAACGCAATAAAATAGAATGTACTGCAATAAATTTGTTTTATTAAGTGTAATGTACAGCATTTACCTTGGAGATCAGACTTGAAGATGCTGATGGAAGAGGAAGTGAAAGGCTGAACGGAAAAATTAAATCTTATTCGTTGATTTTTGACCATTTCGTCCCGCTTTCCTCACTTTCACTTTTATTACCAGCTACTCTCTTAAAGTGAACGAGTGAGACACGGAAGCTGGACGATTGTTGCATCGTTCACTATGGCTGTAATGTTCTGAGTCTTCTTTCTGAGAATCCGAAGAACGTTTTCTCAAAATCGGTAGAAGGGGGAGAGCTTGCGATCCTAGGACCAAGGTCATTCCATCCCCTAGACCCCATAGGGAGTTCCAGTGTGGGGGAGGAAATTGAAGCTATCTCTCTGCGAGAGAGGTTGGGGGCTGTTCGGTTTCAGAGGGCAACTCAAGTTCGGGCAGAGCAAGCTGCCACGAATGGTGATTGTTCAGTAACATGACATTCGCTGCTCAAACTAGCGGTGGGATATCTGAAGCTTGGTCGTAACCCGAATTTTAGCTCGTAACTCGAAGCAAAAAATCTACCGAGAGAATGCTCGTATCTCGAAAAACTCGTAAGTCGAGACACTCGTAAGTCGAGGTACCACTGTAATAATAAATCCTCATTACTAGTTACAAAGAAGTGGGTTAAGAAAAAAGAGCAAAATAAGACGTTTTTCTGTACATTATTAAGCGTGAAATTTTTATTAAAAGAAGTTGCTTCAGTGAAAGTTGTTAAATCCATAATAATGTTTCCATACTAATAATAATTTCTCATTACTGGTTAGCAAGTGATGAGATAAGTAAAAAAATGAAATTTTTATTTAAAAAAAAAAAAAAGATGTTTCAGGGAAAGTTGTTAAATCCATAATAAGCCATTTTCTGAACAACTCAAAAATGCTTCCTCTTGAAAAAAAAATTTTTTTTCCATGGTTACGATTAGCTTCCCCAGATTTTTCACCCACTCAAAACTTTTCCCCGCGTATTAAACACATGCATGGCGCAAAGTAAAAAACCAAACTCAGTCAAGAACCTATTCCTGGACGAATGGCATGCATTGGGAGTCAAAAACAGATCCGCGGATCGAGTGCTGGGAGAGAGGGGGTTATTTCTGTCAGCCATTCTGGAGGAATTGAGGGGGATTTCTGAATGGAGAGGAGGGGGGGGGGGGGTGAGTCATTGGAGCAGAATTAGGTCAGTCTATTCTAGCCCGAAGTGTCCAGGAGCACGGAGAGGAAAAATTGGTACTTGGGAGCAATTGGCCCCCTCCGGGCTGGAATACAAAGGGAGGCTGTTGGGAGACCTGGTAGGCATAGATAGAGCCTTATTACTAGTCGGTCTACAGATAAAATCATAGATGTGTACAATAGAATGTGCAGACAAGTACTCAACGAGTGTTTCCTACACGCTGTCCCCACAGCTGATTCCTTTCATAATGACGCAAAAGGAGGGAAAAGAGAAATCTCGAATTCAATCCCGCTCAAAGAACTTCCGAAAAAGGACACAATAAAACACCGCTTGTGGAAAGACTGTATGATTTTATTCATAACGTGATTTATTCCCGCCGTAAAACCATTCCAAAATGAAAAGATCAGAACCCTCCACCAACAGAGGAGCGAATAATCATGAAGCTATGTCCCGCTAAAGAGCCCATGAAGAGGCTGTTGTAGAATATGTTATACAGCCACATTTTTCCTTCCCATTATTATTCATGATTCCTCTTTCAAGTAAGTCCCTCAAACATCTTGGGCAATCTTAAGATCCTTTAGTTTGCATTGCGAGTTAGATTTAATTCCTTCCACTGTGTTGAAGATGTGAATAAATTCTACCTACAGTAAAATTATGCCGCAGTTTTTGCTTTTCGAACTGCAGTAATAATGTAAAGATTTAGAAGTAAATATAAATTTTTATTATTGTGACAGAAGTTTCAAATTTAATATAGTCAATGTTCAACTTCAATACAATTATTTCAATATATGCTCACACACACACACACACACACACACACATTATAAAATGGAACAGAAAATTATAATAACATGTAGGAAAATCAAAAAAGTTATATTTTTGTATTCTTGTTTAGGTTTTTATACATGTTATAGTTTTCTGTTTTAACTTTTTACGTTATTCTTCTTACATAGGTAAGGAAAGTGCTGCATTCTGCGCCTTATTATACAAATATTTGCATAAAATTTCAATTCTAAATTATTTGCATTGGTTTAAAAAATTACACTTCCCACACACACACACACACACACACACACATATATATATATATATATATATATATATATATATATATATATATATATATAACATCACATGTCTCATAATTTGCAAAACTGAAATGCAATTTTTATAAAAATGAAATTAAATCATATTGAAAATGAGATTGCTATTAAAATGAAGAAAGTAAACTTTTTAGCGGTACATAACTACGACAACAAGCATGCTTTATGTTGCTTGTAAAATTGTCATCATAAGTGGTATCAATACGGGACAACCACAATATGCGATTAAACGTGATACTGAATGTGCATCATTTTACGGTCGTGCCTCTTCGAGAGTGCGTCTGTAAACTGGCTAATTTTATAACAAGGCTTTTACTATACAATAAACTAAACTAAACTAAACTCATGGCGCAACAGTCCGCTGTGGACCAAGGCCGGCGGTGCCCATTTCCACTTTCTTGAACGTGGGCTTGGGGTGCCATACAGCATATGTAAGGATACGTAATTTTCGTATTTACGAAATAGATGCGAATAAATGCGAAATTTACCGTTATGAGCGAATAAATGCAAAAATTATTTTTTTACTACTTTTCGGCGAAAATTCAGTGATAAATGGCTTTTAAAGCGAAATTAGGTAACAATAGTAATAATTTATTAACAAAATTGCTTAACTAAGAACATCCGCGGTCTTAACTGAGAATTCTCACCCTCCTTCGGATTTGCTCAGAATTTCACCCGAACAGTTTGTCCGTACCAGAGTCAAACCTAACAATCTATATAACAAAAATCAACCATCAAGTTGAGGTGAAATTTAGTAGATTAAAGAGCGTCTCTTGAGCACCAAAGTCATGGATATTTCAGCTACTTACAGTAGTCAACCAAGAGATTCCTGTTGATGTTATACAGATTTTAACTGCAACGAAATGCTGCTACCTTAACTTTGCAAAGGCTATGCTATACAAAGCGTCCGTAGTTCCGTTAACAGAATAAATGCTGAGATATTTTAGTATGTACAACATAGTAATTAATGACAGAAGACTTGTGGAGACTACTACAATGTTAGCTTTTAACTAAGAATTTTGATACTTACCTATCCAAATAAGTAAAATTGTAATTATTTTTAATAAATGCGAAATTTTTGAATTTATATATCTTTAAGAATAAATGAGAAATTTTATATTTTGTATTTCTTTTGTTGCGAAATTTCGATAGCCTGCATTGCTATAAGAATGCTAGTTCACCAGGGCCCGATTTAGAAATTTCTTGACTATAGGCACAACTCGGGATGGGGCCCCCTAACACTGATGTGGGTCAATATAATGTAGAGGAATATAATGTGGAGATTACTACAATCTTAGCTTTTAACTAATATTTCTGATACTTACCTATCCAAGTAAGTAAAATTGTAATTCTTTTAATAAATGCGAAATTTATTTATTTGTTTTTTTGGCGAATAAGTGTGAAATTTTATATAATGTATTTTTTTTGTTGGGAAATTTCGATATTTTTATGCGAAATTTACGTATCCCTAAGCATATGTCTCAGTCAGGTGGTCAACCTGACGTGGGACCCCCAGAGTTTAGTTCCCAAGCATGCTTGGTCCTCATTTTATCAACTCACTCAAGGAATGAAATTTACTATACAATTCCGCACGTTTATAAACTCGCCAACAAATGCATCTAATTTCATAGGCCACCTAATCAAATAACTCAAACCATCCCGATTGAAAAAGCACTCCCGTAAGTAACACCTATACGAGCCAACCACAATAATGGAGGAGCATCATTTTCGGTCGCGCCTTTCTGAGAGTGACACTATGAGCTGAATAACTTTATAACGAGGTTTGACAATACAGTTCTGCTCATTTACAAACAAATGCATCCACTTCGAAAGGCCACCTACAGACAGGAACGAGCGCCTTTAATCGAGCAAAAAATGCGCGCGACTTAAATAGCACCAAACCTTTGCGACTCATACCACTATCCAAAGTCCTCGTTCTGCCCGGAAAGTATTTGGAACAAGGCACCTATTGTGCGTCCGATTATTAGTTGCTCGCGGAATTTCTAGGTGGAATTCTAGGTGTCACCCTCATCGCGCATTCTTGAGCATCTCCGAAAAACCTGGAGCCTCTCTCGAACTGAAAAGAAAAACTCGGTTTGACGAAAAGTTACTTCCTCCTAGGAATTAAAGAGGGTTTCAACTTCCGAAAAGATTTTCTGCTTTGGATGTCGTCAGCACACCCAAACTGCAACACCTCGTCAGACGAGAATAGCATTCCCGCCTGCCGGTGAACGGCGGGGCCGAGACGGAAGCGTTCAAGAGGCTGGGGAGCCAATTTGCATATTGCAGAAAGCCCATGATTTATGGGGATAAGGCAAGCACAAATATTCATACCCTCCCTGCGTTTCCATCTCAAACTTGATGGATCGATCAGGTGCGTTTTCCTTTATTTATCAAACCCCTTGATTACCTCACCATTTTTATTGATATTATCTCGTGTCAATCTCGATAAAAAATAAACACGGACTCCCTGAAACACCTTTATCAAACAAGTTTCCCAACACTGTTCGTAATTACGGGAACGGGTAAACAGTGCATTAAAAATGAATGATTCTTACTATGTTTCCATTGCGCAATGCACAATCAAACAGAGTTGGATTTAGCATCTTTAAAAGGCCTTTAATCCGGCACATCAGATGACCTCGCTGATCTTCAAAACCCATGATGCTCTATAGAAAAGTTTCCTCTCAGTAATTTCAAATCACAGATTGGCAATTGAATATTTTTCAATTGTTTTCTGCGTATGAAAACATATTTTTAAACACAATAAGTATGCCTTTAAAAACTCGTTTTAATTTAATATTATAAAAAAAATTAATTTTGCTGCAATAGACATCAATAATTTAATGCCACGTAAAAGATTAACCATTGAAAAGTGTAAAATTTTAAAATCTTAACGTAATATACTCTGTAGACATGATTGACAAAAAAAGAAATTTAGCAATTTTTTAACGTGTTATTCAACTAATTTAATTCTTAATATATATATATATATAAATAAAGAAAATTGTATCAAATTATTTAGATGTTTATTTATATCCTTTTATAAATATTGCTTAGTCCCTTTTAAAGCAATATAATGCAATACTCAATTTATTTCCTTATTGAACATCCTAACCCAGCCGAAAAATACACTTCAAAATATTTAAAAATGATAACATGAGCATTAAATCCCTAGCTAACTCTTCAGACGATAAACTTACCTCGAACAATAAAACTGAGAAACAAAACTCAATTAATCAAACAGCCTGATCTATTATACATGTACTGAACATTACTTAACAACACAAAATCCCATTTTTACGTTACAAAGACAAATACCAGAAGTTAAATCTTCTTTTTATTCCCTCTCTTTTTTTCCCCGTTTCCCTCAGTTTTTAACTAATGGTTCACTGATAGAGTAGAAGTAAATGTAATACCGAAAAAGCGAAATAGAGAGTTAAAAAATCTTCATTCTGTGGCGCTATTTCAACGGACCGTGGAGAGAGGCCAGATAATGTGGACCGAGTCTCCATTTCAAATGGTTGGGTTAATACGATACTTTTTTTTTTTTTTTGTACCTATGTTAACCGTACCTTTTTCTGTCTCTCTCTCATATTTTTTATCACTCTTCTTGTCCTTTTTACCGTCTTAATGAAACGAGCCTTGTTCAGATTCTCTTGAGAGCGCTCCCAACATTTTTTTCCCTGCTCTTTGAGAAAGATGTAAGGTTTAGATTTTCACATCCCTTCTTGTGTAACCAAGCTTTACACGTTGGATATTTTTTATATGCATTGCGGACAAAACAAGCTTAGATACAAGGATCAATGTGTAGCAAGAAATTAACAAGCCATAAACTATTTTATTTTTATTCTTATTTTATCTTATTTGTAAGAAATAGCCGTTAGTGTTGAATATTTCAGTAGAAAAAAATAAATAAATAATCCAATCCGATACTTAGCGAAATTGCATCGATTTGGAAAAATAGTTCACTTTAAACAAAAGCACCAGTATTTTCTAATTACGGTCGTTTCCGTTACTCATGGCCAGGTGATGGTCGAATGGCTAGGGCGCTGGCATTCGATTTTGATCCTGTGGGTTCGAGTCCCACTGTTGGCATAGACGTTTGTAGCCGTTCAGAATCGGCTTTAAACTGTAGGTCCCGGTCTAATTAGCCCTCGTGTAACAAAAAGTTGACCGTAGCGCTCCAGACCAAACCGTTACTCATGTTGTTGTGGCTTATACCACTTGACCGACAGTATATCAGATCAAGTCCATAAAGGCTATTGGGCAGAATTGTGTGGCTTTGGTTTTCAATATCACCCCAAGGGCCAGAGTCTGACTTGGCTAAAGGATCGGTCCCGTAATTTTGAACCGAGTCAAGTGACGAGACCGGTACACTTGACCCCGCACCTCCAGAAGGAAATTTCGAGAACTTGGAGGACATTGCAGCCACGACAGATTTTTCATGCACCAGTCGCCATTAACGTACACGGTGGTGGGTTTGTCAGCGACTGGCATCAAACAAGAGACGTTCAGATTATTGGCTAACTACCTTTGCCAACTGGGCCACCGTGCCCTTTCGTTACTCGTAAATTACGAGAGTGACAGACAAAAGATAGTAATTTCAAAATGCCGATAGCTAGATGACAGAAACAATGGTCTTCGGAATCAGTATCTGCGAGTTCAGATTCCTGCGATACGCATGGGTGCTTGCATCCGTTTGGAACCAACCTTAAACAGTAAGGTCCGGTCTGTTTAGACCTCGTGTAGAGAAAAGGTGACCGCAGTGCTCCAAAAAAACCAATCCGTGAACAAACATCATATACACCAAGAGGTAATAAACACAGTTTTGAGATTATCGTCTTTTTTTATATATTTTATTTTATTTTTATTTTTTGCATTGTCCGCTGTATCTTTAGCTGTATCAGTGCTTATCAGTAGCGGATCATTGCACAGGCGTAAGAAAGACGGACTTGGGGCCTCCGGGAATTAGCAGCTTCAAAATGAGATACATTCTGCGTATCTCAGGCAGAGATATCATCTTCATCTAGACAAGTGCTTCTCAACCACTGTGCCGCGGTACTTTCGTGTGCCGTGAGATTCTTGAAGTGTGCCGCCACTGTGAATTATTTTGTACGCTATTTTTACAAAACATATTAAAGGTACATCAATTAATTATCCAAGTAAAATTCTTTTAAATTTATCTTACTATTAGTGTGCCACCAAATTTTTAAATTATTAAAAGTGTACCATGACGAAAAAAAAAAGGTTGAGAATCATAGATCTTGACAATTTCGTCGAATACAAAAGGCGTACTACAAGTTTTTACTATCTAATAACTAACCAATACAATTTTCTTTTCGACAGTGAGAAAATATCTTTAGTAATAAATATTACTTAATTATTAATAATATTGAAACAAGGGGGGCTTAAAACTAGATTGCGTTTGGGGGGGGGGGGGGGCTTCCAAAGGCTCCATCTACTGATGCTCGTTCTGTGGAAATTTCACGACGGCTACAATTAAAAAACAAACCAAAACCTTAACAGAATAATTAGATAGTCCAACCGCAAATGTTCAAGATGAAATATTCATAAAATGTTCAATATGATAATTTTTTTTATTTTGTTGTCTAATACGACTTTGTATTGGGACATTTGCCCTTTGTTATGTTATTCACAGGGATTTACTGGCTACTTTATTATAGGAGCACCGTATAGGTGAGCCAGCATTGTTCCCTATGAGAAGGACGACAGGGAAACGACCAAGCCTTATTCAAGATTTCAACCCAAGCACTTTGCATAGCAGCTCAGGACACTAACCACTACACCATGTTCGCGGATACAGTATGATAATAACAAGTTATACATTTGAACTATTCCGTAAGACGTGCTATTTCATTAGCTAAAATATTTAAATAGTTTAAACTATGCGATGGTTAAATACAGTGGATTATTAAATACAGAGGAAGATTAAACACATAAGTAAAAAGCATATTCGCAGATCCTACAAATACTATTCGTATTGAAGATCAAATGCTTATTTATAGCTGTCGAAATTTTGATAAAAATTAAATTTATATGCAGATTTTTCTTTTTTTTCAAAATTAAAATTGGAAATTTTAATACTCGGTCTACAAGCAACGAACATTAATTACATCACCTATTTAAGGCAAGTACTGAGAGATAGGGAAGAGAATTTAACCACATGTGGAGAAAACAGAGGACTAGAAACATTTCTCATTACAAGTCTGAGGCTGAATCCGACAGAGAAATGACTAACGTTAATCTTCAGGTCATTAACAAACCTAGACTGATAGTAGCTGCAGACACTGAAAGGTGTTCCGCAGAGCACGATTGATGAGAAATTTTCAGTTATTCATCAGTCAGTTATGTACAAGGTCAGTGGGGTGGAGATGCTGGTGGGGAATCCTTGAGGTAAATGTCAAATATCGATGCGAGGTGATAGATAAGATGAACGTCAGATTAAAAAAAATCTTTACCCCCGGATCAATTTATGAAATGATGACATGCATGTTGCAGACTTTACGTGACAGTACAAATAGGCGAAATGGCCCCTGTCAGAGAGGCATATAAATTGAATATAAATTCAAAGGACACTTAACTGTAATTCTGACACGCATACTCATTTATATATATAATCTCATAAATTATCGCTAAAAGTTTATAAATTATAGTAATTGTTTTAATGTTTAACACACACGATATATATACAAACACGTAAGGTGCAAAAAAAAGTAGGATGGCCTTTTCTTAGCTCCTCCCTTGCCATATATGATTCTGTTGACCTTTTATCATCTTCCTAGTTAGGAGCAATTTGCTAACATGCAAACTGCTCTCTGAATAGGTTTAAAAGATTACTTCCAGCCTATCACTAGATGAAATTTTAACCCTCGAAAGCACCTTACCCCTCTTGATTAATGCTAGGTATTTCTTCTGTTTTTTCTTTTTTTCTTTCTTTTTTTTTTTTTGTGTGTGTGTGTGTGTAGCCTCAGCGTATAATCGCCAGAATAGAAGATCGCTTCAGTTTCCGCTCAACAACGGCAAAAACTATGTTTAAAAAAATGTATTTCAAAGTCAGTTGCCCCAAAGAAATCGAATCACAGATTTATTATTTATATCTTCTGCGCCTCCAACTCGATTTCTGAACAGGACGTTTTTGTATTCTTTATAACACGGAACACTACTTTATTTAATAACAGCTGTTCTACTCCATTTATTCCTTCAGCTTGGAGGGCCAATTAATTTAATAATTATTATCATTAATATTAATTACTTTTACATCATCGGTTATTTTCTTTCTCATTTCAATTCTTCATTTTTTTTCTTTCTTAACTCTTGTGTGTTTCTCATTTCTTTTTTTGTTTCTCGGTTTTGCAATTTCCATTGTTCACAGTTTCACGATGGTGGGACTATACCCGATGGTGGAACTAACCTTCAACACCGGGTAATCGCCATTGACTGAACGCTTTGTTACATGTCTCCCGAAGAAGGCTGCTTTAAAGTTTACTTGAAACACAAGTTTATTATTGTACCTGCTGACTATAGGAAATTACTAAGGTTCTTTTTCTTTCCTTTCCGTGTACAATCACAATTAACCATTCAGCGGGCGCGCCAATTTTTGGAACACCAGCAGGCGCGCGTACTACAAAGTGCAACGTCTTTTTCAACTTTGATTATTCCTTTTGTAATAAACTTTTTTTTTTCAAATTGAAATTAATAATTCTGAGTTTTATGACAAGATATAAAATGTTTATAATATTGAGATATATTTATAATTAAAGGCCATAGAATAGCAGATACAATCGCCTTATTTCAAAACTGTCCGGGTTATTGGATCTAAGGACAACTTGCGAATTGATGCCTATTATGTCCAAAAACCTAAAAAATAATGAGATTGTCCACCGTCGTGATGTGCGGGATACCGTGTAATAGCTGCACAGTTTATCGAGTACATGAACTCCTGCTTTTGTTGTATTGTAATCCAGCATAATCGTTGGTTTACCACGGTTAAATCACGACTAAAAATGAATGGAAAGGAATACAAGGGTCAGAAAATCAGAGCTGCATTAGAAAGGATGTAGCTATAAATAGAAACTGCTTAGAACATGCAAACCTTACATGTAAAAACAAACCATTCAAAATGTTGTACTCTGTACAAGGGCGCGCCCGCTGAAGGGTTAAAAAGCATAAGCGCTGTCTTACTAATCCGTTACATGCAGCATGTAATTTAAGCGATTCAAAGATTGCACAGAATTCAAATTCATATATGCGCGGTGATCTTACACAGTGATATTGTATCAGAAAGAGGATTAGTTAGTTGTTTAAGCTCAATGGTTCACGACAATTAAATCCATCACTTTTCAAAATTTAAGAACACAACTGATTTATTAACCTGCATCGTTGTGGAACTAATTCCCAAACAGAAATGAACAAAGCTCTCTGCCGTTTTTAACAAGCAATTCTGATTTTGTAACAATTATTTCAACTGATGTCATATGTTTAAAAGAGCACAAATTTATACAAAATCGAAGACGCATTTCGATCAAATACAAAACATATATGTAGCATTCCGTCAAGATTTTTCGAAGGTTGACTCAACATTTGGCAAAGATTCTTAGTGCGTTTTTTAAAAATTTTATTATTCTTTTTATCTTTTCTTTTCAAACTTTACCATGGTTAATTACCTTAAAATCCTCTCTATCCTCCACTTTTCTTTTAAAAAAAGTATAAAAAACGCTCCCACTCAGGAAGTTCAGCTTTTCCTGGAAGGTAATTCACTTGTTGTTGGAGAAAATAATCCCTTAAAAATAAAATTACGTTCTGGCGTACTTATCGTTCGGTCTCCAGGGTATTTTCAGAGATATAATTCTCCTTCTATTTAAAGCCATCTGCTTACTGTCAGACATAATTAGCATAGCGAAAGATAAATTAATTGTTAACTCGGATAAGGCATGAGATATTATTTCTGGGGCCTGTTCTTAAACCACCGTGTAGAATCCCAATTGAGAGGGAGAGATAAGAAGCGTTGAATTAAAAAAGAAAATTTCATACGCGGTGACAAAATAAGCTTTTAATACATTGATGTTTTGGAACAATTGTAATTTTTAAGACATTGTTTATAAACAAATCATATTCTGGCCAATTTCTGGGCCAATATAAAACACCTGTAAAAAATGCAGTCGATATTCTTTATTTAAAAAAAAGTTCAATTGATGAACTTCATATGTCTTAGAAAAATTTTTCTGGGAGTTCCTCAGAATTCACGCATATCAGTTGGTAAAAATTGTTACCAGTAAATTTCTTTTTCAATCATCTCATTTTTTTTCAAGTGCAAAACGATTATACACACGCTATTATTATTATTATTATTATTTACAATGCGGAGGCACTTGTCGTCAAACATTCGCCTATACTACGCCGCAGTTTTACAGTCCATTTTATTATGGGGGCACCGTATAGTCGAACAGCTTTACCCCCTATGAAGGGACAACACAAACGGAGGCACTTTTCGCGGCGCGACGCCGGGATTCGATCCGAGCACCCTCAGCTCCGAAAACCAGCGCGCTGTAACACTGGGCCGCCACAAGCCCACACACTCTATTATATAAACAAAGTTTATGTAGGATTGAGAAACCAATCTAATATATAATTAACACATTATTAAATAAATCAAGGGTTCGAAAAAAAATTTTGTCGCCTGGCCAAGGGTTTTTGTCAAAAGAAAGATAATCAAAAACTTCTATATATAATATAAATAAAGAATTGACTTCTTTTTCTGACAGTCGCACAGTTAATTATACCTGCAAAGTGACTTATTTCGTACCCGGAAACATCAAGTACGTACCACTTTTATCGAAGAGCCTTTACATTTCTTTTTTATTTTTAGTTAAGAAAACTTTCTAATTACAAACCGTATTTGAATATTCTTAATACGGTTTATTAACAAACGGAAATTATTAACAAACCAGGGATATTATAAACTGTACTTAAAAAAAAAAAGTAATTATCTTTCTACTGTTTACGATTTTATATTTCTCTTTGAGCAAATGATTCCGTACGTTTCCATGAGTTTATATTTTGTTGGAACTTATATATAGATTTTTTAATATACTAAAATTCAACTTTAATATTCTGTTTTATAAAAAGAGTAAAATTATTCCGTTCGAGTAACACAGTTCTTCATTTGTAAATAAATTTAATATTACCACAATGTGACCCAAACTGCAAGAGGTAAACAGGAAATTGAAAAACTGAACCAAAGTAAAGTCAAAGGTTGCCGATTTTAGATATAAACACTCTGATATCATACTTATATGCGGGAAAACGAAATTTAATTCAGATTCATGTAATTGAATTCTTTAACATAATTTAACATAAAAAGAATTTAAAAAGACTTAGATCATAGAAACAGTCACATCCTAGTTACGATCTAGTTTTTAGAACATACAAAAAAAGCTTTTAACAAGCTGTTGAATTTTTAAAAATTTTTATTTTTATTTTTTTTATCTTCAACTTACTTAAAGAAGACTTATCTGAAGTTGTTTTGAAGTTGGCGTGTTTCAGGTCGTGCATTTGCTAGTTCCTAATTAGTGAGTGTTAGTCAAGAGCCTCTCATACATTCATATGCGAGGATCCAAAATTAGACGTTTTCTTGTTTCGTAATAAATCAGTCGAGGCTCAAACTAATCTATAAGACCACAGAAAAATACATTTATTGAGGACACGAGGTTGGAACAACAAAGACGAACACACTACAGTAGAAGCTCTTTAATCCGGCACGTCCGGGACCTCAGCCGTGCCGAATTAGCGATTGTGCCGGATTATCGAACGTCAATAATTTTAAGAGGAATACCAAAGATAAATCACTCTAGATAAAAATGCAGACGATTAAAACATGCACTTTACGCACATTCTGAACCTGTGCAGACAATATAAATATCCAGCAAAGTACATGCATACAGTACGCATTTCGTCATTCTAGCAACTGCGGGGTTTAAAGAAAAACATAAGAGTACAAAACTACACAAGAGCGCTATTGGTTAAAGTAGTCTCACATAAGAGTACAAAACTACAGAAGAGCGCTATTGGTTAAAGTAGTCTCTGATATCACATTGTTTCCATGATTCTGATCTCTTCAAAAAGACGTTATGGATTAAAAACAAATTTATGATTTCTGCAGAGTTGTAACTTTTGATGAATTCGGCAAATTTTATAAGTGTATGCAATGCATCAGAAGCCTGTTTCCATGAGACTTGAGCTCCATCTGCCATGGCTCCTTCCTCTTCATTCGATTCCACCTCCTGCACCTGAGCTTCTTGTGGATTAACAAGACTTTGTATAATCTGTTCGTCACTCTGTTTTTCGACCACTGGCACACTAAATTATTACCATAATTTATTGTACAATCTATGCAGTAACTGTACATTGAATTAAACTAAAAAGCGAATATCTGGCGTACTTATACTTACGTTTTTGCTATCATAGTTAAAAATTATTATCTAATGTGAACATTAAATAAAATGTCTACAAATCTGATCCGGATTATCCGGAGATCAGGATCAACGAGGACCGTATAAACGAGGTTTTAATGTATTTCTTTTTTATATGTTTTGTTAATATTTTCCCAATTAAAAAAAATTGCTACTACCAAGAAATGTTCATTGGGGGTCGCATGATTTTTTATTTAAAGACAAAAGCGCCGAAAAAGTTTGCGAACCACTGAACTACGCAGTTAGATTTTATACAGTCGAGCCCCGTTAGAGAGAACCTGGTATATAACGAACACACGGATATAACGAACGAAAATTTTGGCCCCGCCGTTTTCCTATTGTACGTAATTTAATTATTTTTATGTCAGTTTAATGTAATCAATTTTAGTCGATTTAATTCATTAATGATCATTTTTAATATATTATCATTTTTAATACATCATTATTGAATACACATTGCAACTAAAGAGTTATACATTCTGTAAACTCTAGCATTTTTCTTAACCGTTCGAATATAGCGAACCACCGGATAAAGCGAACAAAACCTTTGGTCCCTTGAAGTTCGTTATAACGGGGTTCGACTGTACTAAGATTCACGACTCTAGATAAATATTGGAAAAGTAATCGTTGACTTTTACCGCAGAACATAAAAGGAGTAAATAGCATAAATTTTATACGTAATGCATGAATGTAAGCAGATGTGCAATATGTGTCCTCACTGTTTTCTCATGTGTTTTTTCTGAAACTCTTTAAGCATATTACAGGCATTAAGTACATGAGGTGGATTGCATATTGTCTATCTGTGTCAGTGCGAGTTGCCCCCCCCCCCTTGTTACTTATTTAAACCATGCGTGCTCATTATCAAATCCGATCTGAAAACAGAACTTTGCATTCCGAAATTGGAGCAAACTGACACATCGGAATGCGCCTCAAAGTGTCATTAATAAGGAGATAAGAATCTCGATAACAAACAGGGCGACGGGTAATGATTGGATCCCCGTGAAACACAAGAACGGTTCTCGGTATTTGGAAGCAGTTCCGGCGGCCGGGGCACGGACCCGAGACATCTCGTCTGAATCTAGACGGGCAAGAAAGAGCATTTCAAAGCCATTACGGTGAAATTTGAGCTCGGGAGGAAAGTCAAACGAACTTCAAAACATATTGATGAGATGGGTAGTCACTTATCTCACGTTCACGGAAATCATTTAAAAATGGCAAAGCCAGGAGAAAAGAGAAACCGCTGCCAATGGACTAACACAAAATTCCTCGCGTAAAATAATCAAAATAATTACAATCGCAAGAGACGAAAAGGAAATGACATGTTACGCTGATAAGTTTCAAAAAAAAAAAAAGCAAGATATTGAGCGTTATCTTTTGTCCTCCGGTAGAAATTTATATTTGCGAAAAATTTACTACGTTTCCGCTTCATCATTTAAACAAAGCTCCATGGTTTTCCCCTGAATGCGCCATTCTTCTGTAATGGAAACATACGTCGTGGAAGAATTTTCCCTCAAATGAAGGAAATTTGTTGTTTTATCAGTTGGCATCCTGACTTGATAAAAATGCAAATAGATTTTGGACTTCATCATCTGTGCGATTCTGTCATCATTTCTACATATAATTAAATTTATACATATATATATATTGGAATTTAATCTCTATTGTTTTATGAGTGATATTGTTTTTTTTAATTTAATTTGACAACACAGTTCCTTCCTTTCCTAGGTTATCTATAATAAAACGCAAACCTACGTTCATCTATCACACACACACACACACACACACACACATATATATATATATATATATATATATATATATATATATATATATATATATATATGTGTGTGTGTGTGTGTGTGTGTGTGTGTGTGTGTGTGTGTAAGTAATAATAACTTCCCACTATTATTAATTGCCCTAAACTAACGCGTATTCTAAATCACCCTGTTATCGTTTCAATAAAGCACAGTCCCTTTTTCCGAATTGTGATCTAGGAATTAACCAACCAACCAACCATATTATCCCTAAACACGCGCGCAAAACATTAAAGTTATTTTTAAACAGATGATTCAACATCACGCATCTATCTCGCCACGCCGCGCCTTTCGAAACATCGAATATATATATATATATATATATATATATATATATATATATATATATATATATATATATATATATATCCATTATGGCATAACATTTTAGCAGAGAAGTACAAAGAAAAAAAGTAATTAAAATAAAATCCATTCATACATTGTTATCAGTAGCCACGACACACAAAAAAGTAATAATTTTTTTAAAAAAATCTAGAGATAAATCCAAGTGATATCCTCTACCACGCATAGTTGCTATTGATGATGATATATGAGTGATTGAATCACATTTTTCTTGTACTGTCTTCTGTTGGGTTAGGCTTAATGACTTATCAGTCCCATTTATTTAATAATTTGCTAAAAGTTGTAACGTTTTTGTGTCCCATTTGTGTCCGTTCCGTTTTTATATGACGTTTACTCTTCTCGCTATTCTTAGATTATTTCTTTCATAAGCACAAAAAATGAATAGACATAAAAGGGAACTATCCACCAACTGGAGATGGGCCGCCATAGGTTGCCAGCCCCTCTCCTCAACTAGAGATTCAATATTTATTCTAGTGGGGTTTATCTCTCTACGCAGATGTTCAAACTTAGACCATTATTTTTTTTTTTCTCTGCTTTCTGGGATGATTGCCTCTTTTCATCGGATTTTCAATAACCATATAGCCTTATTTAACAAACTGCAAGCCGTTATTGCCCAACAATTTAAAAAAGAGAGAATGGAAACAAATTTCTGCTACTTACGTATCGTACATGTCATCAATAACTACTGTAGGAGCAAACGAAATAACACACCGTTGTTTCTAGGTATCATCCCTAAAACTACACATGTGCAACAACAATATTAAAAGAGATTAATCGAAAAGAACAAACTGAATGCTCAAAAAACATTAACATCCGTCGTACATATTAAGCAGACAGAATGCGTTCACCCAACGTTAGAAGTAATAAAGTCAACAAAGTAACAAAAAAAACCGAAATTTACGGTATGTATATGCATATATATATATTTTCTTTTGCTAATGCGAAAGCACTTTTTTCGTGAGACATTCAGGTCATACATTTCCTAGTTGTCGTCAGTGGTGCACCCAGGATTTTTTCTTGAGGGGGGGGGGGGGGCGAGATGAACGGATAAAATATTTACAATGCATGAGGGGGGGGGCGCCGAGATGAACGAATAAAAATATTTATAATGCAAAATCAATATTCATAATGCAATTCCCCCTTTCTTTGGGGGGGGGGGCAAGGTCCCTTGCCCCCGGGTGCGCCACTGGTTGTCGTATATTTCTTACGGCCTTGATATGATCGTTGGGACCGGGTGAAATACACATACGGGAAAACGATGATTCGAAGAACGATCGATCGGTTTGGTTTTGGCTTCGTTTGGAGCGCTACGGTCAACTTTTTGCTACACGAGGGCTAATTAGACCGAGACCTACAGTTTAAAGCCGATTCCGAACGGCTACAAACATCCATGCCAACAGTGGGACTCGAACCCACAGGATTCGAACAGAATGCCAGCGCCCTAGCCATTCGGCCATCACCCGGCAGAACGATCGATCGAGATGCCACTGTGTGTGTGTATATATGTATATGTATGTATATATATATATATATATATATATATATATATATATATATATATATATATATATATATATATATATATATATATATATATATATATATATATATATATATATAATGTCCCAGATTGATTCCTATCACATAAATAAAATCAAATATTTGGAAATAATTAAAATACTTTATCTTTGAGTATTACCTAATGCTTTTCGATGTCATCCCTTTTCGTAAACTACCGATAGTCTATTTATCCACGCAAGAGAAAGAAAACCTTCTAAGAGTAAAATAATAACTAAAAAAAAGTTACATGACATCTCCAGATATAACAATGGCCGTCCCTTACACGACAGCTACGTAGGACCTATAAACCATTGTTTCGAGAGGGAAAACGTTTTCGATTAAAGAAGATGTCGAAGACGTCATTCATTCTACTCGAAATCGATGACAAGCATTTTTACGACACAACTCTTCGCATCTCTGAAGTAAAAACGAAAGGCAGGGTAATAATGAAGCGCCTATCCATAAGTGAAGACAGTTAAGAAATAAGACATAGGCGTCTACAGACAACAATTCTGGAAACTACTTTTCCAGATCTATAAGATCACACTTTATGTCACTCATTTGGAAATTTCACTTGACTTCAGACGACGGCAGCAAGCGAAGAAAGGTATAGGATATAACGCGTGAGAAACATGAAGTCTCATAAAAATATTATTTTCTCTTAATATTCTAACGACGCCGGGATCGTTCTTTCGAAATCGGAGATCTGCGGAGACAATATCCCTCTCTTGAACTCTGGTATCGCTTTGTGAAAGGAAAGCGGGAGAAACTGAGGAGGCTCGAACACTCGAGAACTGATTGTTCTTTTTAAGAAGGCCCCACTTAAATGATTGAGTAAGAAAAGGCACGTCTAAAGTCCCATGGAAAGCACTTGTAACGAATGTAGATGATAAATGATTTCAAAAGAAGAAAGAAAAGATCTTCAAAGTACATGTCGGTTAAATTATGCTGAGTAGCTCTTCTATCTATCTATGTGTGCGTGTGTGCATGCATTAACACACACCTTTCTAGAGTTCTTATCTAATCATTTAACTTTCACTAGATACCGAGTTTCGTTGCAAGTGGGCAAGTTGTGGGTGATTAACAGCCATTCCCAAAAAACAAACAAAACTCTTGCATCTTATCCATAACTATGAAAAAATTCAGATTTTTGCCAGCGAGGAACTGAACTTGCCCTATACAAGAGATTTTAGTTGGTTGCCTTTTGTGTGTGTGTGTGTTGACACTACAGTCATTTTTCGCTAAACAATGGCTAATAAGCATAGATTTACAGCTGATTCTAAACGGCTACAAACACCCACGCGAGCCGCAGAGCAGTACTTGGACAGGCCGGCTCTAAAAAACAAGACAAGCGTCCAAGTTGTTCGGACATCTTTCCTGAGTGATGATTTGGATTTGCTTCAAGTTTATCGGAACTTCTGTCGCAGTATGTATACCTCTCTCGAGAATATCCTCGTTTCAGTTTCAATAAAACAAATAAACATCTCGCAGTCTTGTCTATCAACAGGAAGGAGCAACATTCGCAGAGCTTGTACCCTTTCTTTCTTGAAAACTATACTTTCGCACTAGAGATCGACACGATACCAGACCAGGGATCGAAGCCCTTACCCAGCACATAAACTTTTTTCAGCCTTTATTTTCAGTATAGAGTTCCAGCCAATTTTTATTTCTGTTGTTGAACCGGATTGATTTTCTTTTCCAGATATTTGTGTTCAGTATCATCGCTGAAGGCTAATTAAACAAGTACTCTATAATCATCTAACGGTGACATTGTTGTAATAAGTCTCCATAAAGTTTGAGCGTCTTAAAGTTCCAAAATGCAAGTAACCCATCATATTACGAAAGTAAGATTAACTGCTGTGTTTAAAGAGATTTTATCGCTCGCAACACCACATACCGACGAAGAAGGTAAAACAGCGTGACTGTCAAGACTAGAGAAGTGGTTTGCGCAAGAAAAAAAAATGGAGAAAGAGATTGGATGGGAGTGGGATGGCCGAAGCAATGGAGCATTAAAGATAACATGGCTATATTTACCAACTGCTCCAAAAACAGCAATTAAACTTACATTTCAGAAAAGGAAGCCACCAGGCAAAAACAAATTAGATGATGGGAACACAGTTAAGTTTATTTGATGCTCATGTTGAGCAGAAATTTGCCAGACCTGGACGCGAAATAACTTCATTTAATAACTTCGTAATTAGTATCACGAAATGAAGGCTTCTCAGAGCTTTCAGATTATTGTACGACGTGGGAGACCTATACGGAAGCAAAAGCTATCATCTGCGGACAAAGCGAAACACTTCTAGTTTGCAGTAGAATGTGAGAATAGCAGGGTGAATGAGGAAAAGGGCGAAGGGACTAGCAAATGTTGTATGCAACTGCACAATGCAGATTGACGTGAGGATGACGAATGACGAGTCAGTAATAGGAAAGCTAAGTTCCTTCATGAACAGACACGACTCTGCAAAAGAATGTCATAACCAGAGAAATGTTTTAAAGATTTTCTGTGTCTTTCCGATAACCTACAACGTCTATCCGTCAAGTTATCTCAATATCGTTAAGAGCGGTAGTAGGGCCAACACAGTACTAACTAGCAATAAAAATTTAGTCACGGGCCAGAGGTAACCAAGTGATAGCGCGTTGAGCTTCGAACTGGGAGTGCTCGGTTCAAATCCTGACTATTAAATACCTTTGTATCTAAGCCTGATATAGGTACGTCAAATCCGAAGACTGTAAAGTTCTATAAAGTCAGAGAGGATGGGGAAAGGTACGATCCCCCAGATGTCGCCTCTAGAGGCGCTCAGTCAAAACTGAGGTGGCACGAGGGAGTGGTTCACTTATGCAGTGCCCCAATTGAAAACCAACGATTCTCAAGGAATGTGTCCGACTGTTTTCATTTACAAATGCCCCGTATTGGCAAACAGCAACAACAACAACAACAATATGGCCATAGAGTGTACACTCAGTATTAACGAACAGTAGAAAATTGGAAGAAGTAAGACAGATTTTACTCTACCAGAAAAAGTTTTTCCTGGCAAGTATTTCAATGTAACGATTCTTAAGTATGCCTTTTAAGTAATCCTTGTTACATGTCACAAACTTATACCCATGTAAACAGGATGATTTTCGGTCCAAAGCACTGGGTATGTTTTATTCATTTTTTTAAATTGTTTATTGCGTACGAAGTGATGCCAACTTTTCTTCCTGAAAGGCACAAAAACTTTTTTTTTCCCCCCAGTCCTTTTTTATTTGAATTCCTGAACTGCAATTCGTGGATAATGTAATAATAACTTTTTATCATATTCTGGAGGACCTTCTAACCCACAAACTTCACGTTCCCGAAACCCATGCACAACGGCTATTTTGAATAGATTCTCTAACACAGGAATAGTGATCAATAGCTCTTCGGAAGAGCTGTCTCCTGACTAAGAACCGTTATTACTCGCCCATCAAAAGAACCTTTAGAATACTGCAGGCATGTTCTGCGGTCATCCAGCAGTCAAACGCCATAAGGAGACACAAATTCAGAAAATGAGGATATGTCGTCTGCTTGTTGAACGCAAAGTTTTATTCTTCAGTAACAGAACCAGAAGGATCGTTACAGATTCTTAAAAATCCACAGCGTGGATCAAAGAGCTGCTTAATAATGAATGACTGATAAAATTTCAGCTGTAAATAGACTACATGATTATTTTTCATGCTAAAAGAAAGAAAAAACATTAAAAATGTTTGATTTTTTATCCTGAAATATTTAGCCTGCTGAAAAGTAATATTCAACATAACTTCAAAAATATTTTAATGACTAAACCAATATTCATTCATTACATTTTTAATAATTTACGAAACAACCATTTTCTTGGAATCCTTACTTAAACATTTCAAACCTGCGTTGAAGATACACTAAATGTCAATTTTAGGCCAGATTTAAAGAGTGTTTGACAGAAAGTTTTAGATAAGATATGAAACTAGTCATGCTAAATGATAAGATGAAAATGAAATCCAACGAAAAACGATATACCAAGTAATAACATTTTAAGATTAAACTTTAGAGTAAATAGTAGTTTGGAAAAACGGCTAGAAATCCTCTTGAAATGTAGTTGGAAGTACTTCATGTACTTATCTTGAACTGTAGATCTGCAATATCATGAAGTGTAATTGATTATGTTTGAAAGTTTTCCCAAACTTTTTGACCATACTTTTATATTTGTAAACCTACAGGAGCACACCAGTGACAAACGCATAAAATATATCGTAACCGTTGTTACAATAGTCACTAAAAACTGTCACTGAAGGTGATTGCACACAAGACTCGAAACTTATGCCTGGTGGGTCACAGAGAATTTTGTCTCCAAAAAACACTTAAACACATCTGCCTCTTAGGCAAAAATCTATCACGTTCTTTCTTGAATCTTATTGTTCCCTATGCTCTTTATTTCCAGACTGCGTTCGAAGAACCTTTGGGGGAGAGGGAGCACTTGACGGTAAACGCCTGTTCTCAGAACTCAGCCAAACACGTCTTCCATCCAATCGGAACAGTGTTCCCCTTTCAAGATAATCACCATTGTATACTTCCATTATAAAATTCATGTGGAACCAGCTGTTAATGATGGCACGAGCTGCTAAGCCAGTTTTCGTCTCACTATTTCATGAAAGATCTACAAAGAAGAGCAAGGCGAAGAATCAGGGTTTAAAAAAAAAAAAAAAAAAGTTTCATCGCGCTCGAGTTTTAAATGGGGCTCCAAGATGGTTTCTTTTCTCAGCACCCTCCTTGACACCTATAAACGGTTAACGATGGCGCCAACCCCAAAAGGTGTTATAGAGAAGTTCAGATGTTAATCCTGTGATATTTACAGAGAAAAAAAAATATTAATCCACTGTTGCAATAATACCGTATTTAAGCGTGTATAGGCAGCACTTTTATTCCATAAAATAGATCGGTAAAAATGGGGTGCGGCTTATACACGGAATTTTAAAATTAAATACAGTAAACACCCTTTAGTTTAGAGTACTTTACTACCATAAAACATTAGTATTTATATACCTTACAACCTATTACACCGTATCATGCCCACGACAATTCAATGTATTGTAAATATTATTTTTTGTATATATTATACCTTAGGACTATTTACTAAAATTCTTTTGAGTTCCCAAAAGTTTGTCTTCGTGCGAAATAATTCCTAAATGTACTAGTATATATATATAATCATCTTTTTTTACACTGTAGTTTCGCCACCATCAGCTAAGGCAGTACCTGACATTGTTAGACGATCATTGAACTCTAAGGAATGTGCGACATTGCTACATTTCGCAGAACAATGCTACTTTGAGTCTACAAAGGAATTCAGAAAAAAAAAAATTTTCCCCAAATGTTGTCTCAAAATTAAGGTGCGGCTTATACACGCACGCGGCCTACACACACGAGTAAATACGGTAAATGCGACAAAAGCAGATTTTAGTTGTCTGTGTGATATTTTAGGTCTACGGGCATTTTAATCCTTAACAGATTTCTAGTATATTTAAAATTTAGATAAATCTAATAAAGGGAAAACTCTCTTCTCGGAGAACAGGATTCTAGAAAGCTTTTGGACTAAAAGTATGCTAGAAAACTTCTCACCTCACAACAGTGTGTTTCTCTGAGGAAATTAACACAAATTTTCAAAACTTTCGAAATTTAGCATTCATTTAACGTTAGTAAATACGAACAGTGCTTAATTTCATTTGAAGAATTTCTTATTTATTAATATCTAATGGCATATTTTTTATAAACATACACAACAATCGTCAGTGATTTTCCCCATTTATTCTAGTTATAACTATAAATATATTTAGATTCTTCAATACATGTATCCACAATCATCACTTATCAAAAGCCAGAGAGAGATTTGTGCGCAAGTTTATATATAATATAAACATCACTAACATTAAATAAATGCTTCATGTGTACTTCAATGACTTTCATTAAATGCCTAGCTGTCTAGGATACTTATCATGGAGTAAATTTTATTGTCCTTACATGGGTCTCTCACAAATTTTCGTACCTAAACATTAAAATATTTTTGCTTATTAATAGGCTCTAAGAACTCAAACATATTGAAAAACAAAAGTTTGCAGACCATTCATAGAAATGAACTAAAGTAATTGTAATACCCCCTCATTTGATTTTTTTTTCAAATTTGGGGATAAAAAAAATTATAAAATATATCTACAAAAAAAATACGCTTTAAGGACTCGACAGTATACGATGATACTTAACACATCATTAACTGAAGAGCACTTGAGATTCTCTCAAAGTTGTTTGAATTTGAACAAAACTGGTTTATATAAAACTAGCAAAAAAATAATAAAAACTCCGAAACGCCAATATCACTACCGCAAGTGTAAAATCATTATTTTATATTTATTATATATGTTTCTTATATAAGACATTAGTGCATTTGTAGTGATTTATCAAAATGATAAAATCTCATGACAAAGGTATTTACAAAGATTATAATGCTAAAAGTTTCAACGGCATCACAGAAAAAACAAATAAGTAAATAAAGATAATTTAAGAAACCAACAAAATCTGAGTGAGAAAGATTTGAATGTACAAAATGTTTTACTTAAATCTATTGACCAAATATTATTCTAAACCAGGAAGAATTATATATGTACTATGTGACAACTGTCATATAGGCAAAACAGGGTGTTAAGTAAGAGCGTTTTTGTAGTTTATTCGATGAAAAAATCATGAAAATTTTGAAAATCAACGAAATTACAGTGCTTTAAAATCGGGGATAGGGTATGGTAGTTTACATCTCCTACCTCGATATTGGTATTAGATGTAATTCCGCCAATATGACACTGACATTTCATGGCTATATCGTACTAATAAAACTCACAGTTGTTTACAGATTACCCAGTGTACTAAACATGCAGTTTTTAAATCAAGCGTATTCCATATTGCATCTTCAAAACTTATTTCTAGATATTGATAAAATAGAGAGAGTAGCACTTGTCAGCTGAAAAGACTGAAGTACACAGCTAGCTTTCTCGGAGAATTTTGTTCTGTCTTACAAACTAAATTTTCTCCTTTTTTCTGAGATGCCAGTTAATATATTCAACAGCATATAAACATTAAAAACTTTGAAATGATTCTTACGAACGTTTGGCAGACGTAGAAAAGTTCCAACAATGTTTATAAA
>OU015496.1:117356655-117736655 GCA_907164885.2 Dolomedes plantarius | reverse complement strand
CATAGGCCAGTTACGCAAAAGACAAGTAAATAATATTGCAAAGCTTTTTCTAGTGATTCTGAAAAATTTAAACTCATGAAAAAAATTCACTGAGATTGTGTTGTTACACTTGTTATTTAAAAGCTCGTTGAATTTTTAACACTATAAGGTAAGATTTTTTCCCTTTTTTCGTATCATTAATGTTTTGGGAATTTAACTTATCTGTGGCCCGCGAGGCATTTTGTGAAGACGCATATTACAAATCTAAAAAATACGGAATAATATTTTTAGATACATAATATTACAGAAGGAATTTATAAGCAATGAATATTAATATTTATTTAGTTTTCAAAATAACCAGTAATTTATTTTTCGCCAGATAAAATTTTTTCACTCTCCCATCTACCCTATTTTCTATCAGCCCGCAGCAGCTTTCCGTAAAGTAATACGGCCTTCATGACATTTCGAATTGAGCAGCCCTGCTTTAAAGGATTCATCACATAACACCTCATCACTTTCGGTTCTCTGTCTAACTCCACCGGTAATCTGTCGGATTACAGAGGTGCATGGACTACGGTTTTAGAACTACTGCTATAATAGAGTATGACAGGGGAGGAAAAGACTCCGAAAAAATAAAGATCGCAAAGAAATTTACCCTAAATAGCAATTTAGTAAATTATGGGCAAAGCTTTCGTATCGACTCAAGTGCTATGTGAATATATTTTCATTTTATTTTACAGACTTATTCAGTGGATATAAATTAAAAACTGATTTTTCTGTAGGAATTATTTATTTTAATCATATTATTTATTTTAACTATATTTATTTATTATCTATTTATTTTTACTTATAAATTTTATATATTTACTTTAAAATTCTTTACATGCTTCTATTATTATTATTACTTATTTATCTGCTTTTAATATTTAAATATTTTTATTTAACTCTCTATTTGAATCACCTGTTACTTCATAAGCGTAGCAGGCTTCTAACATTTGGGGGGGGGGGGGGCATGAACTGAATTGAATATGGGACATCCTCCATGCATTGACTGCCTGGCGGTCCTTAAAATATAAAATATTATGATTTTTTTTTTTAATTGAAAAACAATAGAATTGATGTTTGACTAATATTCAAAAGTTATACAATGATAAAAAAATATAATATAAATAAAATGAGAAAAAAAATATAGCATCGAATTTTTGTTATGGATCATATCATTGTTAGAAACTATGTTAAAGCTAAAGTCATAATCGGAATCTTCAGTTTCACAGTTTGTAAAAGCGGGAAAAAACCAACTTTCTTAAAAATTTTTTACAATTTTCCGATTTTAACTGAACTTTATTAACGTTTTAATTTATTTCAAGTTAAGTCCCCCCCCCCCCTGACGCTACGTCTATGTGTTACTGTGATCCATTTAAGAGGAAAATTAGAATCAGAACACATGCTTGCTTACAAAGAACCTGCATCGAGCCTCTAGTTTCACTTTCTGACATTTTTCAATTTTTCTGCCCCTTAAAACACTACTGGTTATCTCAGAATCTTCTACTGTTATAATATAATAAATATACTACCGTTTATACCACCTTACAAATTTGACCCTTTCGAATCAAACACATATTCATCTCAGCTTTACAATGTTCAGCCAGGAGGATCTGTCTTTCGGTAGATATTTCTTAATTTCGTTTGGTACTATAACAAACCCTACACAAAATGTTGACCTCACAGTATGAGTTGTTGTTGTGGCTTATGCACCTCGACCCACAGTATATCAGGTCAAGTCCATAAAGGCTATTGGGCAGAATGGTGCTGCTCTGGTTTTGAATAACATCACAAGGGTCGGAATCCGACTTGGCTAAAGGACTGGTCCCGTAATTTTGAACCGAGTCAAGTGACGCGACCGGTACACTTGACCCAGCAAATCCAGAAGTAAATTTTAAGAACTTGGAGGACATTGCAGCCACGACAGATTTTTCATGCACCAGTCGCCATTAGTATGCATGGCGGTGGAGTTGTCAGCGACCGGCATCGGACCAGAGACGTTCAGATCACTGGCTCGCTGTCTTTGCCAACTGGACAACCGCGCCCTCACAGTATGAGTTTCCACACCAAGTAAAATACTACTGGTTGATCTACGGATGTGACTCTACGCCTCAATGTCACTTCAAATCAAATTCGTAGGCATTGATTAGTTAAAAAAAAAAAACGTGGAGGAGAAAAGGGAGGAGAAAAGATGAGTAAAAAACAGGTGGTTGGACATTCAGAGAGGAAGTAATTAAACAAAAGTCATTTTTTTTCTTGGTACTGTACGTTCTAAATACATAAAGTTCAACATATGGACCAAATCATAACAACCGTGGAATTTGGGGATAAACCTGGGACTTGTCAATAAACTTGAACAAAAAAAGCCGTTTTAATTTAATTCACCCATAGTTAGACAGAGTTGTAGACAGAGTTGTAGACAGAGATCGGCAAACTCATATTCCTCCCCAATCCCATATGGGGAGGGGGATTTCAAAGGGTGTAGGTGTGTCATCTTAAATTGGTTGATTTAAAAAATAAAATTATATAAGAAAAACTGTGCACAAGCACGAGCGAGTTTCTAACATAAGCATTAAATAGCTGCAACAAATAACAAAAAAGTAATTAAAATTTATAAAATTTTATTATAAATTATTTTAGCCGCATATTTTGTTGATCATGTTATCATCTTCTATTTCTAGTAAACAGTTATTCTTGAAATTTTATTTAAAAATCGGAAACATAATTCTTCATTTGCTGTAGATGATTTTAATCTACGCATATAAAGCGGAAAGCTGGACCGTTCTTCTCTAGGAAAAGGCATATCATATTTGGAAAAAATACATTTCAACAAGTATTTATAAAACTGTAGACTTGCCCTAATATAGTAATGATCTGCCAGGACTGCGAATAGTATCATTTCTGAGCCTTGAAGCTTGTTTTCCATGAACTGGACTATTCAGGCAAAGTGAGGAAATCCTCGTTTTTAAAAAAATTTAATTTCTTTTATAACCCCTTACTTTTAAATGTTAACGACATAGGACAGTTAAAAACTAAACTGATGGCGCAACAGTCTGATGTGGACCAAGGCCGACGGTACCCTTCTCCGCTTTCTTGACCTTGGGATTGGGGTGCTATACAGCATATGTCTCAGTCATATGGTCAACCTGACGTGGGACCCCCCAGTGTTTAGTTCCCAAGCATGCTTGGTCCTCATTTTATCGACCCACTCAAGGGATGAAAGGCTGAGACGATCTGCCTTTCATCCCTTGACTGAATGATGCCCTGAGACTGAAATGGGTGAGGAATTCTAATTTTTCCGAATACCATTTCTCGAGATGAGTCAAAAAGCTCTGCAACAAATATTTAAAGCATTTGCTTGAAATAATTGTTGGACAGTGACTGGATTTATCCAAGCTAGTTTGTTTCCTCCTCGCGCTGTAGCTCATCCTCGGAGAATGCAGCTGCGATATGTCACCAGCAGGACCCCCCGGGTGTGTATTTTCATGCTCGAAATACGAATTTCCAGTTGTTTTCATGTCACCGAACAGCTCATTTCACGCTTAAATAGATGCATAGATTGGTACATGACATCTTGTCTCAAATAAATGTTACTTCTTCACGGGTCTGGCCATAGCTTGCCAATTACTCTGCTCTGATCGTCTCTCGTCCTCTTTTGCAGTTTTGTTTCCCATTCATACATCGTCGAAAAGTTGATGGTTAAATATGGAAAGTTTTCCCACGCACGCAATCCAGTAACACCACCTGTTACGAAAAAGTTATAAATAAATGAACAAAACGAAGGTATAAAAACAATGGTGAGACCGCATTTCGTCATATGCACTTCATCTGCACTCCGCCCTGTCATACCGTCGGACTGCGACGGACTCTCGTTGCCGTGCAAAAGCATGAGCTCCCACGCATAAATATTCAGAGCACACGTGTGGGAACGAAGTCGTGCTCTCCGCATGACAATGCTCTCACACGTGTGCTCGGAATATGTTAATGAATACTAATGTACGTTCGCGCATCCCTTTACTCTAAATGTGAAGTTATCAATAAAGTGGAACTCCCCCTTATTTTAACCGAGAGAAGACTTTTCTCCCGTCGTATATCCCCGAGTTCCTGAAAGAGAGTATTGGAATTCCTCAATATGCATACGCTGTTAAATTTGCTTCAGTATTTTCAAAACAGAATTTCGAAAAAAAGAAAATGGTTTAAAAATACGTTTCCCAAAACTGGTTTTTGATCTTTTCCCAAATTAGGATTTCGAAAGCTAATTTTGGACGATAACATGCTTTTTTTTCTTATAGTGAATATTAGGGGTTGGCAACGCGGTGCCCCCGAAGCAATTTTAGGGTGCCCGCCTTTCAAATTTTGAAAATTTTTAGATATTTGAGAAACAAACGCTCGTACTTATAATGAATAATTGTAGAAAAAAATAAAAATTGCAAAACCGTAAAAAATCAAAAACTGAGCAGCCTGATCTCTCGACAGCGTCGTTCTCCCTTTGCTTCTATGATGAGTAAGATAAATGCATTAAAATATAAATTGTCGCTTTGGAAATCGCATATTAAGAAAGATAATTTATCACATTTACCAAATTTAAGAGTAGAAAATTATTGCGATGGAAATGCTACCACTTATTAGTTTGTCAAACATTTTGATTCCTTATTGGACTAATTTAATACCAAGAATTTATGCTTGTGAATCTTTGCTTTCTAATATGAAATACTTAAAATCAAAGTACTGATCAAGCCCCACTGACACTTACTTGGACCAATGCCTGAGAACTGGGAATTCAACTTATGTGCCACATTACAACGAGTTGGCCGCAGATTTGCAATGTCAAATATTGCATTATCAGTTTTAAGATTATTTGTTTAAATTAAAATTTGAATTTATGTATTGAAAATTTATGTCGCATTAATTGTAGGGTGGATTAAACAGCATAACTTGTCCCATCCCTAGTTATCTGAAATGAAAAACCTTTCACAAGAAAGTAGACTTGATGAGGCTAACTAAAATCCTTTATTTTTCTTATTTTACATAAAAACATAGTAAAAAGGGGGATCGATTTGATCCAATAGCTTGGAAGAAAAATATTTACAAAACTTAACCATTAAACAAAAAAAGAATACAGATAAGTGTGTCATGAACGGGCGAAAATTAACCTACTTTAATTTTGAAAAACCTACTTAAACTGAATGGTAAAGGTTGGGATAGGTACAGGAAGAAAGAAGGGATACAAGCTTAATGGCTTGACAATACGTCGCAAACACATCTAAATATAAAACTTGCTGCGAAAACAGCTACTAACACAATGGCTGAAAGCCCCAACTCTCTCGCAGAATAGTTACTGCTTAAACAAAACCCCACTCGCTGGAAAAATACGTACATCTTAAATACTTGTTGTATTTACTTGTACAAACCCCATTGGCTGTGACGCGAGAGCTTCGTAATTCCAGTCCTGCCTTCAAAGTTGAAAAATCTGCATATTTATTTTAAACCATCCGTTCATGACACGTTTTTAAATGTCGCGTTTTTCGATGAAGAGAGAACAAATACTACATTAATATTTTCATGTTTAAATATTAATGCATTTCTAAAATATGCCCTCCTTGTTAAAAAGGTTGCCGACCCCTGGTGTATATAAACGGTGCTCATGACTTTGAAGATACGATGTTCTTTGTGACCTTTCAAGATAGTACCGTTGCGACCCATAGTCTTCTTGCCTACACTACATAAGACAGCCATCTGTGTGATTGTAGACCTACTCTACATTCCTAGAATTTTGTACTTCGCGAGTTTGTATTTCTTCACGACACTTGTAATAATAAGTCGAATGTTGGGTGACCTCATTTTTTTTTTCGAAGTATTGGGTAAAAAGATGTCTATCGGATTTTGTGAAAAAAATTTTTCCCATCGTGTGCAAAAAGATCGTGCTTTTGCTAAATTATGAAATCCTTTTGAAGATTCTCCAATCTGCCGCGATTCGAGTCTCATTAATTATAGAGTCCAGGGTAAAAGACCCTGAGTGTGATACTACCATACCGCTTAAACACTGCTAGGATTAGTCACGTTTGAAAGAAATCAAATCTACTCCCATTATTTTTTATGTCGTGCTCTTTGCATGCCCACCACTTCGGGGGTTTTATGCCAGCAGTATGGACGGCAAGTCTATGCGGTGAACGGTTTATAAGTCATTATAATTCGGACTCTGAATGCACCCGAAAATAAATTTCATTTAACCAGTGTATTGCTCCACAATTGAGTCGTGACAAAGCTTCTGATTTTCTACCCTATAATCGTACAAAAAATTGGTTGTCAATTTTTTTTCCTTGTAAGCAAACCTTTGTGATTGAAACCAAACGTGCAGGTCATCCTTTGATCAACGTTTTCGGGATTTCACTCATGAAGATACAGTCGAGCCCCGTTATAACGAACTTCAAGGGACCAAAGATTTTGTTCGTTCTATCCGGTGGTTCGCTATATCCGAACCATTAAGAAAAATGCTAGAGTTCCCAAAATGTATAACTCATTAGTTGCAATGTGTATTCAATAATGATGCTTTAAAAAATAATAAAATATATTAAAAAAGATCATTGATGAGTTAAATCGACTAAAATCGATTACATTAAACTGACACAATCTTTATATATAAAACGCGTAGGTATGCGGCACAAAAATTGGCGATATTTCTACACTCCGAATGGCAACGGCTGCAACTACCAGATGTAAACATTAGCGGCCAACCGCGTGTGTGTAGACTCACGGCTCGGCAATAGCACGTAATTTGGTAAAATTTGATTGCTGTATTTTACTCGTGAATAACTTCAATTTATTCATTTGTTCCATCGTTTTTTCTAAATGTATGTAAGAGTAAAACATTGACAAAATATGTTTAGAACTATCAAATCCAGTATTTAGTCATTGACAGTTGTATGTAAGTTTATCTAGAGTCTGTTCTTTTGAGTCTGTCACTGTATCATCTCCTACTTCTGAAATACTCAACTGTGTATATCAAGAAGTTTTAGGAATATCACAGTAAAATATTAAAAACTGTATTATATTACCTTAATAATAAGTAAGAGTTAATTTTCTACACTTTTTTTAGTACTTGCTGAACTTTCATTCCATTTTATAAGTGAAGAAATTTTCCCAAGAATTTTTTATTTGATATGATTAAGTGTAGATGAACAGTAGTTGTGAACAGTAGTACATACAGAGGGTGATGTAATCCACACTATATTTTAGAACTTACTGAATTTTTCCTCTTTTTTTTAAGTAAAATATTTTTTTCCAACAATTTCTTATTTGATGTAATGATAAAATGTAGATATCTTAATTTTGAAAAATATTACATATCTTTAGCTCTGATATGAAGTAATGAAAATTCACATATTTTAAACACGATGTTTTAGAATCAGCCTTATGGATAATTTTGTAATGATTATAAATTTTTTGGCTGAGATCCCATTACCACTTAACAACGTATATTTATGATGACAGGTAATGGTAACATTCCTTATGTATGTTTCTTTCAGTTGAGTTGCTTTGCAAAAGAAAATATAAAACTAAAAGCGACCATGCTGGTCGCGCAGCGACTAGTACTAATTAAATTGCGTACAATAGGAAAACGGCGGGACCAAAATTTTCGTTCGTTATATCCGTGAGTTCGTTATATACCGGATTCTCTATAACGGGGTTCGACTGTAGTAGTGTGCCAGTTTAATGTAATCGGTTTTAGTAGATTTAATTCATTAATGATCATTTTTAATAGATTTTTATCATTTTTAATGCATTATTATTGAGTACACATTGCAACTAATAAATTATACATTTAGTGAACTCTAGCATTTTTCTTAACGGTTCGGATATAGCGAACCACCGGATAAAGCGAACAAAACCTTTGGTCCCTTGAAGTTCGTTATAACGAAGTTCGACTGTACTGAATTTTAAAACCTACTTAAAAAAATAATAAAATTTTTAAAAAAGACCCAAAAGGGTGTTTTAAGGCTTTTCCTAACTTTTCAGGCTCTATAACTTGTTGATATTCTATAAAAATTCACTTCACTGTCCAGTGAAACGAAACATTTTTAACATAAAATTTCCATTTAAATAAATTTATTTACGGACAGCCAGCATATTTCGGCAAAAAACGAATTAAAAGTCTAAAACGTGATAGACATCGAATCAGCCGAGAGACACGCCTGATTTCATTTTCTAAATAATTGTTTATCGGAAGAAATTTAAAGAAAAAATTTTGAAACAGAGAGTGCCATCTCCGTATCTCATAATTTAGTCTTAGATAACTTCCGTCGAACGTGGCAGATGTCATAATTCATGCGACATTTGAGGTACAGGTGCGGGCGACACGCGATATCTGAAACGAAGCTTTTCAACACATGCTTCTAATCATAGTTCGATGCCAGGGGGGGTCATCATAGATTCTGGATTCGTATACGAAAGAACGGCGGAAAAAAGTTTTTGGCAGGTGTCACGATTAAAAAACGCGAATCTAAGGTGTGGCAGAGTGGCATCCTTCAAAGGAGGAGCGGGAAAAATGAGGCTACTTAAGAAAAGAAAATTCATTGATAACACTCTGGCGATTTTTAATAGAGTATAATCAATGTAACAAAGAAGGAAATTTTTGAAAACATGCATGTACAATTACGTTATTTTTACAAAAATGTCTGATAGCCAGTTCATGAAAGGCGAGATCACGCAAGGCATCCGGGAGAGGGAGATCCGAGCCCTCTCTAAAAACGTCTCGACTACCCCTCCTCCCTTCCCATGATAGTTTAAAATATAAAACGTGTAAATGAAATTGAATCGGTCATTTTGAAAAGGAGTCAAGTCCATTTTTAAAAAAATTTTCATGAGAAGCAAAAAACTATAACTCGCCTTCAGGCATTATTAGTAGGGATACGTGATTTTCGTATTTACGAAATAGATGCGAATAAATGCGAAATTTGCCGATATGAGCGAATAAATGAAGAAAAAAAATTTTTTTATTCCTTTTCGGTGAAAACTCGGTGATAAACGGCTTTTTAAGTGAAATCAGGTAATAATAGTAATACTTTGTTAACATAATTGCTTATCTAAGACTCTCCACTGTCTTTAACTGAGAGATCTCACTCTCGAAATTTTCTTATTACTTATTGCTAAAGACTTAAGGGAGAGAATGTGGACGCTATTACAATGTTAGCTTTTAACTAAGAATTTTTGATACTTACTTAATCTATTAAATAAAATCCACATTTTTTCCTAATAGATGTGAAATTTTTGTATATATATATATATATATATATATATATATATATATATATATATATATACACTGCTCAAAACAATTAGGGGAGCACATGGTTTTAAAACACCCTGTTTAACAGAAGTAAAAAAAAGTAAGTAAAAAAAACCCTGTTTAACAGAATTAAGGGCACAGTTTGTGATAAAATGAAAAAAGTCAATTTTAAATAAAAATGTATAGGATTTCATTATATGAAATTTATTTTTGCGTGATATGTAGTATATATAAATATATATATATATATATATGCGAATAAATGCCAAATTTTATATATTGTAAATTTTTTGGGGGAAATTTTGATATTTTTTATGCGAAATTTACGTCCCCTAATTATTAGTTAGACTAAATTTAGTATTTATTATGTTTATGAGACATCAATCCTGATGCAAAAATATGATTTGTTAATAATTTTTAACTTGGGGGGAGGGGGCAGAAAAGTTAGAGAAAAGTGGAGTTTTTGAAAAGTGGAGATGACTCCTTTTCAAAATGACCGATTCAAATAATCTAAAGCTTTCATTAAAGTTTTATTCGCTCATATTGCATGCGTAATTCTTTTATAGCAAGCAAGCTTTCGCATCGTTATTCAGTGGATCATGACCATTTGTTAATTGACGATTTTGAGTTCTTAGATTTTTTTAAAAGTTTTCTATTTAACTGGAAATGAACTTTTAAAAAAATCTTTGTGGTGAAAACTTTTTTTATTTAATTGCTTTTATATCAGTTAACCGTGATTTATGGTTGAACGCAAATGCAAAATTCATGTTCTTTCCAAAAATTTCGAGTTGTAAGAAATCTGAAGAAATATCTCACTGTGGTATTCAAACTTGAAAAATAATATTGTAGCATAAATCAACAGAATATATCAATAGGAAAAATAAATAGCAAAGGAAAAAAAATTTTCCGAATGTTTCTTAAAATATTTTGCATTAAAAAATTCCCTATTCGTGAATTACTGTTCATCTTGTCTACATTCATAAATTTATGCCGAACTCCTGATATTAGAGGAGAAATTTTACGGGAGAACTCCTATTTATGGGTTTTCAATTTTCCCGTTTCCTACTAAAATCGCATCCTCTTGTGACAGCTTTTGTATCATAGTTTCATGCTTTTCATCAAATGAAAAAGGGTGTTTTTATTTCTTACTTTCATGGTGGAAGTTATATGTTTTGCTTTCAATTTTAGATTTTTTTATTTTAGGTAACTAAATTTTTGTTTGCATTTCATAGAAATAGAAATTTAGAAAATTGTAAATGAAATGTGCTATTTTTTTTCAAATATAACTTTTCCAATAAAATATTTGGAACCAATATATTTCAACATATCTGATATATGAATATCTTGAGAATGATTTTTTTTGTAGCATTTTAACAAAGCACGATAAAATCAATATAAGGATTAGAATTTTAATTTCCTTTAGTTCTTTAATGGTTAACCAACTCCATTTATATGGCAATGGGCGCAGTGGCCCAGTTTGCAAGAGCAGCGGGCTAGTGATCTGAAAGTCCCTGGGTCGATGCTCGTCGCTGACAAATCCACCGCCATGTACACTAATGGTAGCCGGTGCACGTAAAATCTGTCGTGGCTGCAATGTCCTCCAAGTTCTCAAAATTACCTCTGGAGGTGCGGGGTCAAGTGCTCTGGTCTCGTCACTTGACCCGGTTCAAAATTACGGGACTGGTCCTTTGGCCAAGTCTGACTCCGATCCTTGTGGTGCTTTTAAAAGCAGAGCCGCACCTTCATCGCCCATAGCCTTCGGGACTTGATCTCATGTTGCTGTCGGTCAAGTGGCATAAGCAACAAAAACAACAACATATGGCGATAATTTATGAACGTCCGCTTAAAGGTTTAGAACTACGACCTCGACTTGACGCAGATAAAGTCGAGGGGGGAGTAGGTCAAGTCGAAAAGGTAACGCTTCTCGACTTGAGCGTACAACTATGAGTAAAACTTGTGAACTGATAATAGAGAATGCAGCCTTTTTATAAATATACTCCTACTCGGAACTCCCACCGCAAAACATCCCAACGTTAAACTAGAATCATCTACCCCACGTAATAAATTCTACTAATTTTTTTTTTCATATGGCACTAAGCCCTCCTGTACTCGTGTTGTGTACTCAGACGAGTGTACCGGTTTTATATATATATATATATATATATATATATATATATATATATATATATATATATATATATATATATATATATATATATATAATTTCTTCTGTCCGTGTGTATGTCACTGAATTCCTCCTAAACGGCTGGACTGATTATAATGAAATTTTGTGTGTGCGATTAAGTTGATTCGAGAATGGTTTAGATTCACAATTTGATCCGATAGAAAATGTTTTTTAATTAATTTATTTATTTATGTGTTGTTGTTGATCTTTGGTTAGTTTAGGTACACCATTGGATCCGGTAGGCAGCGCTGCAATCGCGTTTCAGAATTTTTTTTTTATTTTCATGAATTTTAATGATGTATACACGTGCATTCAATAAATGAATCCGGTAGGCAGCGTTGCAATCGCGTTTCAGAATTTTTATTTTATTTTCATGAATTTTAATGCTGTATACACGTGCATTGAATAACAATTAACTTAACCTACAAATTGAAATTGTCAATTCTCATTTGATTCTATGCAACTTATGAAGTATTGAACGGCTCATTGATTAGTCATACTAATAGCCATATAAATGAAATTTCGTCCACTTTCTTGCTAGTTTTAAGATAGGTCCAGTTGTGATAACTGTACGCGTGGTGGTGTAAGGTTTTTTAAAAATAATTTTTTTTACATATTTTTTCATCAAAACTGTCCAAACAATTTATAGTTTATTAAAATAATTTTATGATTTTTGGGTTTACAACGTTTGAATAGGACAACGTCTGTCGGGTCCGCTAGTATATATATATATATATATATATATATATATATATATATATATATATATTTTAGTCAAAATTTTCACGCATTTTGGTTCTTTTCTGTTTAACTGTTTACTTCTTGCCCAAGCGATGCAGACTGGGTTTGGAGCGCTGCGAAAATTATAACTCGCGATGCAGGACATTCCGAAATTTTGATTTCAGGAGGACCGTTATGGAGGAACGTAATCCTACGTTAAAACAAAACAGAACCCTTAAATGCAATTTGACAACCAGCGAGAAACTTTTCTCCGTAGGCTAATATTGAGATGAGCGTATCTAACATGGCATCTACCCAGCACCCCGAAACTGGCCTCTCTTTGTACTCGCTTGTTTGACAATTCATGTAGGATTAAGGCGACAACAGTCGGCTCCGTAAATAAAACTTGATCTCCATCGCTTCGGCTCACCGCTATCTCCTATAAATAGCTCGATTCATGAGTTTAGCTGTTTTGTTCTTTTCCGAGTTTCAAGAGATAACAGCGTACGGCTCTCAGAAAAACTGCCAATAAAAATGTGGAATAAGACAAAGTTAAAATATTTTAAGAGGAAAAATAATTGTTGGCCCAAACTCCTGAATTGAGGGATTAAGATAAAATTTTAACCCTTTGGTGGGAACATGATTCTTTTCCCGCTTAGTGGGAACATCTGCCTGGAAGGCAGATATAGATGGAATATCACTTTTCCAGGTATTCCAAACTAGAAATTCAGAGGGTACTTGTTGTTTATTACATTTCATGGTAGCCCCAATCGTCAAACCATTTCTCCTTAATTCTTCACCAGTTTCTATTGAACAGAACCAATTATCACAGGTTATATTACTCTTCGTTTTGTAGAGGCATTTAGTTAGTCGAACGAGTGATTGGGTTGGGATTTTTATTTTTGATCTGATTAAGGTAAATGCACCTATAATGGGCCATGTCCCTATAATGGGCCGCCCTTTAGAAATGTCGAGAAATTAAGGGTCTATTGTTACCTAAGGCAGTAGAAAGGGTGAGGGTCATTGGCTACTCCGCCCTTTAGGCATGATACGGTGAAGGGGTGAGGGTACATGAAAGGGTGAGGGTACATGAAGGGGTGAGGGTCATTGGCTACTAGCAGCAATGACCCTCACCCCTTCTACTGCCTTAGGTAACAATAGACCCTTAATTTCGAGACATTTCCAAAGGGCGGCCCATTATAGGGACATGGCCCATTATAGGTGCATTTACCTTACCTGAACACTTTACCTGATCTTTTTACCTGAACCATAGGAGGCTGGCGTTACGAATCACCCTTCCACACTGAAGACAAGATGTTTACTGAAGCATGTGTAGACTCACAGTACCTAAGGTCGAAGGGTGGGGGGGGGGGGGGCAGAGTTGAATAAAGAAACCATAGCTGCCTGATAGGCAGATGTTACCATCGAAGGTTTAAAGCACGATTGAATAGGATAATTTGCTTGTTATTTTTTTTATTAGTTAGCAAAATGTTTATAAAATATAAAATTTTTTATCATTTATTATATTGACGTTTTATTGCAGCTGTAACAATCACTTTATCACTCTTTATCCTTTTTCGCGGGAAATACCTAAGTCACTTTAACATGTTGTGGCAATTAAAGTATTCTGAATCTATGTGGCAATACAATATAGTGTCTGCCACGGAGTTTCAGTACGTTGTTCAAAAACTTGTCCTTTAAGACAGGAGCTGTCTGACAGTCGTACCATATAGGGTAGAGCTGTCGCTAGTACCATATAGGGTGTAGTGCTCAACAGCCAATTCGAGTGTTTTCTTTATGTAATATTATGTTTTTAATATTTATTTCATTCTTCTAAGTTTGTGATGTTCAGTTGAAGTTATTTAAATTACATGGATGTTTATACACATAAACGTCTACATAAACAAACATTCACTTGTCCATAATCATATGATAATGAGGATGCTCCACGAAATATCCTCTGATTCTCCGAACCAATTTTCTTTCTCTACCTGATATCTTAAAGGCGTTTACATGTTATTTTTGTAATGCAATTAAAGAACCTTTATTACTTGATGACAGATCCTTTCAAAATGCACCTTTGAATCTCTCAGACTGATGTCTGCAGATTGTTGAGATACAAAGATATGCCTGCCCTTCACGTATAAAAGACTTTTAAATCCTATTTTAATCTGTTCGTAGATTTCATTGCCGACGGATTCTGACTGAGTCTAGACTAATCTGTCTGTTGAACCTGTGATCTGCATGCAAATGGTAGTTTCTACTTCATTTCTCATGAGACAGCGCCGGTTATGTTGTTTGGTTTGCACCGGTTAGGTACCTTGCTCCTCAGCAACGGGTCGAATTGACGTTGAATTGCTATTTGTGAGCTTAATCTCGAGAAAATGTCCCTAAATCTATCCTATGTAAAAAAAGCCATATATATATATATATATATATATATATATATACACTGCTGGCCACCCAAATTGCAACACCAAGAAAGACAAGAGATATCACAACAAAATTTATTTTGTAGATAACATGTTGACCAAGTATCAAATGATTAAATTTATAGACTTCTGTGAAGTGTGGTTCCTGCCAAAATCGGTAGCCAGAGTAGCCGCCATTGTTGGAGATCACCGCTGCCACACACCTCGGCATTGATTCAAAGAGACTTTGGATGAGTTCTTGGGGTACAGCAGACCAAGCAGCTTCCACACGTTGCCAAAGTTGATCTGCTGTGGCAGCTGGGGATGGAATCTGGGTCAATCGTAGAGCAACCATGGACCACATGTTTTTTATCGGCGAAAGATCCGGAGAGCGAGGCGGCCAGGGAAGCAATTCAATCTGGCGATTGACGAAGAACCGTTGGACAATGCGTGCCACGTGTGGTCGCGCATTATCCTGTTGAAATATGGCCGTGGGCAAGCCCTGAAGGTAAGGAAGGACAACTGGCTCCAACACTTCTGAGATGTAGCGCTGGCTGTTTAAAGTACCGGCAATGCGTACTAGAGGTGTGCGAGAGTGATATCCAATACCGCCCCATACCATAATACCCGGTGCAGGACCAGTGTGGCGGTGCATAACGCAGCTATTCAGCATCCTCTCTTCACGGTGTCTCCAGACTCGAATAAGACCATCGTGGTGTTGCAGACAGAAGCGTGACTCGTCAGTAAAGACAATTTCATTCCATTCTGCCGTCCACATCCTTCTGTCATCGCACCATTGGCGGCGGAGACGTCTGTGGTTCTGCGTCAAGGGTAGACAAAGCAATGGACGTCTTGCGGACATACCACTCTGCTGTAAACGGCGTCGAATGGTACGCGCAGACACTGGATGGTGCGTTACAGACTGCATGTGCTGTGCTATGGTTCGTGATGTGACTGAGCGATCCGTCACTGCCTTGCGCACAATTTGCCTGTCATCACGTGAAGTGGTGCGCTGAAGTGGATGCGATCGAACACGCCGGTCCGTCGTACCCTCCTGCATCCAACGATCACATATCCGCATTACAGTTGTTTGGTTTCGTCCAACACGACTACCGATTTCCCTGAAAGATAATCCACAATCTCGGTAGGCCATTATCCTTCCTCTGTCGAACTCGGATACTTGATCAAAAGATGATCGCTGTTTTCGACGAGGCATAATTGATCGTTTTTTTTTTAAAAACCACAAGAAAAACACAATTGCTGAACTTGAAATCGTCGAAATCTCCAAGCCTTAAATAGCGCTTTGAAGTGGCGCCACAGGCGTTCGTGATGTGCGTCTGCGATGAAATTCTAATCATTTGCATATTTTACCTCCGCTAATGCATGTTGTAAATTTCATGTTATTTGCATGTTTTCTTCAGGGTGTTGCATTTACAGTGGCCAGCAGTGTATATATATTATATATAATTTTTGCACATTTTCTTATAGTGTTGAAAAAAATTATTATCATTGCATGAGATGGTTATGAAAACTACGTGAAGTTATAAATAAATAAAATGTTAGGAAGTAAAATAACAATTCATTTATCTACTTATTAAAAACTTTTAATTCATATTATGGTACATCAAAATTTACGAATAATCGTTCAAGATATCCATAATCTGTATATAAAAAACACTTCCGTGACTGACTGACAGATAACGCCCAGACCAAACCGCTAAAAGAGCTGTAATTTTGCATGGCGATTCTTCTTATAGTGTAGGGGTGCACTAAAAAAGATTTAAAAAAAAATTCTTCTTTTAAAATTGAAGAAAATCTTTTAAAATTGAATCTTTTAGAATTCGTTTTTTAAAATTAAATTTTTAATCTGTTTTTGCAACATTTTTTAAAGTTTGCATTTAAAATAATAATCTGAGGGTTATAAAATTTATATCACACGAAAGATCATAAAAATTCCTTTAAAATCAAGACTTTTTTAAATCTTTATCTCTATTTTCCGATCTTTTGTGAATTTTTAAAGATTAATTTTTAGAATTTAATTTATTAATGCTGATCACGAGATTTCTTTTATTTCTGTGATACTAATTTTGCGTCACGTACATAACAAAGAAATAAATTGACAAAAAAATATTAAAATACGGTAAAAGATAAAATTTAACCACTAGACTAATTGAGATGGAAGTTTTTTAAGAATTTAATTCAAATTAGCATGTTTTATGGATATTAAACATACGAATTAATTGTATACATTGACCGTTGTATTCATGATCTATATATATATATATATATATATATATATATATATACAGGGTGTCCCAGTTAAGCGTTTCAGAACTTCTACGCTGAATGATGTGGGGTCGGAAATGCTTTCCTGAAGCGGTAGATGGCGTTGCGGGAAAGTTCCGAGCGTTAGTGCAGGGAATCGTGATTTCGCACAAGGACTCAGAGTTAGTAGGATGGCTAATTATACGAATTTTTATTTATGGGGGCATATGAAAACACAGGTTTATGACACCCCCGTTGACAATGATGAGGAGCTGGTTGCAAGAATCTCAGTAGCTGCCGGAGAAATTCGAGAGGAGCCTGGATTATTCCAGAAGGTTCGGAATTCCATGCGCCGAAAATGTGAGGTCTGCATTACAGTCGGTGGAAAAAATTTCGAACACTTACTTTAACCCGTGTACCTTTTGGTTTTGTACATTTATTATTAAAACGATTATCCACTTACGGTCTCTTTCTTTATGGTTTTCTGTGGACATCACCGCTTCAGGAAAGCATTTCCGACCCCACATTGCTATAGGATTTCGAGTCGTCAGGATGCACCCTATGCACCCTACTCCTCGTAGAAGTTCTGAAACGTTTAACTGGGACACCCTGTGTGTGTGTGTGTATATATATATATATATATATATATATATATATATATATATATATATATATATATATATATATATATATATATGGCATTAATTTCACACATTGACCGTTGTATTTAATTTGAATGTACTCTGTAGCGAAGTACGGGTATTCAGCTAGTTTTTATTATAATAGTAGTTACCCTGCAGAAGGGCAAGACCGTAACCGGAGGAAGGACTTAGGGAATAGAGATCCACTGATATCCTCTTGCGCCCCGCTGACATCACGTCAAACAATCCAAATCATCTGATCATCCAATGTATGCCTCCCCTTCTTTTTTTTTCGTATTTAAATATTATATTTTATGACACTGTATTACACATAAATATATTGTTTATTGTCTGTTTCGGATCCTCTCCTCGTTGGTTAATGATGAATGGTCCTTTTTTTATATATCTACCTCCTCTGTATGTCGTATTGATATTCAGGTGAGCCGCTGAGCCTTGCACCTCTCTGCAGCCCCGTTTTCACCCTTGGATGGCTCTGTATTCTCCTTCGCGTGATGATGTCACCACTGCTCTACACGCCACGGCCCACAATGGAGCTGTCCGATTTGAGAGATAGGCTCGGGGATTAAATTCTAAATGAGGGAGAAGATTAATCTCTGCGTGTAACGCGAGAGATTCGTTTACACTCATCTGGGACGTGCAAAAGGGTCCGGACGACGGGATTTGCCGGAAACATGAGGATCGAGACATGTTGCCATAGAAGATTTTGAGTCAGTGGTTCAAATGAAATTTCTAACGAAAAGTTTGTTGGGAGAGACAGGAAGATAATATGCCCCCTCCACCTCCAAAAAAAGAAAAAAAACTTTTATCGTTGTCTTGGGGTAAATGGTGTTAGATAAATTTAACCCTACAGCGGGCGCGCCCGAGTACAAAGTGTAACATTTTCGTAATTTTCAATGGTTTGTTTTTACGTGTAAGTTTTTAATGTTCTATGCAGTTTTTATTTATATCTACACCCTTTCTAATACAGGTCTGATTTTCTGACCCTTGTATTTCTTCCTATTCATTGTTAGTCGTGATTTAACCGTGGTAAACCAGCGATTATACAATACGAAAAAAGCAGGAGCTGATGTAGTCGATCCAATGTGCAGCTATTACACGGTATCTCGCATATCACAACGATGGAAAATCTCATTGTTTTATAGGTTTTTGGACATAACAGGAATCCATTCTCAAGTTGTCCTTAGATCCAACAAACCAGACAGTTGTGAAATAAGGCGATTCTATCTGCATTCTTCGCCTTTAATTATAAATATATCTAAATATTATCAACATTTTATACCCTGTCATAAAACTCAGAATCATTATTTTCAATTTGAAAAAAAAAGTCTATTCCAAAAGGAATAATCAAGGTTTAAAGAGACGTTGCATTTTGTGCCATGCGCACCTGCTGGTGTTCCAAAAATTGACGAGCCCGCTGAAGGGTTAATTTGTCCGAAGACAGTGTAATTGAAAGGAATGTTGATCATTTAAAAACTGCCAAGTACAATGGAGTAAATAGAAGCTTGAAGTCCGTAAAAGTCTAATAGAATTCTAACATTAAAAAACAAGAAGTCTTTCGGAACCAGCAGCAAAATAGTGACACTAGACAACTATACAACGAATGAGGAACTAAATTTTTTGGTCGCTGAAGGGATTGTTAGGTTTGGCTAAGAAAACCCACGAGCGTTTACAGGGATTCCTGTCCCCGTCGAGTTACAAGCAAACTTCAGATTCGTAGTTATGTATGCAGTTATTTGTATAGACATCAGTTTTAGCATAGTTGAACTATGAAGCCCCAATCATTTTGCCCCAAAAAGTGAATGGTGTATCCTTCCCGCCATATCTATAATTTTCAATATGATATATTTCAGTTTAATAGAAGACCAGAATACTTTCCAGTATATAGTTCCAGAATACCTTCGAGAAGCTCATTAGTGAAGATCACACCACAAATTTATGGTGTAATGGTAATCATATGCCCATCCGCATATCAGAAGGCCTCGTGTTCGATTTAAGAAGCAGTTGTCTGTATTTCAAGGAAAGAAAATTTGATTGATGTAAGAAAATGTGTAGAGTACAGTGTGGTAAGTTTACATTGAACTGAGCGAGTCCAGTATGGCGGTGAACTACAGGCGCTGATTTTCCATTAGTCCCGGGCCTAGGGGCCCCCGAATGTTGGCTCCCCCCCAAAAAAAAATGTTTATTTTAAAAGAAAAAAATAGAAAAAAATTCCCAATTCAAATTTTTTTTAATAATATATCCTTTCAAATTTGATTGATTAGTTCATAATATATGTTTTAGTTATATATATAGTTCATCATATGTATGTTATAGTGTATATAAGGGATTAATAAGTTTTTCTGGTTGCATTGTATTGGTGTTTTAATGATGAAGTTAATATGTTGTACTGATTTTTGTTATTTGATAATGTTCTAGGCTTCTACGCTTCAAATAGCCAATTCTTGGTGAAATGGTACTTTCACAATGATTCATGATTATTTTGTGTGTCTGTCAATTTTGGAAACTTTACGCCCACATCAGTGTTAGTGGGCCCCCATCCCGAGTTGTGCCTATAGTCAAGAAATTTCTAAATCGGGCCCTAGTGAACTAGCATTCTTATAGCAATGCAGGCTCGAGCTGTTTGATTTGTAATGTCTAGGGATACGTAAATTTCGCAAAAAAAATATCGAAATTTCGCAAAAAAAAAATATATATATATAAAATTTCTCATATATTCTTTAAAAAATATGAATTCAAAAATTTTGCATTTATTAAAAAGAATTACAATTTTACTTATTTGGTTAGGTAAGTATCAAAATTCTTAGTTAAAAAGCTAACATTGTAGTAGTCTCCACATTATGTTCCTTAATAACTCTTCTCTCATTAATTGCTATGTTGTACGTACTAAAATATCTCAGCATTTATTCTGTTAACGGGACTATAGACGCTTTGTATAGCTTTGTATAGCCTTTCCAAAGTTAAGGTAGCAGCATTTCGTTGCAGTTAAAATCTGTATAACATCAAGAGAAGTCTCTTGGTTGACTACTATAAGTAGCTGAATACCCTTGACTTGGCGCTCAAGAGACGTTCTTAAATCTACTAAATTGTTCCACAAAACTTGATGGGTGGATTTTTACAGTTAGAATTTTAAGTTTGACTCCAGTAAGGACAAACTGTCCGGGTGAAATTCGGAGCAAATCCGAAAGAGAGTGAAATTTCTCAGTTAAAGACCGCGGATAGTCTTAAACAATTATGTTAATAAATCATTGCTATTATAACCTAATTTCGCTTAAAAAAAACTTTTATCACCGAGTTTTCGCCGAAAAGTAGTAAAAAGATAATTTTCGCATTTATTCGCATCTATTTCTTAAATACGAAAATTGCGTCTCCTTAGTAATGTCCACTGGTGGGAACTTCGTCCTTGAAAACCTTACCACTATGTTACATTGTTACTGACGTCACTGTGTGTGCACCCTTTCGCTTACTTAAATGTTTCTGTTTCCATGCTTTTGAGTTGAACTATAGCTTTCGTTTTTGATTACCAATCAAGTGAAGCCGTTCAGTGTACCATAAGCTAACATCATAATGGTAATTATGCCAGTATACTTTGCAGATATTGGTACAGCAAGGATTTTGCATACCTTTTCCAGCCTGCGAATGTAAGATTAATTTTCTTAGTGTGTGTGTGTTCGATGTCTTTATAACTCAGTCGCATAGAAACCGAGAATAAGAAGCAGGTTAACGGGTCCACGACTGAATGCGAAAGGTGTCAGCATTTCAGCATTCTCATAATATCCTTAGAATGAATCGTCCTCGGTCGAAATCACGGAAAGCTCGCGTGACTTAATACCAAAAGACTTTGAGCACACGAATTCGAGTAATGTGTCCGTAATAATCGCGTGCCTCGCATGACTGAGAAGTCTACTTGTCTAGTGGACATCGCGTTGGGTTAAAGCCTTTTAATCTGTCAACTGCCGGTTATAACTCATTTGCAAACAAGAGACGCAGCCCGTCGCGAGATAAACGGCTCACTCGATATTTCACTTGCATCATCCCTCTATACACTCAATTATTGTGTGAGGACGATGGGACCTAGAAACGCATTATCGCTGTCTCACGCGTCATTTAGATTTATTTTGATCTCTGTTATAACTATGTTACAAGTGTCCAAGGGATAAAGGGAAAGGTAAAACTAGATTGATGGCTTCGGTTCAGTGTGTACGCGCCCGAAAACCCGGATTAAATTTTTATGGGACGGAGTTATCAGATTCAGTTTATGCGGTGTAGGGGTAGGTAGGAGAAATTTTTCTTGGAAAGTAAATTTCTACTTTTGGATTTTATCCAGATATACAGAAGCAGATACAAAGTTGTAATAGAAAAAACTGATGGATGTAATATACAAGAAAGTGACAGAATGCAGAACTTTCAGTGGACACGGTTAGGAAAAATACATCTTCTTTCGTTGATTGTTTTATTTTCTAGCGGATAGACGGGGCACGTTTCTATCGTGGAGTTATGATTGTAACTTACCCAAGGTTTGAGCTTAGGCGGGTATAGGGAGATAGCATTTTTTAGGGGCGTGTATTTAAAACCGCTATATTATTACAGCCGAACCCCGTTATAACGAACTTCAAGGAGCCAAAGGTTTTGTTTGTTTTATCCGGTGGTTCGCTATATCCGAAGAGTTAAGGAAAATGCTAAGGAATAAGAGTTAAGGAATTATGAGTTCACAAAATGTATAACTAATTAGTTGCAATGTGTATTCAATAATGATGTATTAAAAAATGATAAAATATATTAAAAATGATCATTAATGAATTAAATCAACTAAAATTGATTACATTAAACTGACATAATATTAAATTACGTACAATAGGAAAACGTTGGGAGCAAAATTTTCGTTCGTTATATCCGTGAGTTCGTTATATACCGGATTAGCTATAACGGGATTCAACTGTATTAGAGAAACAGTCAAAAGTGTAAACTCATGTACGCCTTTGTCATATCAGTAAACATTTCAAGGAATAAATAGATCATGCATGAATTATGTTATACGATGACATGAGTACTTTTTATTTTTATGGCTAAATTTTTTAACTTATATTCAGTATTTGTATTGTTAAGTAATGCAAGTCATTAGAATTATTGAACGTTCTCATAAGGCCACCCTAAGTAATATTCTCGTATAATTTATAATATTTAATTTTTATTTAGAAAATGACATTTTAAAACTTTCAAATGGGGAAAAAAAGTATGTCGTGAAACATATCAACGGTCTTGAAAAATAGGATGCCATGGATTATTTGTAGATCTCTTGTAACTATGCCAACTCAGTTTAATTGCTTCTGAATAATTTCGCTCAACTCTACGATAGTTCGCCTCTTCATGCCCAAATGGTTAAATGATATTAAAATACTTCTAATTGAACCATTTGATCATTAGCTATGATTAGGTTGTGTTTCAACGATAATTACTGAAAAAAGAAAATTTTAAATAACATGAAGCATTTCTCTTGAGTAACGCTTTAATTGCACTTGAAGTCTTAATAAACTGTCCCACTCATTAACTAAAAAAAAAAGGTTTCAAACAAAAAGTAAACTGTCCACGGATTCTTGGTAGAATACAATCTAGCAAGACTAAAGGGAAACGTAAAGCGTCAATTTTTCTTCGATTCTAAGTAAGGTTGTTCAGCAGCAACAATCAACTCTTTCATGTTGGTCTGCATTTTGAATTATCCTTTTCATCACTCTGAAACTTAAGATAATTTACGATGTTATGACTTTCCGTCTAATTCCTTTATGTGTTCCACATTTATTCTATCTAAAGGCTATTTTGATTTTAAGAAGATCCTTTTTCTACAGCACGCGTTCTAGAGATGGAAAAAAAAGCCATATGAAACTTCAGAGAAAATAATTCTCTCGCAGAGTTCTTGAGACTGGTAATGATCATCCGAAGATTTAACAAATAAATTTACCAAGGGGTATAAAGGGGCTTTAATTTCCTTCACCCCCTTCTCGTCGGCGCCACTTGTTATTACTCCCTATATCATAAAAAAGTTAATGGAGCTAACTGCAGTTGTTAGTACGCATTAAAGAGTATTTTTATCCGTTTCTCATTTAAAGAAACACATCCTTTTCTATGAAGAAAACGAAGGATGTGTTCCTTCTAACTGAATACACACTTATATGGAATGATAATAATAAAAATAAATAAATAAAAGTTTCCTCTTTCTGTGTTTTTATCTAGATATTTTAATAGATTAATTTCCTTTTTTTTCAATTTTTGTAGGGGAGAAGAAGGTATAACCCCTACGCGGTAACTGTTCAGAGGCTCAAAACCACTTTCGTGCGTCTATGAAGGGAACGCAATATATATGGTAATACTAGCTGAATACTCATGCTTCGCTACAGAGTACATTCAAATTAAATACAACGGTCAATGTATACAGTTAAGGATATATATATATATATATATATATATATATATATATATATATATATATATATATATATATATATATATATATATATATATATATATATATATATATATATATATACATCGTAACGGATATTTTTATAGAAAAAATAATGTAGAAGAAAATATTGAAATTAAATCTAATAGAACATACTAAAGAATATAGTACAGTTAATATAGTACAGTTTGAGGAAAATTTTTTTTACTGTATTTTAATACTTTTTTGGATAATGTCCAATCGTCTGCTGCATTAGAAAGAAGAAAAAAATTGTTTGTCAATTTATTTCGTTGTTATACACGTGACGCAAAATTAATTTAAAGTATCACAAAAAGAAAAGAAACCACGTGATCAGCATTTAATAAATTAAATTCTAAAAATTAATCTTTAAAAATTTACCAAAAATCGGAAATTGGAGGTAAAGATCCGATTAACATTTCATTTTAAAGGAATTTTTATGATCTTTCTTGTGATATAAATTTTATAACCCTCAAATTATTATTTTAAATGCAAACTTAAAAAAAAGTTACAAAAGCAGCTTAAAAATTTAATTTTAAAAAAAATCTAAGAAGATTTTTTCAAAAAACTTTCTTAGTGCACCCCTACATTATAAGAAGAATCGACAGGAAAAATTTCAACGCTTTAGGTCCTGCGGTTTGGTCTGTGCGTTATCTCTCAGTCAGTCAGTCAGTTACGGAACTGTTTTATATATATATAGATAGGACTAAATCAGTTCTTATTACGCATTACAGAGTATTTTTATCCGATTAAATCTAGTTAAGGATCTAGCATAGTTAAGGGTGATGTGTACTAACCCTACTGGATTCGCTCATCTCAATGTTAACCTATGGAGAAAATTTGTCTACTATTTTACAGCTATACATAAATGCTGGTAATCCAATAAAAATGGTATTTTCAGATAGCCTGAACTTTTCTGCACCTTGCAACAGGATTCATTTTATAAATTTCGCCCACCAAAGGAATTTATGAGCATTTAAAATACACAATACCAGATTTTCCCCCCGAATAGTTTAAATTAAAAAATATTATTGGAATTTTTATAACAGGAAATGCCCCAAGGTGTAAAATTTCTTTCTCTATTACGGAGTACAATTAAAAAAAAAAAAATCTTTCAATCTAAGTCGGAAACCTTGAACACATTTTCTCTATAGATTAACATTGAGGTGCACGAATTCAATAGGATTAAAACATAGGATTAGTTTACAAGAAAGGCGATGAAGCAGAAAATTTAACCTTTTGCGCATTACACAAATAGCTTTACTTTTAAAGGGTTCGCAGTGGTCCAGTTGGCAAGAGCAGTGGGGTAGTGATCTGAAAATCACTGGTTCGATGCTCGTCGCTGACAAATCCACTTCCGTGTATACTAATGGTGGCTGGTGCACGTAAAATCTGTCGTTGCTGCAATGTCCTCAAAGTTCTCAAAATTACCTCTGAAGGCGCGGTGTCAAGTGCTCTGGTCTCGTCACTTGACTCTGTTCAAAATTACGGGACTGGTCGTTTGGCCAAATTGGACTCCGACCTTTGTGGTGCCAGTCAAAACAGGAGTCGCACCCTCATTGCCCATACTCTTCGGGACTTGATCTGATGTTGCTGTCGGTCAAATGGCATAAGCAAATACAACAACAACACTTTTAATGGGGGAATTCTCCCAAAAGTCAGTTCCCTAGATATTTGAATTTTGGAGGCATGTATATATTATAAGCTAAATCCTGTTTTACATTTCTTTAAAAATTCATTTTAGGGTCCTTCATTTCCTGTTAATGTTCAACGTGGCTAGACGGTGGTAAGAGCAGTCAAATCGGGTGACAGTTCTATGCAGCTGTATCGACGCTTCATATCTGTCTCACAAGTTATATAGTTTTCTTTCCATTTCATATCTTTGTTACGTGATCATTCGCGGATAGGGAAAAAGAAAAAAAGTAAACAAAGGAATGATGCCTTCAATTCAAGGTGCATTGGCAAAAACATGGATTAGATTCTTGCGTGCTAAACTCTACAAAGTCTAAACCTGTCTTTTGGAAATCCAGGTAAGGTAGTTATTTATAAGACATTTGTAATAACTAAATTATTTAATAATGAGATTTTTTTATGTTTCTGGGAGTGTCTGAGAGTAGTTGTTGCTGTAGTTGAAAAAATAACTTTGTCATTAATCCTTAAGGCTACTGTGTACTAACCAGATTGGATTTTCTCCCTTCAGTGTTAACCTATGGAGAAATGTTTCCAAAGATTGATGACTTGGATTTAAAGATTAAAAAAAAAATTATTTTCCTTAATAAAGAAAGAAATTTTACACCTTGGGGGAAATTTTCATTTAAAAAAATGCTAATAATATTTTTTAATTTAAATTATTCGGGGGAATACCTGGTATAGTGAGTTTTAAACGCTTCTAAATTCCTTTGGTGGACGAAATTTATAAAATGAATCCTGTTGCGAGGTGCAGAAAAGTTGAGGCTATCTGAAAATAACATTTTTATTTGATTATCAGCATTTATGTAGCTGTCAATAGTAAACAAATTTTCTCCATAAGTTAAGATTGAGATGAGCGAATCCATTAGGGTTAGTACATAGCAACCTTAAATGCCTTTATAATTAGAACAAACTCTGGAAAATATGAATGCTAATTGCTTTGTTTTGAACGTAGGAAGATTTTTATACCTAAAAGCGGTTTATCTAATTTCTAAAAATACGGGTTGTAAATTTTGAAAAGGTAGATAACGATGAGTGGTTTAACCTTTTAATGAAACGCATGGTAGGGAAATTTGCTATAAAAACACTGTAGTTATTCCCTTAAACTTACTTTGATCTGTATGCTCTACAATTCTAACCACATGCTAAAGTTTGGTTGATAGCGCCACGGTCATTTTTCACTATACGAGGGATAATTAGACTGCGACCTACTGCTTAAAGCCGATTCCGAAAAGGTGCAAACATCCATGCCAACAGTGGAACTCGAACCCACAGACTCTGTACCGAATGCCAGCACCCTAGCCTTTCGGCCATCGCTCGGACATGTTGAAGGAGTGTTCGATCTATCTGAGAATCGAAATTAGTTGTGCTGTGTAGTAGAACAGAAATTTGATTTTATGTCAACGAGTTCACATAAATCAAAGTATACCACAAATAATAGATATTATTATTATTATTATTTTTATTTCCAGTGCAGCGGGCGAAGGTGAACACAATTCTTTCGCCAAGAGGATTATATAAGACAAGCAAGGATTCAAACAAGTACAGCCCAACCCCGTTATAGCAAACCCGGTGTATAACGAACTCACGGATATAACAAACAAAAATTTTGGTCCCGCCGTTTTCCCATTGTACGTAATTTAATTAGTATTGTGTCAGTTTAATGTAATTGATTTTAGTCGATTCAATTCATTAATGATCATTTTTACTAGATTTTATTATTTTTTTAAATACGTACATCATTATTGAATACACATTGCAACTAATGAGTTATACATTTTTTGAACTCTAGCATTTTTCTTAATGGTTCGGATATAGCGAACACCGGATAAAGCGAAAAAAAAACTTTGGTCCCTTGAAGTTCGTTATAACGGGGTTCGACTGTACAAAAAACTGAACTAAAAAAGAAATAGGAAAAATTAAAGTGTTAAACAAAATAAGAGTTCCCTTGCCTCCCAGTAACGGGAGTAAGTAGAACTCTCATAATAGATATTATACAATATTACTTTTGAAGCCAAATTTTAATGGATCATTTAATTTTTTTTTAGATTACGAATTGGAGAAAACTATAAGTTCTGTAATTTTTTTTTTTAATTTAAGAAACTGTGATGATTTCTATAAATTTTGGAAGAATGTGTGTAAATGTTTCACAGAGCCTCAAAATATGTATCCATACATATCCGCAGACATGGTTATTTTCTATAGTGGGAGACTTTCCCTAATTTGGGGAAAAAAATTGTTAAGTATTGAATTTATCATTTGCTTCCGTATGTGAAATGGTTCCTGTTTATTTAAGAGAAACTTGATAGGAAATGTCTAAATTGGTATAAAAGCCTACTATTAACACTTGCGTCATTATTCTAATTTTTTATTACATGTAACATACATAAGACAACAAGAGAATTTATCCTAACAACAAATTATTATATGCAGTTGACGTCCTTTTCTAGTCCTAACCCACCCATACGCATTCTCTAGACTGGAGAAGTGGGGGGGGGGGGGATTAACATCAAAAGACTTTTCTTGAAGCATAGTCCTGTTGCCCTGGTGTAAAAAATTAAAATCATTGAAAAAAACAGATCCCCACAAGCTGTATGATTTCGTAAGATGAGCTAATTAATAATACCAATATATACCAATCGAACTCTTTATATATTATTATATTTATATGAAATGTTAACTCTTAAGGTGACTGCTTACGTTGAAAATGTCATATTTTGATTATTTTGGTCAATTTCATTTTTTGCAAGAATCGTGTAATTCAAACTTTTCTCTTTTCAAAACTGTTTTGATTTTCATTCTACATCAATTAGAAGCAGAGTTATAGCTTTTTAAAAACTAAACTGCTACAAAATTGAAGTGACAGACAACTTTAAATGCGTTTTTCTCGGAATTATGTTTTTTAGCATAAATCTCATATAATAATGTATATAATTTGATAAAATTTTCAGGAAATGTTTTAGAAGCTATTGTTAATTAAATGACTCACAATAATTTGTGTATAATAAATAGTTTTTTTTTTAGGGGGGGGGGGGGGGCTGTTTTTATAAGGAAAGGAATGACGATTCGGGGTAAATTTTCATATTGGAACATAAAATTGCGTGTATTATTTTTGCATTTTAAAATTTCTCTTAGATTGTAGGTCATTTTGAAGATAACTGTCATATGTATCATGTGTACGAAGGAAATTAAAATAGTAGCATTAGGATTTAGTGCAGAGTGATAGGCGTTTTAGCTAAATTTCATTAAAAATTACTTCAAATTGGCCAATTTATAAAAAAGTATACCATTTAAAGGTAAGTTTTTATTCCTTTTTTTAAATTTTTAGGTGCTATTTTACCATAAAAGACCATATATCCCAAAAAAAATTATTAATAAAAAATTGACTCTGAGAGTAGGCAGTTACCATAATAAAAAAAATTCAGACCCTTTTACTGTATGAACACATTGGAAATAATGGCTAATAGCATTGAAATTCACGGTCTAAGAAAGCCGAGCAATTTTTTCAACGTACTTTGTATATTTTAGTAACTGATATTGACGGGTATTTGCTTCGCTTTTCTTTTATTCGTTTCCTCTACGGTATACACCAGCGTATGGAGAAGAAAAAAAATGAAATAAGATGCAATGTTCAAGTCTTGAAGCTCAGTTACTTCCTCTCATTCCCGCGTTCTGCTAATCACGCATGCCTCCTCCGATATCGCTGTGCAAGCAAGCCCGTCACTCAACGGTTCACGCGTCCTGACACAAAATCTGAATAAATGAATTAAAAAGAGCGAACTGCCACAAGGCCTTTGCGCAAGGGAGCGACGATCAACATCCCGGCTCATCATAATTTCAAAAAAGAGCGCGCTGTCTCTTCAGGTGTGTTTTGTTATCCTCCTTTGCTGTCACTCATGCTTGGCGACGGTGGCTTGGCGACGCCTTTTTAAAACCGCGCCAACCTGCAACCCTGGGCAACTGGTGAAAGCGGACTTCACTTGTCTTGTTAACAAGGTTGGGGTCCCCCCCTCCCTTGGCGGGAGGGGGGCCCCTGAAAAGAGCCCCAAAAGCCTGCCTGGCTAGTTTTTCTTTCTTGTGGCCACGAGGTATTGGCCCTGGTTTTCTCTAACTATTGGATGATCACGGAGAGAGCGCGAGAGATTTTTATGAGGAAGGGAGGAAGGAAAAAAAAAAGTTGAATCGTCGGTCAAGGAATTTTTCGAATTGGGTGGCAGCAGTGAGTGAATGGATAATTACGCGATGTATTATAGCATGGTATATGCACGACATTCAGAGTTTAACAATGCATTAGGTTTTCCAAAACATTTTTTTTTTTTTTTTTTGCTTTTGCTTTTCTTATGATACTTTTAAATAACGGGATGTCAATATTACGTTATACTGCGCATAAATTCTAATCTATTATTATAATAGAAATAAAATTTCAAACAACGCTCGTTCGATAAGGAAAAATATTTCTCATTGTAAGAGATTTAAAAAAAATTTTTTTTTCGATTGCAAATTGCCTTAGCTCTTGTAAACCTAAAACATCACAGGAGCTTTTTTTAAAACCCTTTAACTATAACTAACCACCTGTCCAGACCTATATATATATATATATATATATATATATATATATATATATATATATATATATATATATATATATATATATATATATATATATATATATATATATATATATATATATATATATATATATAATAAATACAACGGCTAATGTATGCAATTAATCAATTAATGTAAATATATATATAAATCGTAACGGATATTTTTATGGACAAAATAATGTAGAAGAAAATATTCAAATTAAATACCTCGGTCAATGTATGCAATTAATTTGTATGGTCAATATCCATAAAACATACTAATTTTAATTAAATTCTTTAAAAACTTCCATCTCAATTAGTCTAGTGGTTAAATTTTATCTTTTACCGTATTTCAATATTTTTTTGTCAGTTTATTTCGTTGTTATGCACGTGACGCAAAATTAATTTAAAGAATCACAAAAAGAAACGAAACCACGTGATCAGCATTTAGTAAATTAAATTCTAAAAATTAATCTTTAAAAATTCACCTAAAATCAAAAAAATGGGGTAAAGATTCGAAAAAGATTTCATTTTAAAGTAATTTTTATTATCTTTCTCGTGATAAAAATTTTATAACCCTCGGATTATTATTTGAAATGCAAACTTTAAAGAATGTTATAAAAACAGCTTTAAAATATAATTTAAAAAAATCTAAGAGGAATTTTTTAAAATCTTTCTTAGTGTACCCCTACATTATAAGAAGACTCGCCATGCAAAATTTCAACCCTTTAGGTCCAGCGGTTTGGTCTATGCGTTATCTGTCAGTCAGACAGTTACGGAACTGTTTTATATACTATATAGATTAACACCACTTGTATGAAGTTTTGAAGCCGCTCACTCTCACTCCGCTGAAATTTAAACGAAAGTATCCAAATAAAAAAAATTATGAACTCACAAATAAAAGGAAATGTAAATTATACCACGTCTGTGCTAAAAGTGGAAGATAGAAACATTATTCTTTGGAAGAACCAGATGCAGCGACAAATGAAGCCACAAGCTGCGATTACAAGAGTAATCGAGAAAATTGAATTCTCTTACATAACAGTGCTCTCGCAAAATTTCAGCATTAATTTTTTTAGTGGGACTATAAATTAGGCCCATAGACTTGATGTATAGAAATTCATGAATGGGGGAGAATCTTTAACTCAACACATTTAATGAAAGATTTTGAATATTTTAAAGATTACTTTTTCTTTACTTTTCAGTTTCCTTTCCTTATTTTGCATTTTTAGTATGAATACCGTTTCCTTAGCTTGAGAAAATATTTTTTTTCCCTCAGCTTGGTAAGTGCTCATCCTGAGGAAAGAAAAAAAAATTAAATTATATATATATATATATATATATATATATATATATATATTGACTAATATTACCAGCTTTGCAATTTTTGATAAAACTTTAAAAAAAATTAGTTTCTCCTTTTCGTTCAGCCTTAAAATAAGATTGAGTGGCATACACATTATTAAGAGAATTTTAAATTTCATGTTTTTTTAAAATTTTTTTTTCATAGTTCAGTTACACTTGAAGAAGCAAACTTAAATATAAGAGCTGACTTCTTTCAATCAACAGATGGTTGTGATCCTTTGAAGAGAAAATTTAGAACGTTTGCTCGCAGAACTTTTCTGCGAGAAAAGTATGAAAAATTATCAATGAAAAACATTTCGTTTATATTACATTTTAGATTTCAAACTATCTTTTATGAGTATGCGTCGTGGGAAGGGGGTTGTCATAGCCCCCTCCCCCTTCTCCCGTACAGAAACTCATATCTTCCTACTTTTCTAACCTCTGGATTAGCCTCCATTCAAAGTTTAACACATTTAACAGAAATTCCACAATAATTCCTAATTTTTTTAAGTTAGGACCGAAAACAATATTGGAAGAAACCAAATTTGTCTGGATTTTTTTTTTTTTTTTTTGAATTGCATGATTTAGTACGAACGTGGACCAACAGAAAAAATTACAGTAAGTTATGGCTAGGGATACATAAATTTCGCATAAAAATATCGAAATTTCGAAACAAAAAAAAATACAATATATAAAATTTCGCATTTATTCGCAAAAAAATATAAATTCAAAAATTTCGCATTTGTTAAAAAAAAAATATTACAAATTTAATTACTTAGATGGGTAAGTATCAAAATTCTTAGTTAAAAGCTAACACTGTAGTATAGTCACCACATTATGTTCAAGTCTTTGCCTTCTCTCATTAATTGCTATGTTGTACATACTAAAATATCTCAGCTTCTATCCTGTTAACGGGACTATAGAGGCTTTGTATAGCTGCCTTTGCAAAGTTAAGGTAGCAGCATTTCGTTGCAATTAAAATCAGTTTAACATCAACAGGAGTCTCTTGGTTGATTTCTGTAAGTAGCTGAAATACCCTTGACTCTGGCGCTCAAGAGACGTTCTTAAATCTACTAAATTGTTTCACAAAACTTGATGGTTGATTTTTACAGTTAGATTTTTGGGTTCGACTCCAGTAAGGACAAACTGAAATTCGGAGCAAATCCGAAGGAGAGTGAGATTACTCAGTTAAAGACCGCGGATGTTCTTAGTTAAGCAATTATATTAATAAATTATTACTATTATTACCTAATTTCGCATTAAAAAGCCGTTTATTACCGAGTTTCCACCGAAAAGTAGTAAAAAATTTTTTTTCGCATTTATTCGCTCCTATCGGCAAATTTCGCATTTATTCGAATCTATTTCTTTATTAACACGAAAATTACGTATCCCTAGTTATGGCGTTTTCAGAATGAGGCACAAAAGATGCTATTTTTTATTTATTTATTTATTTATTTATTGTACATTTGAGGTAAAACTGTAGGCGACAACAATTTGATTCAATATGCGACTCCTTTGATCAAATATATTCTTTCGCACAAAATTGTTTTCTACTTTTATCTTTTTGGCTTTGAAGGTACACAGCAACACGAGTAGAGGGAAAAGACATAAGGCCCGTTTAAGGACATAAGGACATTACGCAAGTAATGTGAATGGGCCGTTGCGTATTACTTGCGTAAAATTACTTGCGTAAGCCTGAGCGTAGTCGGCATCAATTTTTTTTTTCTTTTGAGGGGGGGGGGGGGGGTGCTTTTCCAGAACTCAGCAATAACGTCGCTACGAGCGACATCGATGCAATCGGTTCTGTGATTGGTTGAAAGTTTTTCAGTAACGGTATCACTCACTGACTGTTTCAGAAATGGTGGCGCAGCTTGTCAGGTGTCGTGAGCCATGATATGTTACATTAGAAAAGAGACTGAGTGATTAAATTCAAATAAGGATCGAAAAATTTTGACATGGAACATCTTTTTGTGCAGGCTTTTACATCAAAATCGTTAAGGGATGGATGAGCCTCAAGCAAAGAATAAAGTATGGTCTACAACAATTAACCCATTTCTTGTAGGGCAAAGCAGTCGGGTAACAATAATGATAATTATCATAATAATAATTTGTACTGTTACTGATAAAAGTTCTTTGGCCGACGTGTTCGTAACTCAGACGTGCAAGAAGTTACGACGTGTTCGTAACTTCTTCTTGCATGGAATGGAATAATATCAATTAATAACAAAAGAGATAGTAATTTATAAATTAATAATACAATTTTTTTTTTTGGGGGGGGTTAGTTAAATTATTAATATAATCAACAAGAACAATAATGATAAATAATAAGAATTATTATTATAATTATAATTATTAATACTGATTAATATAATGTCTGTTAATAATAATAAAAAAATCCTCGGCTACTATGTTTAGATCTCAGTGTCACCTTAACGGCCATCCAGGTGTCATGATTAATTAGCAGAAGAAAAAAAAAATGACGATATTAATGGGAAAGCCTCCTCTAAAACATGTTCCTTGCACGTCGATTCTAGACATAAGATAGATGCGATGACCAGACTGCTACAGATGTGGGTGGTTAAAAAAAAAAAAAAAAAAAAAAAAAAACAGCACTGCCACATATTTGGATGTTCATATCTACGTAAAGAATAGAAGGGATTGGGGTTTTCAGTTTACAAGGTTCCAGATCTCTATAGGCCGAAATAACTAAACTCTCCCGTGACTGGAATGTAGTCTTTGCAGATTACGTCTTTGAAAAGGAAAGAAGTATTTTTAACTTCACTTGAAGGAAACTCGTATACATTTTAGTAGCTATTTTTTATGCCGCCTTTACACATCCGTGCTCGCGCCATTCCCCAAGACATTCGCAAGACATTCGTCACGTTCCTGCATCGACGCGAGTGACCGTTTTCACATTCGCGCCTCTTGCTGTCAACAAGACTTCCCGTCGCAACTTCACGACGCCATTCACCCCTTTAACCTTTGAGCCCCCCTCCCCGGCGCCATTCGCCCCTTTGACTCGTGCCAGAAAACCGCTCCCGAAGTGAGCGCCACGATTGGTGAGGAGAAACGGCGAGCAGACCGTTTACACATTCGACCCTCGCTATCCGACTCGCCGCCTTCGCGACTGTGTAAATGCGGTGTCAATCTTTATAGTTATCATTTCACTTTAAGTAAATAAAAATAAAAGAATTAAGTTTTCTTTTTCTTTTCTTTTTTGCATTTTTAGTCTGATTTCTTTGTAAGCAGAACGTTCAGGTAGACCTAAGTCCACTTCACTCAGGTCATCTACCTTCGATTGCCGAGACTGACATCCGAATACAGTAGCTGAAGATTTTTTTATTAGTAGTAGTATAAATTATATTTCTTGATATTCGTTATTTTCATTATATCATAATAATTATTATCAATTATCATTATTTTTTAAAATTGTATTAATAATTTACTTAACAAAAAATAAAGTTAATTTTTGTATTATTACTTTATAAATTACTATCTATTTATTATTAGCTGATATTATTGCATTTCATGCAAGACTGAGTTACGAATACGGTGGCCAAAGCACATTTATTAGTTGAAGTACAAATTATTCTGATTAGTATCCCCTTGAAATCTACTCTAAGAATAGACTCCGAGCCTGTTTGGGATTCGGATTCGGACTCAGGAATAATCCCCTTTCACCATCTGTAAGTTATGAGAATAGTATTAAATGTGAGAGCTTCCACAAGTTCAGCTGGTTGAATACTGTCTTCAAATGGGGAGAGGGAATCTGGGTTTGAAGCCCGGTTTCGCCTGATGGTCGTTATTGTAGCATCCCAACGCCAAACAGAACCATGAAGAGCCACTGGATAGCAAAATACGACCAAAAAAATAAATAAATAAATCATGAAAAAATATAAATGAGCCTCTCCGAAAATAAATAAACAAATAAACGGGAATAACACACGTAAATCAACTTCATCCGCCGTTTGTACCAAAGAGGAATGGAAAGAATGGTATTCGAAAAATGGGAGTTCTCATCGCCAACTAGTTCAGTTGATAGAACATAGACCTCGAGGTCGTAAGAATTTTTTTACAAATCCCGGTTCTGCAGACGGTCGATATCGAGGTCCACGACCTTAAAAACAATGATAAAGGATCGTTTGGAAGCAATGAGAAATAATCTTAAAAAAGAAAACAAAGAAATCAAGCATCATCGAAAATAAATAAATAAATAAAGGTGGGAAAGATATGTGTAATGCCAACATCATCTGCCGCTAGCATCAAAAAGAGAGCTGTAAATGTAATGACTGAAATTTGTAATAAGAAAAGGGCTGAAAAATGAGAATTGCTTTTCTTCCTTTAGTCGAATACCATTCTCGAAGTCTGGAAGCCCCAGGTTTGAATCCCGGATCCAATAGAGGGTCGCCATATCGTATATAAGGGAGTAGAAAAAAAGGAAGAGAGACGTGTAGGCAGATGAAGTTATCCCTTGTTGTTGTTGTTGTTGTTGTTGTTTCTAATGCCCCTTGGCCGGCAGTTCCAGACCAGGTCCATATAGGCTTCGGGCTGAAGTGTTCGGCTCCGGTTTATATAGCACCACAAGGGTCGAAGTCCACAAGGGGACTTCGACCCTTGTGGTGCTATATAAACCGGAGCCTTAACCTTAGCTAGTTGCCACCTTAGCTAGTTGCCACCTGAATTTTAACCGAGCAACTCTAGGAGCGACATCTAGAGATATCGTACCTTCTCCCACCCTCTCTGACCTCATAGAGGGACATTCCGGTCTACTGATTTAACGTGCCCATAACCGGCCTAGACACGGAGGTTTTTAATGGCGCGTGTCGGGATTTGATTCGAGCACCCTCAGCACCGAGAGTCAGCGCGCTACTACAAGGCTACTGTCAGACTCTCGTCTCCCATTCCTAAGTGGAATTGATGGACGTGAGTAATAGCGTCTTCAATGTGCCCAAATGAAACATAAACAGGTGTCGAACGATATACACCTTTGGGGAAGTGCGGCAATAGTTGAAAAGGACGCAAGTCATTTAGAAAGATTAAGGAAACACAGCGGCGCACGTCACCTAAGGTAGGAACGGTGGACAATGAAACCGACAATAGGTGGTCTGCGTATCGGGGATAAAAAAGGCCGATTGTCGTTCGAGAAGGGGAAGAGGAGGCATAAAAGACAGACGTGAGTAACGAACGAGATGAATGGATTCGGACTGTGGAAGGGTGAACACGCTTACGGGAGACGGGGAGCTCGAGGGACTTTGAAAGAATGAGCCCAGCTCTCACGAGTATTTTTAACGTTCGTCGGAACGAAACTTTGTAAATAACGTATTTAACCAAGATTTTAATATGTTAATAAACCTCATGAAATAAGAGTTGACTCTACAATTATAATTCCTTCTACATGACGATGATTTGTCGGATCACGACCATAAAGGTTAACATTGGCGTAGTCGAATTAAAGAACGTGGGAGGACCCCAGCGATACGGAAGGTATCAGAAAAAGATGATCTAGAGTACGAGAGTGGTGATAGATCTTCAAGGAGACGCAGTTTCAAGAGAAGTTGGATTCCGAACGAGTCTACTGGGCACGACTTCAGCGACAGATATTTACTCGGCAACTGGTCAAGAAACGGGAGCAGAATCCTTGGCCAGGAGAAATTCAAGGTCGGAGTAAAGTGTGCATCAACGACGTGGTTATATACTGAACTCTCTTGAACTGTGATCAAAGGGCGGCAGCGGAGAAAGATTAGAGTGACAGTTTTTCATCGAGGTGAAAAAGGGGTAAGTGATTCTATCTTTTCTCCCTGTGTATGAGATAGCGGTAGTAATTAGTTGAAGGAATCTAATTATTGTTGATAAATTTTGAAGTGTTGATTCATGTGTATAATGATGGAAGTAATTTGTTGAGTTATTGAATTTTGGTAAATGGAATAATAATTTAAAAGTGAAAAAGTGTTGTTTTGTATAACGGGAAATGTGTACAAGTGTTCGTACTAGTTATTAGTGGAAGTGATTTATAATTGTAGTAGTTAAATGCTCTTAGAATTATCATAATTGTGGAGGTAAATAGTTCAAGATAAGTATAGTTGGTTAAATTTGGTTATAGTTGTAAAAGTGAATTTGTACTTGTTTGCTGCATTTGTGATTAAGTGGTATAAGCTAAAAATGGCATTCATAGGGAAGGGGCGGAAAGCCGATTTAATTTTGTTAGATACAGAGTTAACAGGGATTTGTCCGTCTTCGGAGAACAGGACATACACTGATCTTAAGGAAATGATATTAGGAAGTGAGAAATATGAGGAAGAGTCCGCTAAGGAACGGTTATTTGCCATAATTAATGAGAGATTAGAACGAGAAAAAAGTGAAGAGAGGGATAGACAAAGGGAAATTGAAAAACAGGAGATAGATAGACAGGAAAGAGAGAAACAAAGAGAAATAATGTTAAAATTGAAAGAATTAGAAGTTGAAGAATTGAGGATGAGGGCAGGTAAAAGACTTTCAAGTTTTAGGGTCAGAGAAAGTATTGGAAGGGTTAATAATAATTTCGAAGGAGTGTTGAAAGAGGAAAAAAGGGTTATTCTTGAACCACTAGTTAACACAGATAAGGTATGTGCCAAAATTGACCGGAAAAAGGAGGATAAAAGATGTTTTGTCTGTAATAGTAAAGACCATTTGAAATATCAGTGCCCCAAAAGAGTTCAAAATCTCAGAAATAGAGGGGATCAGAGGGGAAATACATTTGAGATAGAATTTAACAGAGGCGAAATTATTCAACCTGAGAATAAAATTGAAACCCAACAGGAAAGGGAAGTGAGAGATGTAATTACTCAAGGAAAGGAGGTCCTGGAAGGGGTAGCATGTTATCAAAGGCATTTGAGTAACAGTATAGATCAGATATTAGATGAGGAGTTGATTATTCCTTCTAATATGTTCGAAATTGTAAGGGATACAGAGGAGGAGATGGCTAGTTCCCCGAATAGATTTGAAAGCGCAAGAGACACAGGTGAGGAGATGAACTATAAGGGAGGAGGTAATGAATTAAGTCCCAATGAGAATGTAGATGAGGTGCGAGAAATTGATAAACTTTTGGATGGGGAATTAAGTCTCAATGAGAATTTAGATGAGGTGCGAGAAATTGATAAAATTTTGGATGGGGAATTAAGTCTCAATGAGAATTTAGATGAGGTGCGAGAAATTGATAAAATTTTGGATGGGGAATTAAGTCTCAATGAGAATTTAGATGAGGTGAGAGAAATTGATAAAATTTTGGATGGGGAATTAAGTCCCAGTGAGAAGTTAGATGAGGTGAGAGAAATTGATAAAATTTTGGATGGGGAAGTAAGTCTCAGTGAGAAGTTAGATGAGGTGAGAGAAATTGATAAAATTTTGGATGGGGAATTAAGTCTCAGTGAGAATTTAGATGAGGTGAGAGAAATGGATAAAATTTTGGATGGGGAATTAAGTCTCAATGAGAATTTAGATGAGGTGAGAGAAATTGATAAAATTTTGGATGGGGAATTAAGTCTCAGTGAGAAGTTAGATGAGGTGAGAGAAATTGATAAAATTTTGGATGTGGAAGTAAGTCTCAGTGAGAAGTTAGATGAGGTGAGAGAAATTGATAAAATTTTGGATGGGGAATTAAGTCTCAGTGAGAATTTAGATGAGGTGAGAGAAATGGATAAAATTCTGGATGGGGAATTAAGTCTCAATGAGAATTTGGATGAGGTACGAGAAATTAGAGTTTCAACGGAAAAAGAGAGGAAAGATCAAATTGATAGGTTAAGGAATAAAGGGTTAGAGGAAACTAATAATGAGAATGGAAATAATCAAAGGGAAACACGAAACGAAGAATTAAATGCCCAGGGAAGCTCTAGCGATACGGGTAGGAAACAGACGCAAAGTATGGAAGAAAACACTTCCACAGAAAAGGGTGATTTTGTACCGACACTAGATCACAAATTCACAAAATCAAAATTGAACAACAATCATTCAATTCAGTCAATGAGAGATGGTGAAATAATGAAGCCAAAAACCCATTCGTATTTATTTAGGGTCCCGTAAAAATCGCAGAGAGAATCACAAATTTAAGTAATTCCCAAAGAATTCCGGGAAACTCACGTAATTGTGTATTTTATAAATGTTCTAAAATTGATTTAAGTTGCTCTCGAAGAATTCATTGAAAATTTAATTAAATGTGTATTTTGGTAATTGCATTGATAACTAAGGTTGAATCCTAAGAAAAACGGATTAATTTTGTAAATATAATGGTATGATGAATTTAAGTGTATAAGTTATGTGATATTTATTTTTTTTTTGTTGTTTGTTGTATGAACACTTGGTCTATGTTTTTTTTTTTAAGTGAAGAACTAAATTAATGTTAAGTATTCCCTAGAGATTTGGGGAAGTTTCATTAAAATATGTAAGTTTAACTGGTTAAGATTTAACCAGGAAATTCCTAAAGAGTTTGAGAAAAAAAAAAAGGAATCAAAAGTGTAAGTAACTTAGAAATTCTTGCTTTAAAGATAAGTGATTGGTAGGCAAATAATTTGTTAGTGTTTAGGTTAAAGTAAAGAAATGAGCAAGAATGATAATATGAATTTTGTGTAAGGATAGGTGTGTAAAAATGATTTTTGGTACCTGTAAATGTTGTGGCTATCTCATATGCAGATGAAAACATGGAGTCAATTACTTGTAAAAATGTGTTATTGTTGTGGCTACAAAGCGGCCCCGTCACAAGTTAAAAAGCGCAGTTATTACCCCATGTGTGTGCCACGTTATCCTCTAATCAACAGGGACTGTTGTTCAAACGTGAAAACGTCTCAAAGGACTTTTTTCACTTCTAAAGGAAGGGGCGTATGTCAGACTCTCGTCTCCCATTCCTAAGTGGAATTGATGGACGTGAGTAATAGCGTCTTCAATGTGCCCAAATGAAACATAAACAGGTGTCGAACGATATACACCTTTGGGGAAGTGCGGCAATAGTTGAAAAGGACGCAAGTCATTTAGAAAGATTAAGGAAACACAGCGGCGCACGTCACCTAAGGTAGGAACGGTGGACAATGAAACCGACAATAGGTGGTCTGCGTATCGGGGATAAAAAAGGCCGATTGTCGTTCGAGAAGGGGAAGAGGAGGCATAAAAGACAGACGTGAGTAACGAACGAGATGAATGGATTCGGACTGTGGAAGGGTGAACACGCTTACGGGAGACGGGGAGCTCGAGGGACTTTGAAAGAATGAGCCCAGCTCTCACGAGTATTTTTAACGTTCGTCGGAACGAAACTTTGTAAATAACGTATTTAACCAAGATTTTAATATGTTAATAAACCTCATGAAATAAGAGTTGACTCTACAATTATAATTCCTTCTACATGACGATGATTTGTCGGATCACGACCATAAAGGTTAACAGCTACCTCGACCCCAAATTATCCTTGAAATCTCATTAATAATTTTTCTGAGAGTGATTATAATTCATTTCCACCAGAAAGAATCGGCAATTAGCGTGTGATCGACGGCTCTTTGGTTTTCGGCACCAGCAACAATCGGCCACTTCTCGGATCACATTTTGTGTGCAACCCATTTAAACGAATGCCATACCTTTTCATGGGCCTCTGGCGAGATTTAAAACCCTAAATCTCCGAGCGCTCATTTCGGTTTTTACACGCGCCTGGAAAATGGTGCGGAGAAAAGCAACCTTTCTACATTACAATGCCTTCTCGTTTGAATAATTTTCCAGGAGAGAGAGAGAGAGAGAGAGAGTGGTGACCGTGATTTATACGGAAGCGTGAAATATGGAGGCTGTACCCTCCACATATATCATTTTACGCACATTTATTTTCAACAAAGACAATTTTGGTTCCGCGAAACAAAACGGCTGATAAATGTTGTTTGAGTCCCACGTGTGAGCCCACGCTGCTCTGAAGGGACTCGGGGGACTTTGCTCGTTTTCCGGGCGTAGTAAATGTAAGGGAATTTATGTAAGGGGATGGAAGCTAGTATCATGGTTTGCAAGGAATGGATAGGTATGTGCGATATGAAAGCTATTTGTGAAAGGAATGGCTGAGTAGTAGCTCTTGGAAGGGCGATATGGCACGAGAGAGATATATGCATTATAGAGGAGGGATGTCATCGAATAAGTACGTCTGACATGGGCCGCAAATATGAGAGCATATTAATATATTTTGCACGTAAGAATACATACTATATAATCCCGAAACCTTGAGGTTGTTTGCCTGCAATTCAGCAAAGAAAAAGCAATGGTAAGGGTAGCGCCATATTTGAAAGAATAGTGTCCCTCAAATGAATAACATTGGAATAAAACAAACTTTGTTAAAATTGATAAATTTCTGAGTCACATGTGTTGTTTAGGCTGTACCTCATATTAAAACCAATTGGTAATCTTTTGATTTGCAATAATTTTTAGAAAGTACTAGGTGAAAAGCAGTGGCGTAGCGAGGGGTGGGTGGGCAAGGGCCACCATGCCCCGGACGCCATTTGCAGAGGGGCGCTAAATGGTCTCCAAGATAAACAAGATTTGCTGGAAATTTTCAATTGGGGGCACCAAAAAGTATCGCGCTCTGGGCGCCAGTTATGCTTGCTACGTCACTGGTGAAAAGCTGGTATTGGTTGGTTGGTCAAGGAGATCTACGGTGAGCTTTTGCTTAACATGCACTGAACTAATCGTACAGTTTAAAGCCGAATTCTAACAGCTACAGAAATCCATGACACCAGAATGAGCGGAATATATGTATATATATATATATATATATATATATATATATATATATATATATATATATATATATATATATATATGTAATGTCCTAAAATACACTCTCAGTTATGATCTATAAATATTTTAGACAATTACAGTTTACAGAGCTGAATTTTAAATTAATTCCCGTGCCATTTCTGATTATAGTTTAAATAATTATGCCGATTGTAAATGAATGCAGAGTATAAACAATATTCTGTTAAAAAAAATTCTAGGGCACATCTTGGGTAGTAGTGTCCCAGGCTTCCAAATTTGTTTATTGGTCTTGGGCTATGGCAAAATTTGTATATGGGTTTTTCCGTAGTGTTTGAATCACGCTCGTTAAATGAAATTTCTAGGAATACTAACATCCTAAAAATTTGACAGATTTAAAAGTTACGCAAGAAACTAAATATGTTACGAAATTATACAAAAATTTCCCCATATTAAGAGAAAAATTGACTTAAACTCTTTATTTCCTTAATGTTAATATTACATTTTTACATCTTAGACCATTCGTTAGTGACGTGCGACATTTAGTTTTACAGACCGTAATTACTTTTACGTTTGGCTATAACAATCGAACTTAGCGTCAGTGGGAACCATGTACTTCTAGTATAAAAGGGTACTACGAATTTATAAATTTATTAATCTCACATTTATGGTAGACCCTTCCTCAAACTTAAATAAATTACTCGAACTTTTACGTAAATTTCGAGACCTCTGAATATAAAAAAGGCAGTTTTATTTACTCTTCACTGGTTTGACGAAGCATAACGAGAGAGAAATGAGAATGAAAAAGAAAAGATGCATATTAGAACTAATGATGGTTGAAGCCCTACCAGAGCTCTTATTAAATTTTGAGTCCTGTCAAAGATTCTTCTTTCCTTTCACTTTTCCCAGGATGAAAAAAAAATATCGGAAAGAAGTCTTCATCTCCTAGACATATTAAATTTGGAAGAATATTGGCAAAATCGAACATTTTACAGGCATTTAATGAAGTCTGACAAGTTATCGCAGTAACGTAATGTAAAGATTATAGCTCCGTAAACGTCAGAGGAATCATAGATTAAGAGCTAATGATTGAATAGTATATATATTTATATATATATATATATATATATATATATATATATATATATATATATATATATAAATGAATAGTATGTGTGTGTGTGTGTGGGGGGGGGGGTATATATATATTCTTAGGCGAAGTGGCCCAAATGGCAAGAGCAGCGGGCTAGTGATCTGAAAATCACTGGTTCGATACTCGTCGCTGACTGATCCACTGCTGTGTACACTAATGGCTGCCGGTGCACGTAAAATCTGGCTGCAATGTCTTCCAAGTTCTCAAAATTACCTCTGGAGGAAGTGCTGGGTAAAGTGTTCTGGTCTCGTCACTTGACTCGGTTCAAAATTACGGGACTGGTCCTTTGGCCAAGTTGAACTCCGACAATTGTGGTGCCATTCAAAACAGGAGCCTCACCTTCATCGGCCATAGCCTTCGGGACTTGATCTGATCTTCCTGTCCGTCAAGTGGCATGAGCAACAACATATATATTCTTAATTAATTCTTAATTGCAAGAATCTAAGTGTATAATTCTTATTATTATAATATTATTAGTATATTTTTATTATTATAACATTGCCCATTAGTGGAAAACAATATTTCAAGCACTTAAACATGTTGAATATTAATGTTGGAGAAGGGTTAGATTATGAAGACGCTTATTGACAAATCCGACATACTTAAATAGAAAAGCATCCCTACAGGTTATTTAAAATACGCACTAAAATATCTGTAAAGAGTGCGAAATTATTTATTAATAGGGTTCAATATTAATGGTTCAATACTGTTCATTCCCCTGTAAATCTTTCAGTTAAAATATTTCAAGGTGGAAAGCAAAAGGCATTTTAAAGTTTTACTTTGTAATTAAATTTAATTATTAAATGTGTTAATCGGATGAATATGTTAAGATGAGGATCGATAACATTTACTTACAGGACGAAGAATGGAAAGTTCATTGGTACCAAGACAAATTTTGATGAACTTATTTTTGTGGAACGATTATAGTGTCTGCCATTTACTCACAGATGGAAAAACTATTGTGTCCGGTCCTGAAGCGGGTTATGGAATCCTCAAAGTTTAGGTCTTTAAGATCCCCAAGCTTATACTGTCTCGAAGATGAGATAGCTGTTGTTGTGACAAAATTCTGTTCTTAGAATGTTATTAATTTACTTTCCTCACAGCTTAAATGTTGTCAAAACATAAACTTCTGAACTCTATATTAAACTTTCTAGTCATAATTTTGACATTTCCTGTTTCCGGCGCATCGGACAAGCCCCGACATACCCGGAAGGCAACTTGGCAACCCGGAAGCCTTCCGGGATTGAAGCCCTACAGGTGAATAGGCTACAATCCCAATTTAGACCGAGCGACCTCAGGGTGACATATGGTGGGCTTGTACCTTCTACCACCTTCTTTGACATCATAGAAGGCTTTTCCGGTCTGCAGATTTATGATAACAATATACGGCCTAGACACGAAGCTTACTTAATGGCATTGTCGGTATTCGGGCTGGCGATGCTCGGAAGAGGTCGGGATTCGAACCGAGCACTTCTTGTCCAAATCACAACGCTCTACCACTACGCTACCTTGGGCCCCATAATTACAACACCTATTAATACTTATTAGCTCATTTACTCTACCTCTTTTCTTTAGAGTATTGACCTCCTTTATCATCTTACATATCTGTTCAAGAGCAGAGAGTTATTCCCGTGACTCAAACAAGAATCGCTCCCATAATTCCTTTTTTCCCCGATCAGAGATTTAAACTCTGTTCCACGACTTACCTCAAGGGGACCAATAAATTTTTGTTCAGAAAATTTCCTTAGAAACGGAATGAAATTAGTTGAATTATTTTCTATAACAAAACAAATTTAAAATACAATTTCTTCGTCCGGCTGTCTTTTTTTATTGTATTTCATTCTTTTGCTTCGTAAACGACATGAGCAGCGCCAATGTCGCCAAAGAATTCAAGCTCTTGTTACACATTTCTGCCAAATCTTCACGGCCGGATGCTCCGGCTTGAAAACATTTCTGCCTTAACCAAAATTCGAAATGTAAATCGTTTATTCACGCAAGGCAGAGCAGAAGGAAGCATCAAAGGAGGACTGCGAAGCACGAAATTATTCGGGTGCGCTGGGAATGGGGGGCCTGGAGGTGGGGGAGGTGGGATGTCGCATTCCTCCCGTTCTATTCCTGGAGCCAGTGGTCAAAACAGAATTTTCCCGGAGCGGAAATTCTCCGGCGGTTGCGGAATTTCCAGACGAGGGATTCCGGGCTGGAAATATCCTTTTAAAAAAATGGGGAAAGCATTCTTTTCACTCTCCGTGGAACAATAAAACGAACCGGAATGCTTAGTTTGCATTCGAGCGCTGAGGTAAACACTCTACTGAGAGGAAATAAACTATGTCATAAACTTTCCCCGGTAAAAATTGCCAGCAGTAAATCTTACCCATTCAGATGACAATCTGGGGCTAATGGAATGTTATGTTTTGTCTCAGAAACAAACTGCCTTAGAAAAAAAAAGGATACCTGGGTTAGCTTTTAGATACAGAGATACTTTTAAATAAAAAGTTCATCTTACAGGAATCCGACAGTAGCAAAATAATTTTTAAAAAGCCCTCCTACTGGCACCTCAGGTGGCTAAACAACCTTAAGTGCTTTTAAGCCAAACCTGAAAAATCGGTGCCTTTGTTCATAAACCCCAATATTAAGATCTTTCGAAATGTTGGATCCATTATCATTTTCAAAAGAACTGGTTATATTTTTCAGATAAGCTTTTTTATGTTACATCTGTATACCTGAGACCAGGGGTGGTGGACCTTTTTCTGTGCGCTGGTCAAAATTTAAAAGAAAAATACTTTTTGAGATCCTGACGTGCAAGCTAAGCTAATAGGGGGAAAAATAAACTTTTTATTGTAAGATAAGTATTAATCACAGCAATTATTAATACTAATTAAGAACAAATACTAACTTATTAAACAAAATAGACTGCATTCTTATTCAATGGTAAAATACATTAGAAGGAGAAGAAAGTTTAAACTAATGACTTGTTTGTGAAATATGCACAATCGTATGTATTCAGAGGGGAAGAAATCAGGTATGTCATGGATCTGGCATTGTATGGCTTTCAAAGAAACTTTCATAACAGCATGTTTAATGCATGGTTGCTCATAGTTCTAAAAACTTTAAACAAAAAAATTAATAAATTAATATTCTTTTACCTGAAGGCCATTTGAATGCCAGCAAAGCTGTTTCACGTGCCATCACTGGCTTTCGTGCCACAGGGGCTCGCCATCTATGCCTTAAACCAGTGGTTCCGCACTTGTGATACGCGAGAGCCTTCGAGATGGTACGCAGAAGGGTTCTATAATTTTTAACTCCATTTGTAACAACGTATTTTTGTGAACATGGGTTTTAAGAGCTAGTACAGGAATAGACTGAGCATGGAAAAAAACTTAAGATTAAAGATAAGAACTATTGAACCTGACATAGAAGCTCTAATGAGAAATAAGCATGGGCAACGGCAAATTTCTCATTAAGCCTCCTGATAAAGACATTTTAGTGTTGGTATTTGCCATTTGTTAATAACAATGGCGTATAAACGGCTTTATCAAGTTTTATGGATTTATTTTCTGTATTTCGGTTTATTTATACTTAAATACATTTTGTAAAGCTATTCATATGTGTGTAGAATTTATTTTACCCCCCCCTCCCCTCAAGAAGTTATAACATAACCACTGGTACTCCCCGACCCTAACAAAGTTCCTAGGTGGTACTCAAGTACAAAAAGGTTGGGAATCACTGCCTTAAACTAACTCTCCATGCAGTTAGTTGCTTAGGATTTTTTATTACTTACCATTCTTGTGACACAATGTTTTGTTTCTCCGAGGTTAGAAGATTATGAAAATTAGTTACTGTTTCTCTCAACGGCCCTTCACCTTCAAAGCGTGGAACCCTTCAAAAAAAAAAAAAAAAAAAAAAAAAAAAAAAAAAAAAAAAAAGTCCTCCAGTAATGCGAAAAATAAAAGCTACTAGTGGCCAAGTCTAGGTCGCTAGTGGTTTTTAAAGGTCGGTTGCTCAAACCTTCTTATCTGAAATTTTTAATGCAGTTGTATTATTTACCAATGGTCAGGTTTAGTCTTGCACAAAGACATCTAATCGATATTGAGTTACCGAAGAGCTCGTCGCAATTATCTCAGTGTTACGTAACATACAGGGTAAAATGTCCTATTGTTGGCAGTATACCTGATATTAGCACTGCTGGATGTTTTTGTGCAAAGTAAGATTTATAATGCAGTTGACATACTGCAAAAAGTATGGAATTATTGCTTTAAATCTACTTATCCCATTTAGTTTCTTATTTGATCACCAGGTTACACTTTCGAGTTAATGGTTGATAGAAAGTGTTAATAGAAATGTCAATAAACATTCTGTAAATTCATACTTTTTATAAAGGTGAGTGAGAAATTCATTGAAAATTTTACACTATTAACTCTGATTTATAACAGAAATAGCTGATGTTGAGCATAATTAGGTTATATAATAGCTCTATCTTTAATTTGATGACTTCTTTGTACATACCCCAAAAATGTACCTTATCCTGAAATACCGATTAGTAGTACTTTCCAGTTGTTGGTTTTGAGTGCCAATAACTGGTATTTTAAGATTTTCATTAAAAGCCACTGTAAATTATTTCCTACTCTAGCCGTTTCATGAACATTTAACCCTATCTAGGTAATGACTAAATAATAAATATAACATGTTGGCACTGGAGCCAAGTATTGGATTGTAAAGTGACAACTTATTGAATTAATAATCTACTGATAGCCTTTTTTAAATACAATAAATAAGTCATAACCCTAACGTAATAGGTCTCATAAAGATAAATAGATTTTTAGCAGCTTGTCAGCAAGAAATAGCCACTTGTCTAATTTACTTTTATGAATTTTAAATATGCGGAGACCCTATTTCTTACAGTTTGTAAGGTAAGAAAATATTCTATGTGTTAATGCACATTTTGGATTTTTTAAAAGTAAATCAATTATAGGTTAGCACAACATTTTCCCTTTTCTTCAAAGAAATATTCAGAAGCTCAGATGAATTATGCCAGTGAATCAATAAAAATAGTATGTCATTCAAATCTGAATCCAAAACATTTAATGTACCAAGGGCTACAATTCAAATTTGAGGTAGCAATAAGTTTACTAAACCAATGCATGGAGCAGCACTTGTGTTAACCGCCAATGAGGAAAATATTCTTGTCAGGTAGTCGTAACTAAAACAAAATAGTTCTTCCTAGACATTTGAATTAATTTGGGAATACCTCTCTTTCTACGTGTACTGATTGCAAAATTTATCACAAATAGCCTGCATAGGCTATAAAAAAAATGAGAGAACAAAGCTAAGAAATAGGCTAGGTGGCAATTTACACAAAAGTCTACTCAAAATGTTGAAGATGGTCGTTTCAGAGTAAATGCATTTCAGCGGAGTATCGTTTCATGTACTGCTAAAACATTTCATGTACTGCTAAAGGAATGCCAACTGATGTTTGTTATTTACTGATGTCCACGCGGGGGAGGGGTGACAAAGAAGAATATTTCTCCCCTTTGATGCATTATCCTTGTAATATTATGCGACGTCAGGGTAAACGCAAAGTCTTACTGCGACTAAATGTTACGCCTCCGAGACGTCTATTCGGGGTACAGGTAGTCTGAGACGAGTTTTTTGGTCCCAACTCAGAAATAGTACTAAAAGTACAATGTGTCTCCATAAATGTTGCATCGTTAGTACTTTTATAGTAGTGTTTTTCTTTTCCCTGAACTAGAAGGCTCGATGCATGAAATACAACCCCTTTCGCTATATGATCTCGAAATTCTATGTTACTAAAGGACTCATTTCAAGAATATCTTTATTTTTTCTTTCTATATATAAAACAGATATCTAGCCTTAAAATAAAAATATATAAAAAACAAACGTTTCCGATGGCATTTCGTCGGGTGTTTTTCTACTGTACCTACGGTAGCCCTTTAATCGAGTGACCACTCCGGCGATCATCTCCATTGTGGCAAGAAAGTATATCATAGTTATTATTTCCCCATTAGGGACTCCACGAGCGCTTGGTAAAGGATCGACATATACCTTTCTTTCCTCTTTCTTAAATGAGGGTTTCAAAAGCCGGGGGACGCGTATTGTGCGGATCAGAATATTGTATCCGAGGTCGATTCAGATCGGGTTTACTTTTGATTACTTTTTAAAAACCGCAAATAAAATATCCAATATCTGTGGGTGGAAAAATCCAGGGAAAAAAGAAATTCTCTGTTGATGACTGATATTAAACACCGGAAATTAGACGCGTCGTGGAAATAACAGCACGTTTTAGTTAATGTGGAAATGATTTTAGAGTGTTAGAGGAATTCTCGAAAAACAATCATATACATAGGAAATACACATATATGTATAGAGCGTGCTTTTTCCTTGCTATGAGTTACTGAACACCCATTTATGCCTTGAAGAATAAAACTGTAATTTTACGGGCCGCAGAGTACATAAAAGTGACATCTTGCACTTTTTCGCAGAACAAAGGTACTGGGCAGTATAGACCCCGGGGAGTCAAAATTTTAAGACCACTCCCGTATGAATCCCATCTGAGCTGTATTAGCATGCGCGCAGATGAAGGTTATTTTAAAAAAATGAACTCCATGAACTTAGGTCTTTTCAGTCAACGTGTCTATTGCAAATTTTAGCTTGCAAAAAGTCTTAAATAACTTTGATGAATCATTGCCGGACGACTAGGTCAAACTACGTAGAAAACACCAAGGTTATTTATGAACAGCGGTCATGGAGGAGAAACCCATAAACCAGAGAAAAATGACAGATGCGAGAACTCAATGAAGGCAGAGTTCAAACGAACAAAAGATTTGCAGCAATAAAGCAAGAAAAAAATAAATATGATTTTAATGGAGATTATAGAAATAATAGGGGTAATGACATATGAGGCTTTGTCATCCGACGCGTAACTGTGTAATCTAGTTTGAATGCCCTTGTTACTTCCTGTCAAACGCCGAATGCACTTGCAGAGGATCTGAGAATCGTCGGAAATTGACTTTGCTTTAACGGAAGAAGGTGACCTGTCCACCTAAATGAATTTTTCATGTGCATCATGTGAACTGGGCACATGTGCATCATTTTTCTTGGGATAAGGTTGGCCCCAAGATATTCCTTGGGACAAGATCATGGAAAAAATGTGTATCGTGCATGAGAGGAGTATTAAACATCAGAAATAGGTTCGATCTTTGATGATGAAGAAGCTTATATTACGCACATCAAGTACGCATAGCTGAGTATCATGAACATTTCTTGTTGTTCATTGTATTCTATAAGGAAGTAGTGTCTTCCAAGGGGATAAAGTGTCTTTCCTCACTTCCCAGGTGGTTCGCGAATAGTGTGAAGATAAAGAATTCAAGGTTTTGTTCAGCTCTCAGTGATACTGGCTGGAACGAGAAGTCAACTTCCAAACCATTCGATTAAGAATGAGCTTTTAATGAGCTAGTACTAGATGCCTCAAGGCATCTATATTCAGAGATCTTGTAATGCCTGTGCCTTGAAGTCACGACCTAGAAGAGGTAACGTAATGAGGGTATTTAAGATAGTTTAATTCACGTTTACACATTATGTGACGAAACATTTCCTGATACTTTGTCATCTACAATTCGTCTATAATGAGATATTAATGTTGATATCAACTGATGTGTTTCCAAATCTTATAATGTCATTGGCGTCCAGTTTTAAATAACTTCAACCCATTCTTTTTGTTATTTGTTATGATGCCACAAATCGGCTCAAAATTCTGAAATGCATCCCGACAATGGCTTTAAGATTTTTATCATATAGATAGGTTCTTCGGTAGGTTGAAGAACTTTGAAGAGAAAGAACTATATATATTTCTGGGATTCAAATTTGAAATTTTTGCCATTTGAAAAGGAAATTATTTATATTTAAGATTCGACATACCATCCTTTCCTACAACAATGCAAAATTAAAAACTTTCTTTTTCTATGCGTATGTATTAGGGTAAACTCTTAAACGTAAACCAACTATCAACAAGAGACATCTGAACTAATCCGCAGATTTTACTGTAGACGAGTAGTTCGGAGCCCTTTTTGGTTTATCGATCCACGAGTAATGTTATGCTTCAGTGAACTTCTACCGATCCAGCAAAAACAAGCAACACTGAAGTTTATATTTCTATGTTTAAGTTGATAAATGATTGAGCGCGAAATCTTATTCACGTTGTTGTATATAGTACATAAGTGTCTGTATATATAACAATAGTTTACTAAATCGTACAATTTTTTTACCATTGTATTAAATTGTGCACACAAACTTTTTTTAAAGCACACTGCACTGCAAGAAACATGACTTTCCATTCTGGTTCAACTCCCATTGTATTTACTGAGTTGTTTTTTTTTAAACCGTGATTTAATCCTATTTAGAGATCTAACTGATGAAATTAAAACGCCAAACAATTGTTTCTATGTTTGTACACGTTCTAGAAGTTCCTTTCCTAAATAAATATAACAATTTATTGCTCAAACATGCTTGAGTTTTCCCTATTGTTTGAATAGCGATTTCAACGTAAACAGAAGGGAAAAATGACAAATGATAAAACAAGCCATTAAGAGTAGTAAATTTCTCGTTTCTTAGAAGAAAAAGAAAAGCTTGCTGGAGGAAATAGATGTGAGAAAGAGGAGTTTAAATTTAAATGTTAGCCAAAAACTTCATGATTGCTGTGAAAAAAAAAATGAAGAATTGCTGGGAAAAATAGAAATCAAGATTTAAATGATTTAAAAATTTTAAAAAGGACGGAGTTATTGCGGGGAATTATTGAATGCTCATTGGAAAAAAAAAAATTCACGTTCGGCAAATCAGAAATAAATGTAAATGGGAATCAGCTTTAAATCATCTATATATATAAAACGCGTAGGTATGCAGCACAAAAATCGACGATATTTCTACACTCCGAATGGCAACGGCTGCAATCAGCAGATGTAAACATTACCGGCCGTCGGCAATTTGCAACCGCTTGTCAACATGGATTTACGCACTGAAATCAGGAATGCTCGAACGCGAGCTGCACGATCAAGTGAAATTTGGGAACAGTCTCAAGAAAGAAAGCGAAGAAGAAATAATTCATTAAGAGAGAGACGTGAAAAAGAGCATAAGTGATCACGAAGTTAGGCTTCACCGTCGCCGGCATAGCAACCGAGAGGCAGTAATAGTTAATTTTCTACACTGTTTTCAGTACGGGATGAAATTGTACTCCATTTTTATAAGTGAAGAAATTTTCCCACCAATTTATTATTTGATATGATTAAGTGTAGATAAATGAATTGTGAACAATAGTACATACAGAGAGTGATGTAATCCACACTATATTTTAGTACTTGCTGAATTTTTACTCCATTTTTTTTAAGCGAAAAAAATTTTCCCCAAAAATTTCTTATTTGATGTAATGATAAAGTGTAGATATCTAAATATTGAAAAATTGTACATACAGAGAGGGATGTAATTTTTCAAATCATTGGTGTTGGGTTTCTCAGTCTTATCTTTAACTCTGTTCAGAAGTAATGGAAATTCACATTTTTTAACCACGATGTTTTAGAATCAGCTTTATAGAGAACACCCCTCTACAACGTATATTTATGATGGCAGGTAATGGTAACATTCCTTACATTTGTTACTTTCAGTTGAGTTGTTTTGCAAAAGAAAATATAAAACTAAAACCGACCAAGCTGGTCGCGCAGCGGCTAGTAAGAATCAAAAACTGGTGAGTTAAGTGGAAGTATAAAAGATTGTTAAAAGAGACAAAAATGATAAAATTGAGAAGATTATAAAAATTTGATTTTCTTCTAACGGAGAGTCTCAGAACTGGAAGATTAAGTTTTACCTAACCCACAAGCAGTACCACTTTGCGAAGAGGCAGACTTTAGTTACATAGTTTATCCAGCAACATTCTAGCATAAAGGAGTACCAAAGCAGAAATGTGTACCTGAATATGGACATCTTTGTATGTCAAAGTTTTCTACTTCATACTACGTAATTTGTAAAGACCATTCAATGCGACTCCGTCCCTAATCAGTACGTTAATTTATGTTCAAGAAACTATACGTTAAAATATGAAATATTAGAGGCACCCATAAATAAATCTGAAAATAATCATTCTCTGTTATAATCATTTAACATTACGAAACAGAATCTTACTTATCTATTTCTGTTTCGTAATGTTATAATTCAAGGGTAATTACTAATGAAATAAGACATTAACATTGAAAAGAACAATAATGGAAGCTAATGACCAGTATTCATGGTTGAAAAAGAAATTCAGCATAGCCGACAAAAAATAAAATAAAACTGAAGGGAAAAAAATATCTACAGGCTGAAACTCTGTGTCATTGGACTCAAAAGGAAAGTGATGAATGGAATTTGAAAAAATAGGGGTTACTCACATCACTGGAATAATTCAGTTGGTAGAATACCGGCCTCAAGATTTGGAGAACTGGGCAGGCAGTTCATAATTTTAACTTCAAAAAAATTGATTTTAGCATAGCAGCAGCATAAATGACTAATTAGGGATACGTAAATTTCGCATAAAAAATATCGAAATTTCGCAACAAAAAAAATTCAATATATAAATTTTCGCATTTATTCGCAGAAAAAAAAGATAAATTCAAAAATTTCGCATTTATAAAAAAAAAATTACAATTTTACTTACTTGGATAGGTAAGTATCAAAATTCTTAGTTAAAAGCTAACATTATAGTAGTCTCCATATTATGTTCCTTAAGTCTTTGCCTTCTGGAATTGATTACTATATTGTACATACAAAAATATCTCAGTATCTATTCTGTTAATGGGACTATAGAAGCTTTGTATAGCTGCCTTTGCAAAGGTAGCAACATTTCGTTGCAATTAAAATCTGTATAACATCTACCGGAGTCTCTTGGTTGACTACTGTACTAGTAAGTAGCTGAAATATCCTTTGGCACTCAAGAGACGTTCTTATATCTACTAAATTGTTCCACAAACTTAATGGTTGATTTTTGCAGTTAAATTTTTAGGTTAGACTCCAATACGGACAAACTGTCCGGGTGAAATCCAGAGCAAATTCGAAGGACAGTGAGATTTCTCAGTTAAAGATCCCGGATGGTCTTAGTTAAGCAATTATGTTAATAAATTATTACTATTATAACCTCATTTTGCTTAAAAAGCCGTTTATTACCGAGTTATCGCCGAAAAGTAGTAAAAAATTAATTTTCGCATTTATTCGCTCATATCGGCAAATTTCGCGTTTATTCACATCTTTTCGTAAATACTAAAATTGTGTATCCTTACTGATAATATGAAACTTTTGGAATAGCAAAATAAGAATATCAGCTTTTTGAAATCCACAATAAAAATGAAGAGAGACAACTAATTTCGAACTAACCAGTTTTTCTCCATAAGTTCATGCAGCACGAGGTGTCTTTATGGATGATTCCTAAATCCAAAGACCAACAAATTTTTTGATAAGGGAAACAACAGTCTTTTAGATCAAATTCGAAGGAGGCAGTGACAGAAGGGGACCCATGGAAGGGATTCGTCCGTTACACGTAAAGGGGAGAGAAAATTTATGTCCGCGAGCTCTCGCATAGGGACTGTGGCATCATAAGTAGGTAGGCTATTCTCTGGGGCTTTTTTAAAATTACTAAATTCGTGACCCAGAAAGACAGAGTCCTAATTGCAAATGATAAGGCCAACTTTAAAACAAAAACTCAACATTTAATAACAAAGAAATTTAACATTAAACAAGTACAACATAAACAATTGAACTTTAAGTGCAGATTTAACAGCAGCACGCTCAGAGACCCGGATAGTCTCAAACAGGAGCTAAAGAAACACGTCTGCCTCGGCGGCCGTCACATGAGGGATCTCCTGAAAATAACAGAGTCTCTTGACTATATCTCCCGGTCTTTTCTTTGACGGCATGCCTTGAAATTCCCAGAGCGGGGCCGGCAGATTAGCGGGTGACAGTTCTTCCTATCGTCGAATATTTAGGCAAACTTCACGATCGTTGTAGTGTCAAACTCGCATTGAGTTATTTCTAATGAGGGGTCCACACACATGCAGAACTGCAGAGAATTCTGCGGCGAAAACAGTTATTTATGGGGCAGGGTACGTCAACTGCAGCGCTCTCCGGTGATCCCTCCTCAGCGCGGTCTTTTCACAGTTCATCAAAGAGACACGAGGGGCCTTGGGGGGGGGGTTAAATGGGGGAATGTCTGGAAGACGCCAGCACGAATGACAACAACAGAGTGAACGGTCGGGTAGGGTTGATTAGCCACGCTCCTGGAGCGTGACTAATCGACTCCAAAATGTGTCAAGAGGAGTCGGAGGGGGGGGGGGGCTGCTTACTGCGTATGCGCTCTGTTTATATGTGGATGCACCATAAAGACAGTTTTACGAGACGATGGGAGACGCTTCTGTTTTTCAAAACAGTTATCCCCACAGCTTGCCGGAGATATACCTGGGCTTAACTTTCAGGCTAAAAACTCTGGCGGCATTTGCTGGTATCGTTTTTTAATCCGCTCGGAATCCACACACGTGTTCAAAAACGACGGGAACGGGAAAATGGTATTCCGATAAATTTCGCAGCTGTGTTCGTGCACCCTGTGATGTCTTGGGAAAAATAACCCCATATTTTCATTACGCTACAGGACACACCCGAAAACGAAGCGAACAAATAAAGTAGGATGGGTGTAAAAAGAGAAAAAGAGATCAGAGAAGACGGAATTATGAAGTGGAATATAGAAAAAAAGTGTAAGACCGATGATAAAAAAGAAATCAGTAAAGGGGGATATATAGAGACGCATTTATCTGCAAAGAGCAGTAGCCTGCGACCCCCCCCCCAAAAAAAATAAATAAATAAATAAATAAAATAAAAAAAATTCCGATTTAATTACTGATAGCAAGCTTACGAATAATCTAATTCGCGAAAGTTAAACCAGCAAAAGTTTACTGTTGATTGTGTCGAGTAAAACAATTAAGGTTATTGACACCACATATAAGTGATGATAGTGTAGATCATATGTGTATTTATTTTTTTAACGACCGAAAGCTATCCACTCGATTCAAAAGATCAAATTATCATTTCTAAATGATGTATCACTCACTCACTAGTTCGAAGCCACTATTGCAAACGATAAGGGTGTGTGATTCACACTGATGCAGACAAGGAGCGTCAGGATTTATTTTTTTCGCTAAACACGACGTTATCTAACCTTAAATTCTTAAACCTCTTTTCACAGTTCAGCGTTCTATTTTTCTCTACCAGAAAAAATAATAGCAAAAATAAAGTGGGCTTTGTCGAACCAGAAAGGATTTTTTTTCTTTGGTTCTTTATACTTTCACCATGTTTTCATTATTTTAATGCCCCCCTTTTTTTTCTCGCGTGCAGAAATTTAAATAATTATTGTTATTCCGAATTTACATAATCATGATGAATTACATGGCAAGGGATGATAAATTGCTGTTCTCAAAGATGTGGACAGACTCTTAAAACATACATTTTTTTATTAATAGAAAGGTTTAAAATAAAGGTACAGACAGAGGAGTACAGGAAAAAATATAATAAATAAAAAATCCTGATTTACATTTTGCATCAAGAAATGTAACACGCTTAAAAGAATTTTTCGCTGTAAAGTTATCGATTATTGTTAGATTTTCATTGACAGGAACCTGTGGGGTCAAGAATTTAAAAAAAAAAACTTTTTTATTCCCTTCCTTTTTTCTTTTTTTTCTTCTAGTTACCCTGTTGTGAAGATGAGGTGGCAACACGAACTGAAGTTACTCGATGCTCGGTATCATGGAAGAATTTTTTTTTAAAATAAGTAATTTTTTACGGAGGTGATATGTCTTTGAAGGCTCTTCAACCTAAAAAGATTGATCTCAATTCAAATTAATTGACCTGTTACCTGTTCGATTCGAGGTCTGTATAATAATAATTCCTGAAGGGTCATAAATAAAGATTTGCAAAGTGCTTTCATGGATATATTGTACTCTAGTTTGAACGTTATTCCTTTCGACATCTTCGATGCACGACATGCATACCAGGTATTCCGTGCAAACTCGGGAAAGGAAGGGGGAAGAAATTAAGGTTATTTCCTTACCAAAGTGAAAAAAAAAAATCTATCGAAAAAAGGTAATGCTAGTGCAGCTCTCTGTAAATGGAGCCCCATCTTAGAAACTAATTCTGATTCCATTAAAGATTCGGATACATTAAGTGTATCGTATCTAATTCAACGTTAATATACTCAATGCACACCAGGCTAGTAACGTTATTATAGAAAGGAGAGGGAGAGAATCGTATAGAAAATTTTCGTTGTAACCTTTCCAGGAATGAAAAAATAATCAATAGGAGGAAGATAATTCAGGGCAACTCTTTAGAAACGGAAAACTTTTCCAACACACGGATTGAGGTTGCACTTCTGCAGTAGAAAGGTCTGCTGAGCACAGCAATATTGACTGTTCTTTCAAAAAGGAGCTCACCCCAGTATCTTTCGCTCTTGCCTCTGTTATCATCTTCACTCACGAAAGTTGGGTCGAGGTGCTTTCGGTGCTAAGGGTGTTCGGATCGAATCCCGACAAGCGACGTTAAATACCTCCGTGTCAAGGCCGGATATGGGCTCGTTAAATTCGTAGACCAGAAAGTCCCTCTATGAGGCCAGAGAGGATGGGAGAGGGTACAATCCGCCTAGATACCGCCCTTGGGGTAGCTCGGTCAAAATTGAGGTGGCACCTAGTTAAATTGGACTCCGACCCTTGTGGTGCCGTTATAAACCGGAGCTGCATCCCTCAGCCCGCTGGCCTATATGGATCTGGTCTGGAATGAATTTCGGCCAGGGGGCATTAGTAATGTGAGGAATCAAATTGATTCTCCCAATTAATAAAACCTTCTCCTAAAAATTCCCAATTTTCCGTGGTCCAGCATAGTCACAGGAATGCAGTCGGAAGCAGGTGTTAACAGACTTGACAAGAGCGGACGAGACAAAGGTCAGTGTCAACAAAAGCTGCCGACGACCCATAGTGTCAGTCAGTCAGGAATTCTGACACTGCATTTGAAAAGAGATTAATTCTGCTCCTCCCCCTTATTGATGAGGGTTCCCGTAAATTAATCCAGCAAGCCCATCAAATGAGTTTTGGAGGGAAAAGAAGTCGGCGAATAAGAATCCAGAAAAGTGATGTCACCCAGGAAGGACACCACTTAAAAAACATCTTAGTTTACAGCGATCGTGAAACCAAAATCTAAAGTTACGTCGCTGAGAAAAAAATTAGAGTAAGTTAGAGACTTGATCTCGAAGGCAAGACAACTCACTCCGGCCAGGTGGTCGTGATTTCATTTTTCCCAAGCTGAGAACTTATTTTGGAGCCGTAGGAGCTCATCGTTCTGAATCGCACCTAAGGTGAAGTCGATTTATTAAGAGATAACGAATTCTCTTAGATCCTGGGTGATCGAAAAAATATTATTCGACACCCTGTCGACTTACTTCCAGAAGAAGTATATTGCAGCTGGAGATAGCTTGATTCTCTGAGATCCTGGAAGGATCTGACCCTTATTATTCGACACCCCGTCGACGTGACTTCTAGCAGAAGAACTTTGGTAAAGCCTATGAGGCTGTCGTATCGGAAAGCGAACACTTGTACCACGAACTCAGTTTGCTTCGGAACTTATCAGCTTACGACTGCGTAAATACCGACGGGACTTGTCTGCTCAAAACTGTGTGACTTCATCGGAACTTTGTCAGCTCGCGCGTCGTGCACAATGACCAATTATTTCTTAAGTGTTTCATCATAAATTACTCGTTTTAAATAAATTTCATCATTTAGTTTTGTACTAGACTTCTTCGTCATTTTGCTCACGCTACCGCTCGACGACTTCTTACAGTAACAACAACAACAACTCACGAAAAGTAGTTTTGTAGGCGATTGGTTCTTATAAGCTGTTCGGTTACCTTTTCTGGATCATAATATCCGAAAAGATCGACAAGAACTTTCCGGTATTTCACACAGATATGTCTACATTCAACGCACACACACAAGAAATTCGAACCCATCACAAGATCTGCCAACGTCTCTCTACTTATGAAGTGGAGCGGCTCAATTCCCTGGTCATCCATCAGTGAAATCCGATTAAATGCTAAAATCACGCCTCGTTAATTACCAGTAACCCATTATTCATCTGTAATTTGAAAAGGGGCAATTGTCTAGAGCACTATGTCTCGCTTCACCGACGACCGGTATACATTTCAAGGACTATCCGCGGAAAGGGACATTCAAAGGAAAAAACTGGACCCTCGAGACAATGCTAAGTTTTAAACAACTTCAAAAATCATTCAGTAGCATTTTTCAGAGTGATTAGGGTAATGTTTTTGCAGTAGTAAAGGCTTGAATACAAAATCAGCAGGCAAGGTTTTTTTTTAAAAACTTGATGTTTTACGCATAAATTCCAAAAAGTACAATTAAAACTGAATAAATTAATATAATAAAATATGTGATCGTATTTTTATTAGGTGTAATAGTAATAGGACCATTGTATTTAAAAAATTATCAAAATCCTTCGTATGATAGCAAGATCCTCTGTTTTACAAAGTATTTTGTTTATCAAAATCCGACCTCTAAGGAACTGTTCGCTAATTAAGCAGTGTCCCTTTTTCCCATATATATCCAAAGTATCTTATGGATTTCCTTCTATTAGTAGGCCAGGTAAATGAATTATACAAGAAAATACGGAGAACAATTTTAGATTACCCTAGTAATTATCCACTATCAAAATAATGGCAATTTTGTGAGATAAGGGATCTAAAAACATGACCAATTTTCAAACAAAGAAATATAGAAAAAAACTGGGAATCATGCCAGAAGTCTGATTTTGAATAGGCTGCTTACATCACAGAGAACAGCACTGAGTATGAAATAGAGAAGCACAATTTTTATATAATTATCTCCCTGCCAACGACAAAAATTGTCCGGGTTTAATGGAAGGGTTTGGTTAATAATTTTCTGAGAGTTAGGATATCTAGTTTGGATTGCAAGACTCCTTTTTTTTCTGCCGAAAACAAAAAGTCTGTTTTCAAGAGCAGGGGGGAAAAAGCAGTCAATGAACTGTCAAATGAAGAATCTCTCAAATTCAAATTCAAGAAAACATCTTTGATAGACTTTTGCAGAACCTGCACTTGTTTCTTTATTTTGCTGATCAGGCCTGAAAGATTTTTATGCCTCTTTCAACAACGTATTCATACCAGAATATTTTTAAAATCCGGGTTGACCCTAAAATATATGTAACCTATGAGTTGAATTTGGTGCAGGAATCCCGAACTTGAAAGAGTCAACAAGACTATCACATATCAAAAAGCCTGGCCGCAGGCATACCGCTTCTCTTTCTCTCTCAAAAAAAAAAAAAAAAAAAAAAAAAAAAAAACTTTAAGGACATTTAATATCCTTAGAATAAAATTAGTATTGAAAATTGTTCTTAGAAATTTTTTTGTTAGTACTTAGTTTTTGCTCATTATTTTTGAATGATTTCTTAGAGAATTCATATAAAAATTCTTATAAAAATACTTTTTCTTTTAACTAATTATAACTATTTTTATAAAATACCTAATTTTAAGGCAACTAAAAATAAGAATTTTTAATATCTCGTTTGAGAAACTTTTTATCACCATGTGATTTTTGATACATCAATGTTAACCTCAATAATTTACTGTGAATTCGAATTTTTTTTTTTTTTAAATTGGTGATTGAGACATTTTATTCAAAAGAAATGGTGGAGCCACTGTCGTTTATAATGATTTTACTGGTACACTGAAGTTAATTTTATCCCTATAGCTAGCGTAAAATTGAAGATAAAAACTCAATTAGAAATAAAGATTGATTGGTTAAGTTCTAAAGTTCAGCACACCTACATGTGTATAAATATTTATACATTTGTGAGCAATGCATCATCATCCGTTTCAAGTGCCTTTCAAATTCTCACCTTTTTAGGGGCCAGGTTTATGAATACTTTATGAACCTCGTGCAACTTTTCAAGACAATTCTCTTAATTGTATTGTGCAAAGGCATGTATTATAAAACTTTAAAAGAGATTTAGGGTTCACTTTGTAAAAATAGGAGGTATTTTGTTATTATTCCAAAAAACAGTCTTAAAATAATTTTTAAAAATATTATTCCAAATTTCAAAATTCTTTATTATTTCATATAATAAATACAATTAAAATTCCTTGAAAATTACACTTTTGATTGCATATTATACGAGTGAAATTAGCATATTAATACTCGAAACAAATGGATAGGTTCTAACGACACAGATAAAATATTTAGTGCTTTGGAAGCACCAAACGGGTTTTGTTACTGGTTTTTGTTTGCAATAAGGCTCTCGAGTAGGGCGTTTTGTATATTGTTCAGAGCGATTGTTAGCTTCCTTTGGATAAACATTAGTGTGCCGAAACTTAGCCTATTTTAAGTTTTCTCCTGTTTGCGTTTTTTGTGAGTTTAACGAGCATAAAGGAAGAAAAACAGATATTTGGAGAACAAATAAAGTAGCTGGTAGAGCAGTAGTTTCAGTGCGTGGTAGAATCGTGTGATGGTAGAAACTTGTAGAAAGTGCAGTAACTTGGTAGGGTATCACTGCTCGTTAATGATGAGGCAAAATGTAAAACTGAAATGCAGCATTATGAGTTCCGCTTTGTTAGATGGATTCATCAGAAAATTCCAAATATTTTCGATTGGATTCAAGTCCAGGTTTTTCAACTCAGAAATTTTAGAGTGCTCTTCGATGCACGTGCAGAGTGTATTTCAGGCTATTTATATGTAATGTCAGCTTCTCTTGCAACTCCTCAAGATACTCAGGGCCATTCATTGTTCTTCCCGCAGGAAAGAAATTCAAGGCATAACAGCTTTTTTTCTCGTTTTTCTATTCCTTAATACATATTATATACATACAGTTCAATAATCCTGCAAAATTTAGCGTTTACTAGACAAAGCTGTAGGGCAAACCACTATGCATAGGTTACCAAAAAATAAAAATGAATTCTTATGTGTTTCTGGTGACATTTTTGATTGATTTACCGTTAAAAATTTTTTTCTTTCATTATTTCTCGGATTAGAACCACTTTACCAATCTACAATTTTCCTGAAAAAAAATAAAAAATAGTGCTTCTTAAAAAAAATTCCTTTTCTAGCCAGCAAATGGCGTCAACAAAATTTGGAATGGAGCCGTTTTCTTGGTCAAAACTTAATTAGGATTAAACACACTACGAAACAGAATTAAAAAATGGCTGTATTTCCTTTTAAAAACGTTTCTAGTTTTTATCCCTTCTCGGGTTGATTTCTTGCCAAACCTAGAAATGTTCTAATTTAAGAATGTTTTAGTTCTGAGGGTAATCAAAAGATGGCATCTTTTTACCGGACATTCGCCAAAATTAGTGCAGACATAAAGAAAATTCCTATTATTCCTAAAATTATCATTTCACAACCACTGGGAGTATTTTAAGGAAGTTTTTATGCTGATTGTACTGAATTCAGGAAGTTTTCTCATGGATATGACACTATTGTGGAACGCCTTTCTTGCATTAAATCACTTGGTACTATCTTAGTTCCAGTTTCATATAACTACATTTGAGTATGTGATCTTCTATGATGTTAGTGGATGGGGGAAGCTGCGAGCCTTTCACATGCCGCTTCTGGTGGTGCTTGATCCAAACTGAGCTGACAACAAGGAGATAATGTTGAATCACTTTTATGGTACTCCCAGATTAGAAGTAGTCAACAATTTCCACAGTATATTGTGCGAATGTCTCCCAACAGAGTGTCTCCGTATTAATATATATATATATATATATGCACACACACACATATACACTCTGTCACAAAAAAATATATGCACCCAGAAGAAATCGAGCTACTATCACGCAACTTGGCAGGAATGTAGTCTGGTAAGAGATATGCAAAGGATTAAAATTTCGACGACAATGAGACAAGGGTAAGCGTGCTATGCGCATATGAGATGCGCAGCTGGAAGAGTTTAAAAGCATGATTGCTCGTGCCATAGGGTTATTCAAACAAATCTGTCGACTTGGATGGACGGTATTATGACTAGAGATACCTGTGAGACGTAACCGGCGACAGTACGAACAATTGTCGGACTTTAAGAGGGGGCGTATAGTAGGCCTCAGAGAAGCAGGTTGGTCGAACAGACGTTTCGGCCGTCACCTCGGTCAGAGCGATATGGTAGTTGCTCGGTGTTGGCAACAATGGATCACGGAAGGGATAGTCTACCGTCGCGGAGGGTCAGGGCGTCCTAGGAACACAAATGCGCGTGAAGATCGCGCAATCATAAGAGCGGCCACGTCCGCACCAACAACGTCGCTAGAATCAGTTCGACGCCATTTACCACCTTCCAAACATCCTGTGGTATCAAGGGAAACCATTCGGAGACGACTGGCCGACGCAGGTATAAGGAGCCGACATCCATTAAGACGCCTACTATTGACCCCACATCATAGGCAGTGTCGATTGGATTTTTGCCGACCTCGGGCAAGCTGGAGTGGGACCGACTGGAGGCGTGTGATCTTCAGCGATGAATCCCGATTCAGTCTCAATACTGATGACCAGATTGAGTCTCAATACTGTGTGGAGGCGGCCAGGCGACCGGTCCTATCCGGCATTTGTTGTCGAGAGGCATACGGCGATTACACAAGGTGTGACGGTGTGGGGAACTATTTGTTGGGGCACACGATCACCTCTAGTCGTTCATCAACGCACTTTGACGGCAGGCAGTTACGTGGACAAGATTTTTAACGCCAGTTGTACTGTCTATGCTATCAAGTCTCCCAGGTGCCATTTATCAGCAAGACAACGTTCGTCCACATACTGCGTGACTCTTCCAATAATGTCTTCAAGGATATGACGGACTCCCATGGCCTGTCGTCAATAGAGAACGTCTAGGGCGTGCTTGGAAGGCAACTGCAGCCGTCCCGGAATACTGGTGAATTAACTACTCAGTTGCAAAGATTATGGCATGATCGTCCTCAGGACTTCATACATGACCTCATTGATTCGATGCCACGTCGTGTTTCGGCTTGTATAGCTGCCAGAGGTGGATTTACTACCTACTGATTTGTAACCTTTTTCATGTCATATCTTCTTAACAAAACTGTCTGTTCTTCTGAATTTGTAATCATTTGCTTATCTCCTCATACACTACATACATGTTAAGTTTCGTGATAGTAGCTCGTTTCCTTCTGGGTACATACTTTTTTTTGTGACAGAGTGTGTATATATATATATGTATGTGTGTGTGTGTGTGTATGTGTGTGTAATACATTTTAAAGTGATAAGCTAAGTTTTCCCCTATCGATACTTCCCACAAGGAAAATCGCATAGAAACAGGTTTAGGAGCCCCTGACAACGACTCCGAGGGAGTGAGCTGGCTAAGCCAATGACAGCTTGCCACGTTGCACTGTACGGAGTTACCTTCGAACATTCTTGGTACTAGATTTTGATTGAATAAAGAGTCTAGGTGACGATAAGCTTTGTTCCAGGCTCTGAGCTAGTGTAAGAGAAGCAGAGGGACTTGGTACGATGTGAGTATTGGATGAATTTGTTTCCCTCTTAGGATTTTGTAAATTTATACATATTTGTATAATTAAGAAATAATAAATGTATTAATTAAAAAATACTACTCTTGGTATGAATGCCTCATCCTGATTAAGAAGCAGGCTAACCGAATAGCACCACACACACACACACACACACACACATATATATATATATATATATATATATATATATATATATATATACAGTATGCCCACTAAAGTCCCTTCCCACCCTCTTAACTTCGGAACGGCTGCTGCTATATTCATAAAAGTGGTGTCTAGGTATAGTAAAGTAGCCATGCGCTACTGAATAAAACCACCTATCGCGCCACCTGGTGGAAAACTGCGGAGTTAGCAATCCTATCTCGAAACCGAAACGAGATAGGGGAAAAAAGTGATTTACAAAGTTGTAGAAAATCATCGATTTAGTACAAATAGATACCTTGGGGACATTAATACAAAAAATAGAACGGTTAAAACGCGCATTTGTTTTTTCGTGATTTCCTACATTGTGACGTGACAAAACGATCTGAGAAAGAAAAAACAACTAGTTTTAACAATATACCTTTATTTGAGATGTTCAAACTTCTCACCGTCATTGCAGTGTCGTGTTTTGCCCGAAAGATAATCATTTCTCCTTCCGTTCAAGTTTCGTGACGTCACAGTGTAGGAAATCACGAAAAAACAAATGCGGTTTTTAACCATTCTATTCTTCGCATTAATGTCCACAAGGTGTCTTTTCTTACTAAATCGATGATGCTCTACAACTTTGTAAATCCCTTTTTTCCTCTATCTCATTCCGTTTTCGAGATAGGAATGCTAACTCCGCTGTTTTCCACCAGGTGGCGCGGTAGGTGGTTTTATTCAGTAGCGCATGGCTACTTTACTATACCTAGACACCACTTTTATGAATATAGCAGCAGCCGTTCCGAAGTTAAGACGGTGGGAAGGGACTTTAGTGGGCATACTGTATATATATATATATATATATATATATATATATATATATATATATATATATATATATTATTTAGAGAATGTTTTCTCCTCAACTATTTGCCTTGTAGGACATAAATTGTTAATAAATCCTAAAGAGAAGGTCTTCAATAAAATTTGAGAAGTCTGCTGTTTTAAACAGCAAACAATAAAAAATGTACCCTTCCTAGCATTTTCAGAATGTCGTGAAATCTTTACACTGGACACATCAGCACTAGTATTTAGAGCAGGGATTCCCAACCTTTTTACATTTGCGGCATCCTTAGGAATAATAAGATTAGATACTTGGGGCACCCTTGTTAGAATTTTAGTTTTTCAACTTTTTAAATATGAAATCAAAGTGGAATGCATATCAGGAACATGATAAATTTAAGTTCGTGCAAATGCTTATTTCATTGCTGATTTTATTCATTTTTTAAAAGACGTCAACAACAGACACTCGAATAGCATATATAAGGTGATTCCAAATTCATGGTACAAACTTTAAGGGTTGGTACAGGACACCGTAACAATCATTTATTGTAAATGAATCTATAGGTGCGAATGACGCGTTGAGGCCCAAACACAGGAAAAAGACACGAAAGGAAAGAAAAATTGTTTATTGACAGCGTCGTTGACAAGTGCTATGTTTACAATAAGTGTTCAAAACTACGTTCACCAACAGTAGCACATGTTTGGCAGTGTCGATGGAGCAATTGGAGTACTGATTCAAAGATACCAGATATTTCATGTACACGTGCAGCAGCAACGGATATTCGAGCAACGAGACAGATTCAACTGGTGTCGCATAAACGTGACTCTTCAGATATCCCCATAAGTAATAATCGAGACTGGAAAAAATCAGGAAATCGGGGTGGCCAAGGGATTTATCTAGCAAGCCCAATCCATCGTGACCCAAAAGTGGCATCTAGGTAATTGCGCACAACAGTGCTGGAATGGGCTGCCACCCCATCATGCTGGAGCACCAGTCGGTCTGGCATTCGTCTATCATGGTGCATCCCCGTATAAACAAGCGCATACGCAGTAAGCACCTCCCCGACTCCTCGACGCATTTTGGGGTGGATTAGTCGCGCTCCAGGAGCATGACTAATCAACCCTACCGAACCGTTCACTGTTGGCATTCGTGCTTGCGTCTTTCATACATTCCCCCATTTAGGATCCCCCCCCCAAGGTACCTCGTGTCTCTTTGATGAACTATGAAAACACCGCGCTGAAGAGGGATCGCTGGAGAGAGCTTTAGGGGACGTCCCCTGCCCCATAAATAACTGCTTTCCCCACAGAATTCTCTGCAGTTCTGCATGTGTGTGGACCCCTTATTAGGAAAGCGCTCCTGATACATTCTTAGCGCAGATCTGCCGTTACCATTTGCACGGCCGTACATGAGATGCATGTCTGCTTTTTCGGCATATGCAAAGTGTCCCATCACGAACGACAGCCCAATTGAGAATGGCATGATCCCGCAGATGCATAATGCTGATGGGCGGCAAGCCACCTACTGCTCTCTACTGGTTTACGGAACCAACCAATCACTCAATTTTCCGTTCCTTTCAAGCCTCTTTCCTGTGTTTGCGTCTCAGCGCGTCACTTGTGCCCATAGATTCCTATACAACAAAGGATTGTTACAGTGTGCTTTACCAACCCTTAAATTTTGTACCATGAATTAGGAATCATCTTGTATTAATACAGTTCCAAAAATAGCCATGTCATTCAGTATGGTAATACACTACAGGACTACATTGAAAATCGTTAAAAGGAGAGTTTTTTGAAAAAAATTATTAAGGCGAGAACTTGCGATTGATGCTAACAGCACAAATGTTTGATATCAGGCCTAACATTTGCGGCTGTAAGAGTAGCTAATGCATCCTCAGGGACGAGTGCATCGATCTCACAATATGTAGGGCGTGAGAGTAATTCAACATAATATTTATTTTAAGCGGGTCATGCTAAAATTTTTTTCTTTATCTCCCCAAAAAATCTCGTGGCACCCCTGGACCATCTCATGTCATCCTAAAGTTCCTCGGCACACCGGTTGGGAATAATTGTGATAGAGAAATCTCTGTATATACTATCTGAAGAAAACATCAATAAATCAAGGTTTACAATGCATCCAAGTAAATACTTTAATCCAATATATACGAGTCATAAATGAAAAAAAAAGCTCAGCTTTTTGAGGAGTAACTTATGCTGACACTGATATTAATTAATCTCTCCAGGGGGAAATAATTTTCTTTAGGTCCGTTAAAAATACATTCGTACTTAAAGCCAGTCATTAAAATAGAGACATCTGAAATGATAAAACTGTCTGCTCGTTTATTTCCATCTGTTTTGTTTCTCAGATTCATTGCTTAGATATTAATTATGCTGTATAATTTTTTTGGCTTGCGTAATTCAGAAAATTAAAGCAATTATCCGAATCCTCTCTCCTTTTCTTCTCTTGTTATTCACGGCCCATTAGTTTCTGATAAATGTATAGACATTAAATGTTCCAAGATTTTTGTTGGATTTTCTCCAGTAGCTAATGAATTACTCCCCGAAGTACGTCGCAGTTCCACTGACTGAGGGGTGAATTTATGTTTATTAACAGTTTTGTCATGCCTCATTGACTTTTTAATGCTCTTATGACCTTTAAGCGCCCCAATTGGAAAAAAATACATCGAGGAAGAAATAGTTTATTCCTAAATTTTTTAAATAATTCTGGTTTCTTTTCATTGATAGGAAAAAATCGACGGCGAAACACTTTATTCCCGAAATTCTAAAAATAAATCTGGTTCCTTTTCAACTTTCGAAAAAAAACTGTTTTGTTTAGTATACAGCTCGCTGTATTTTCATCGTTCTCAATATAATCTATATATATATATAAGACAGTTCCATAACTGACTGACTCACTGACTGACAGACAACACCCAGACCAACCCGCTGTACCTAAAGGGCTGAAATTTTGTACGGCGATTCTTCTTATAGTGTAGGGGTGCACTAAGAAAGATTTTTGAAAAATTCTTCTTAGATTTTTTTAAATTAAATTTTTAATCTGTTTTAGTAACATTTTTAAAGTTTACATTTAAAATAATTATTTGAGGGTTACAAAATTTATATCACGAGAAAGATCATAAAAATTCCTTTAAAATGAAATATTTTTCGGATCTTTACCTTCATTTCTGATTTTTGGTGAATTTTTAAAGATTAATTTTTAGAATTTAATTCATTAAATGCTGATCACGTGATTTCTTTTTCTGGTACTTTAAATAAATTTATCGTCACGTGCATTAAAACTAAATAGAAAAAAAAAGATTTTTTTCTTGCTAATGCGGCAGACGATTGGACATTATCCAAAAAAATATTAAATTACAGTAAAAGATATGTTCCTCAAACTGTGCTATATTAACTGTACTATATTCTTTAGTATGTCCTATTAGATTTAATTTGAATATTTTCCTCTACATTATTTTGTCTATAAAAATATCCCTTACGATTTTTTCATAAATATGTTTTTTAATCAATTGTATACATTGATCGACGTATTTATTATAAATATATATATATATATATATATATATATATATATATATATTTATTTATTTATTTTGGCATTAATTGCATACATTGACCGTTGTATTTAATTTGAATGTACTCCGTAGCGAAGTGCGGGTTTTCAGCTAGTCTCTATATACAGAGAATATATTTCATAACCCCCCCCCCCCCCTATATAAAGTTGCAGGGTGCTGGACCCATGTAAAAGGAGGAAATATAATACACTAATATATCTAGGCCCTCTTCAAACCTTTCAGTTGAGTTTACAGTAATTGTACTTTAAAAAAAAAGTAAAACGATACTCCGTATTGTAAGGAAATATATTTTATTAAATTAAAATTGCAAAATCAGCAATGCAAATACACGTACATACAGTACTATACTGAAACAGTATGAAAAGGAGCAACTCATGACGCTTATATACCGAGTGACCAGAATTAAAACACCTCTAATCTGACCTTCCTGTACATCGAACTATTCAGTGTAAAGGCTTCAAATTTTATACACAGACTATTCAAGACACGAGGAAACGGATTGCGCGAAAAAATATTTAGTTCTTGAAATCACCGATAGAGAGCACTGTACAACTGGACATATGCTGAAAATACACAAAATACATTTTAAACACACTTTATTTGAACGTACCAAACATTCACGTGACAAACACCTTACCGACGCGACGCAGAGAATGCTGCTCAATATGGTTCCCTTCTTGTAGATGTAAAATGTGCAGTCTGTGGACAGCTTGTTCAACTGCGAATCGTAGTTGGTCGACTGAAATGCTTCTTACATGCAGAGTGATTGATACCTTCTTTCAAGTCTGCCAAGGTTACTAGACGTCTTCGATAAACAAGATTTTCTTAAATGTCCCCACAGCTAAAAATCACCCGGATTAAGATCCGGAGAACGAGATGGCCAGGTTGTTGGAAACGCACGACTGATAATTCTGTCATTAGTGAAACATTGCCGAGAAACTGCTGTGCATAGAGTCCAATGTGTGAAGGCGCTCCCTCTTGCACAAAAGTAACCGAATCAATACATTGCCGCTGTTGTAAATGGGGTACAACAAAAGTTTCAAGCATCCTTTTGTACCTGTTGGCCGCCACGGTTGGCCGTCACCTCTTCGAAAAAGAATAAATATTCTAACGGTACGAGATGGACGGGGTTCGGAGACGCTATGGTGAGCGGACGCTGCGGCACAGGCGAGAGTCGAATGTGGAGGTAATAAAGAGTCGAATTTTGAGACGGGAGACGGGGCAGACGGCCCAAGCGAGGACGCTGTATCCAATGCAATGTTCGTTACGAGAAGAAGTTTTGAAGGGAATAGAGAGAGAGCTAAGCCTGCACGGGACAGAATGTCTAGTGGCAGCAGAAGTTAATCTTAAGTGACGTGAGAAGTGTGATTAAAGTATAGCTTGAATTTGATTTTATAAAATACGCAAAGACGGATCCTAATTGTGTGTTAATTGTAAATAAACGTTAAGTATTATTAACTATGGTACTTAGTAAATCGGCCATCCTCAACATCAACATTTAACACAACGGGGGAACCCCCAAAACACAGATACACACACACACACGCATATATATATATATATATATATATATATATATATATATATGTGTGTGTGTGTGTGTGTGTGTATGTGTGTGTGTGTGTGTGTGTGTGTGTGTGTGTGTGTGTGTGTGTGTGTGTGTGTGCGTGTGTGTGCGTGTGTGTATGTGTTGTGATGGCGGCGGACTCTCTACATAACCCCCAGTGTTATATATATGAAATATGGTGAAGTTTCTTTACAACTTTGAATCAGTATTTACCAGAGACGATATCAAGTCCATCTATCAGGAGGCGTGCCGGCTGTCTAAGAACAGTAAACAGACGAACAACGAGGACTAGAGTGCATGTGCTTTCGAACAGAAGGCTGTTGTCTGAGGGAGGCAGTCGAAGGAGAACCGGTTTGGACTGGAGGATCGGCTGTGCTGGCCAGAGAGGGAGGTCGCCAGAGCAGGTGAGAGACAGGGAGAGAAGGACAGAGGTCCGGCGTTGACGGAGGTCGACTTTGTTCGGACCTGCCGGATTTTGTGCAGGCCGGAGAGCCGCGGGGAAAAGGATTGTGATTTTGGGCCGGAGTGCCTTACACATGTGGTTTTAGATTTGGCTGGAGGCCATGAATGCACTGGAGGTGCAAAACTCAATTAATGTACATATTTTGTAAATACGCTAGTTGAATAAATGTGTTTTTTACGTTCATTTACTCAGCGTATTCTCAGTGATTTCTGAGGAGACAGGATGGCTTGGACTTAGCCATAGTTCGGCATGCTATCCGAATAGACTGGGCAGGGAAGTCGAGTTGCCCAGTTTATGATAGTGTGTATGTATGTGTATGTATGTATATAAGTAGAAGTCATAAAATTCAGTTCAAATTTTAAACCATGTTTGGGGTCTGGTACACTTAATTTTCTTCAGTTGATAAAACATTAATTTATTAATTCCCAAGACACCTTTAAAAGTCCAGTTACTTGTTAAAATTTAACAAAAATATGAACATTGCTTTATTACATAGTCCTTTTAATAAATGCGTTATTCTATAGTCAAAAGATATTTTAATATACTAATTATTTATATCATTAATGTATATATACAAGAGTCTTCTTTCACTAGAGAAGTAATTTGAAAAATGAATAATTTTTTTAAGAAATTCATTTGTAACTTAAAATGAGTGTCGTTTTTAATTCATTTTTTTCAAGCGCATAAATTTTTAATACGCATTGCCTTTTTTACATTATAAATAAAATGCTTGGTTATTGAACAGAGAATCTGTACACTGATCTTTACTAAAATAGCCATTCTACCCAGCCATAATTCCCTCCTTAGAGGTCGGAGCACCTTTATCAAAAAAGTTATATTTTATTTCTGTTTTGCATACCCCAAAATAAATACTAAACGAAAGGATTTTTCCCAAGGGGAAAAATAATAGTATAGATAGATACTAAAATATTATGATGTTTTTAATTTTAGAAATTATTATTTTTTGTCCTAGCTTTCAATTTTAAGTATTTAAAAATTTTTTATTATTATGTTCAAAAGAGTATTCGTTACAATTTCGTGAACGAAAAGAAAATAGAGAATCATATAAATAAAATATACAATGCTAAAAAAAATTAGGGGGGCAAGCAAAGAAGTTAAGAAAACCGTGCGAGACAGCCACGTATTGGCGCAAAATAGATAGTACACGCGTATCAATGCGCAATACAGTAAAAAGGCGTAAAAAAAAATTGTACCTTATTCTTTGAAAATATAGAAAAAAACATGAAAAGATGATTTAGGGCAACAATTTGGTTACATGTAAACGATAAAAAAAGTATTGCTTAGAAATGATGCAAGATTTTTAATATGGCGTGTGGTCTCCTCGAACAGCTAAGACTGCTGCACACCTGTTTTCTATGGATGCGATGATGTTATCGATAAGACTTTGGGGAATAGTGTTCCACTCCTCAAGAAGTGCAATCTCCAGGTCTCGGAGAGTAAAAGGAGGCCTTGGTCTCGCAGCAATGCGTCGTCCGAGCATGTCCCAAACATGCTCGATTGGATTCAGGTCAGGAGAGCACGCTGGCCATTCCATACGCTGTATTGTTTCAGCTTCAAGCATGTTCTCCACAAGACGAGCTGTATGCGGTCTGGCATTATCATGCTGGAAAACAAAGGAATCTCCAATGGCTGCAGCGTAAGGTATGACATGAGGTCTCAGTATCTCGTCTACATACCTTTGGGCCGTCAAAGTACCATTCCGAATAATATGCAGGTCCGTACGTCCACCTATGCTAATTCCACCCTATACCATAAAACCAGCTCGTCTGTATTGTGACCTTTCACGAACGAATGTGGGGTTATTTCAAGTGCCCCTTTCCCTCCATACCAAAACACGTCGGGTGTCACACTCCAGACTGAATCGGGACTCGTCTGTAAACAGCACTTGGCTCCAATCATGTTGCTCCCAATCTCGATGTTCAGCAGCCCATCTTCTTCGGGCCGCATGGTGGCGTGAGGTCAACAGAATGCAGACCATTGGCCTACGTGCATAGAGACCTCCCTGATAAAGCCTATTACGTACTGCTTGGCTGGACACCCTTCGTCCTGTTGCCAAGAGCAACTGTCTTTGCAGCTGAGTGGCATTGTCTGTTCTGTTTCGACGAGCTGTTAACAGTATATATCGGTCATCAGTTGCTGTAGTGGCGCGTGGCCGACCTTGCCCTGGTCGGCGTCTAACATTCCCTGTTTCTTGGAATCGATTCCACAGCCTTGCAACGACACTTCTGGCGACTCCAACAGCTTCCGCGACACTGCGTTGTGTTTGCCTGGATTCAAGTCTGCTTATAATACGCCATGCCATGGATTCCGGCAAATCACGTGGTTGAGACATTTTCAAGTCACCTTTTCTCAAAAAGAATAACTGAGCAATCGAATTTCACAGTTAAGGCAGTGAAACAGACGTTTCTGCAACATCCCGATTTCCTCCCATATGTTCTTTTTCTGGTTTTTGACGTCATGAACTTTGATTTGCATATGAAGTTTTCTTCTTCTGTTTCCTGCTAGGCTTTAAATTATGGATGATTTATTTTATGTTACTTATCGGTGTAAGTATTTGCGTAATTTCGTTAAAACCATGTGCTCCCCTAATTGTTTTGAACAGTTTACATATCATGCACAAATTAATTTCATATAATGAAATCCTATACATTTTTATTTAAAATTAACTTTTTTCATTTTATCACAAACTGTGCCCTTAATTCTGTTAAACAGGGTTTATTTTTACTTTATAAAAAAATCAAATTGTCTCTTTCATAACTGGTTAAATTTAAGCATTTTAAACATGGCAACATACCAAAAGAATGAAACTGAGAAAAATCACTCAAGAGATTTCATCTTTTGTAATTAAACTTATAAAAAGCATAGGAATAAAAAGCATATTTATTACAATTTTAATATTGAAATAATCTTAAAATATCATCGTCGTATATTGACTGAAATTATGAAGAATATTTTGAGGAAAATTAAGTAACGATATTTTTCAAATTTCGTGAAAATTTAAAAATGCCGAATCTTGCTTGTAAAAAATTCCAAAATTGATTTGCTTTACTTATTTAGGGACCCAATACACCCGGGAATAGAAAAGTTGATGATGTCTCGAAAACGTTAAAAATTTTAGCTACTTTACGTTATCTTATATTTTTCTAAATGATTAGAATTGAGAAAGGCTTTTTACGTTAATATCAATGGTAACTATCCGAAGCTTAAATAAAATTTATATCACTCGATACAAGTGAGAAATTTCTCTTTAGTGCCATGCATGCAGAGTAATGAAAGAAAGCTGCCAGTATAACAAGTATAAAATTTATATTGACTGCTTGTCTGCAGGGAAACATTTTTAAACTCATAACATTTTTTTACGATCCTTATCAATCCGTGAATAATTTCATTATATAACATTTTCTATGTTTTTATTTTGTAACCGCTTAAAGAAAATTGCATAACAGTCATCTGCTCTCGGTCGTTACACGAGGCTTTAAAAAAGTGTTTTCACCGGAAAAGTTCTTTTAGCAAACGCGGTTGCATATCGGCCCTCTATACAGAGGACTCATTTTACAAATCTTGCCGTATAGTTCACTAAGGCAGAATATTGTAAGATATAGTAAGTATGCCGAATATGAGACCCCTTTTTATTTTCATATACAGGGTGGCTAATAAATACTGTGACAAATATCGAATCATTTAATTACACACAGATGAAATAGAAAATGAAAAATACAACAATATTATGAACATTATACATGAAAGTTTACCATGAAATAATTTTACTCGAATCGACCGCCATCTTTATCGATTACTAAAGATAATCTCTTACGCCACTGTCCTATTGCGGCACGAATCATTTTATGAGGTAATTTGTACCATTCACTCCGTATGGAAGCTTTGAGGGAGTCCAAACTTCTGTGCTGCTTAGCATTTACTTTAGACTCTAAAATCCCCCAAATGCAATAGTCTAAAGGATTTAGATCTGGTGAAGAAGGTGGCCAATCTTCTTGCTTGATAAACTTCGGGCAATTGGCATGGAGCCATTCCTGTGTTGTTTTGGATCGGTGGGACGGTGCAGAATCTTGCTGAAATATCCAATTCTTTTTGGGATACAATCTGTTAGCATGTGGTAATAAACGTGTAGCCAATACTTCCTGTTTGTAATATTCAGCATTGATTTTTACCCCCTTATCGATGAATTTCAGAGGCAGTTTTCCATTGTGTGATACTGCAGCCCAAACCATAACAGAATTCTTGTTCTGAAAGCGTTTAACAGTTCAAAGATTTTCAGGTATATCCTCGAAAGTTGCTGAATATACAACATCATTTTTAGCATTATAACTTTGTTCTGTACAAAACAGCTTCTCATAAGAGAAAATTATTTTTTAACACTTTTGCTACCGTGCCCGTTCAGCAATTTTTTACATCTTTGTAACCTTTTTACTATTTGTGCATTAGTCAAACCTTGAACTTTTCTTTTGCGATAAGGGCGAAAACCCAGGTCTTCATTAATGATAAGTTGCATAGTTCTGCGACTGATGTTCTCTTCTGCAGCCATTTTATTTGCAGAACGTTGTGAATTTCTTCGTATCTTTTCACGAATTCTTTTGATACGTTCTTTTGTACGAACAGTGCGTGGACGACCGGACCTTGGTCGATCTTTACAGCTATTGGTATCCAATAATCGATTTATAGTCCTATATATAAACGTCCTATTAAAACCAAGGCATTTTAATTGCTTAAAAATTTTACCTGCAGAAAATCCGCGATCAAAAAGCTGTTTAACAATTAACCTTTTGGCTTCCATCTTTAAAAATATTCTACATGTTTTACTTTAAACAAAAATTGTCTGCGTTTACAAAAAGTTGCCAATCACACAAATAGATAGATAAATTGTTTTTCCAAACGATTAAAATTAACTCTTATTTTTTGGAGTGTTACAGTATTTATTAGCCACCCTGTATAACTAGGAAAGTAAGTGAGGAATTATAGTACCAACTTGATATCCTTTTAATACATATATTTTGCTACATATATCAATGATAGAAAATTGAAAATAACCTTACAATTTTGACATTTTAAACGAATTAGTTGGTTTGCACTACAGGTTTTGTTTACTTTTTGTTTTTAGATTCAAACTTTTCCCATTGTTTACAAATAAAAAGTTTGCCAGCTCCGAAATCTTCATGGGCCCACCTGAAGCACCTTATACATTGACGCCACTGCTCTCCCCGTTTGTCTTCTGAAAATAAACAACCACAAAAAAGGCATTTAGCGTCGTTTTCATCAATGCTATCATCACTGCTGTCATGGAGAGAAAGTTTTTCATCATCTTCAAATGAGCTGAGATCATCATAGCTATATTTAGGCTTATTCATTCTCTGTTTTTCAACTACTGTTGCATTTTCATCCATCCTAAATGTTCCCCTTCCTGTAGGGACCCCTTTGACTTTCTTGTTTTCTTATCCTTTTCTTTTTTATCTTGATCTCCTTTTCCTTGTTTATCCTTTGATTTCTTAACTTTTAGGTCTATTCCTTTTTCTTCTTGTAGGAAACAAAGTTTTTTTCGAATATGCTGTAGTTCTTTTATTAATGCTATCAATCAATTAATTTTTTTAGGGCGATGATGTGATAATATAAGCTTTATGGGCCCTACTTGGTTTCGAGGTGTTTTTCTCAGGTAACGTAGGCAAGGGATTTATTTCTTCAGGAGTCACTAAGAACTGGTTTGAACTTGTTTGATCAATGCCTTCCACATTGACACTACTGCTACATGGTTGTGGAATTGGCCTGGGCGTCATAACATCTTTATCTTCAGAGGAAGCAAAGCTGAGAGAATGAAAACTAAAATGACTAATATAAGACCCTATCTCATATTAGGCATGCTTTGGGGTTTCATATTGCGCACGACCATGTTGTTGAACAAGCCAACATAATTTTTAGGTTAGGAATGATGTTAGCTTAAAAACAAACAGGCGTGTTTACACTCTACATTTATAGCTACCTATCCAATACTAGCAGTTTTAATAAGAGTCTTACCTTGAAGGTGAAAACAGCCAATGAAAATGGTGATGCAAAAAATTCGACGAGCACACATTCAGGAAAAACAATACTGCACCTTTGTATGCGCTTTCAGACACTCGACTGACTCACCGGTTACGAATGATGCAATAGACTACTGTTTTATGCTCCCGTCGCCAGGAGGCAGTACTTGATACGTCCTATAAGCTGGGGTCTCAAATTAGGCAAGGTCTCATATTAGGCATACTTACCCTACTACAGCATTCTGGGAAGGCTCGACATTTTTATTGGAATAAACCCTGAAGGAATCAAATTGTAGAGTATTCCGAAAAACATTTCTTTATAATATATGCACAGTAAAATGGAAAGTGGGGCATCTATTTTGTAAATAGGGGTTCCTAAATCAAGAATAAGAATATAGAAACATGACTATGTTGAGTATAAATCTGTACATACCAACTAACGCTACCCTCATAAATAGGCATAACTTAGTACAGTGGTGCCTTGACTTACGAGTTTAATTCATTCCGTGACGGAGTTCATATTTCGAATTACTCTTACGTCAAACCAATTTTCCCCATTGAAAGGAATTGAAATGCCATTAATCCGTCCCGTGCCCCCCCCCCCAAAAAAAAAAAAAAAAAAAACACAATTTTTTGTTAGATGTTGTTAAATAAGAAAAATGTGCTTTTAAATAACGAGTATTGTATAAAAACACAATGCAATAGAATGTACTGCAATGAATTAGTTTTATTAAGTATAATGCTCAACATTACCTTGAGGATCAGACGACTTAAAGATATTGACGGAGGTGGAGGAGAAAGGCTGAGCTGGATAATTTAATCTTATTCGCTGATTTTTGTCCTTTTCTCCACGCTTTCCTCACTTTCCTCTGTAGGGGTTTTCGATAAAAACTTATCCAATGAGGTATTTTTCATCCCCCCTTTCAGATTTTTTTTTTAAGGTGGGGGGGGGGGGGTGATAGGTTGGGAGCTGTTTGGTTTTGGAGGGCGACTCAAGTCTGGGCACAGCAAGCTGCCGCGTGTGATAATTGTTGAGAGTTAATCTCTGTTTAATAATTGTACATAAAGGTCATAAATATTATATGTTTCTCCTATGCTCATTTGATGAAGATGTCACATTACGTCCTCTGCGAAAATTAGCGGTGGGGTATCTGAAGCTGGCTCGTAACCCGAATTTTAGCTCGCATCTCAAAACAAAAAATTGGCCGAGAGACAGCTCGTATATCAAAAAACTCATAAGTCGAGGTACCACTGTATTTTAAATATTACTTTTTAACATCCTTTCCTTTTCAAAACACTTTTAAATTTAGCTATTTCTCCCCTATTTTCCTTTATTTGTGTCAGAAATTTTACTCTCATAGCATTTACCACCTTTCGCTGTCTCTTTGAAGATACTGCTTTAACTCTTGCTTCCTCTACTCGCATTTTGGGATTTCCAGTTAGAAGACCGCTGGGAATGTCAATGTAGTCCCGTAAACACCCGCTTTAACCAATGCGAGTTATTAACATTATAAGCAGGCTTTTCCTTTCACATGCTAACTAAATACTGCAATAAATCATTGTCTCGCCGGTAGCAGCTGTAGTAACATTAGTAGATTAAATAGTGAATTACACTACTTAATCATTCAGATATATAAATTTTGGCACAAAAATATTAAACACTATATTAAGCATAAAAATAACCTTTCAAACTGCTATGAAAATTTTTTAAAGCACCTAAGAAAGGAAATAATACCGATTCTCCCTTCGTTTATGTTTAAAATCTTTCTTTTTTTGTAACTGGAAATTAAAAATTGTTTATCAGTGGGAGTACGTAAATTTCGCTTAAAAAATATTGAAATTTCGCAAAAAAAATTTACAATATGTAAAATTTCGCATTTATTCGCAAATATATATATATATAAAAGACAAAGTTGAAAGTGAAAAACCAGTATAAGCTCTAACTGCTGGGTGGTTTTGTATCTCTTACCCAGCATTTTAACTCTTGTAGAAAATATGCCGATTAAAGGTTTTAAAATATTAAAGTTAAAATATTAGCAGGGTTTGATTACTGATTACTGATTACCCAGGTTCGTTTTAACCCCAGCATGTAAACACTGTAGAAAAGATAGACACAACTTAAATGTTTTATAAATGATGAGGACCAATATTTACAAATTAACAACAAATATTTATTACACAAATAAACAGTTAAATTATACAGTATTAAAATGATTACTACTCTCATAGCTACATGTATAATTAATAATGTGCTAAAATGATTAATATTTTTTCAAATAACAAGTTGGGTCCTCACCGGATTAACATATCCTTTAAGGGATATTTAATTTAATTTTAAATTAAAAAATACTACTGTACTGTCCTTCAACCGAAAAGTAAAGACTGACTTACCCCAAATATCGGCTAGCTAAGATGACATCAAGGAGTCAATATAGTTAGTTGCAGGGTGGACTCGAGAGTACCACCACAGGGCAAGCCTGTAGGCTATTCGCCCTCTGCACACCTCTCTCTCCCCAATCTCTCTCTGAACTCTTCTATATCTAAAAATCTCATTTCAACCTCTTAATATTCATCTCAACTTTTTTGCATATATGTTTCCACCTTCCAATCACAATATTTTCTTTTCCATATAAACTCCACCTACGTCTTAAAAAATTTTTCTAGTGGCTATAATATTTCTCCTTTTATTAAAATCACACTTCTCATTGGACCTATACTTATCTTTCACATTTTCCCCCTTTTCCTTCCTTACATTTTTCTTATATTTTATTTTTCTTAAATCCCCTCTCTAACTTTTCTATAACTCAACAATACTTACTATGGCCACATTCCCTTCAATTCTTATTTTCCATATTCTAAAAGGGGCTTTTTCGACTGACCATCGCTCCTACGCAACTCTTTTATCATGGGGCTTTTAACTAACCGCGATTCTAACTTTACTACTGAGCCTTTCTTATGGGGCCTTTATATGGGAGCGGCGGCTATTTCTAAACTTTCCCTCTTTACCATAAATATATTTTTATTGCGTACATTTCCTTTTCTAACAATCTTTTAAACTTATGTAAAATGCCTTTTCTTATGCTGACCACTATAACCGGCTAAATCCCGAATCTACCCTTCCTCTGCGTATCCAATTTTTATAGCTGACCCTTTTCTTATTTCTTATCCTTTTCACTACGTTTTACAATGCATAAAGAATCTTAAACATAACTTGCAGCTGTTGATTCTCCTAGAAACCCTTTGCTGGCTTAAAGAGCCAGCACTAACTACTTGCAGCCAGGAACTAAAAACATGAAAAGATAAGTATTAATTAGGTTTTTGACAGCATCTCTTCATCAGCGGTGCCAATACTGTCTCTAAAAACCAATGGATTGTTTCTGATAAGTATGATCTAATCAATAAACATACCACCGTACAATCCATACGAAATAGAAGAACTGAATAACAAGTTGCTCAATCAAAGAACACCAAGCCTGGCGCTAGACAAAGTGGAAGTTAAGAGTAGGAAACCGCAAGAAGACTGACGTCACAAACCTTGCAACCATGGAGTTAATGGAAACACAGACGCAGACTTACTATGGAGACTGTGTTATAGGACATATAAACCTAAATTAAATTAGTGTTATTGTTATTACTAAGAGTAAATTATTCTTATTTATTATTTATTATTCTTATTTTTACTTAAGAATTTAGTTATTATAAATTAATGTTAATTGTTAGTAGTTTTTTCATTAATTAAACTTATTATTTTACTTATTATTTTTTATTAATAATTAATTGCAACAGAACAAGCTATTCATTAAATCTAAAACAACCAATATATATATATATATATATATATATATATATATATTCAAAAATTTTACATTTATTAAAAAAAATCACTTATTTGGTTAGGTAAGAATCAAAATTCTTAGTTAAAAGCTAACATTATAGTAGTCTCGGCATTCTCTTCCTTAAGTCTTTAGCAATAAGTAGTAAGCAAATTTCGAGAGAGAGATTTCTCAGTTAAAGACCGGGGATGGTCTTAGATAAAGAAATATATTAATAAATTATTACTGTTATTACTTAATTTCGCTTAAAAAGCCGTTTATCACCGAGTTTTCGCTGAAAAGTTTCGCTAAAATAATTTTTTTTCGCATTTATTCGCTCATATCAGCAAATTTCGCATTTATTCTCATCTATTTCGTAAATACGAAAATTACGTATCCCTATTTATCAGTTTTAATTTGTACTATGCCTACTCACATTATTCTTACTGAGATAGAATATCATTCCCTGAATAGATTAACGAGACATACTAATAGCTACCCCAAGTTGTATTCATGAGAAGCAAATATAGTCATAAACAGCAAGATATTATATTCCCGCCTATTGTTCCCAATTTTCGCAATTACACATTTTTTTTTCTCTACAACCCCATCTCCGTTTGGTCACGCGACAAACAGTAGGATGTCCCACATTCATGAAAAATACATGCCTCCTGCTCATGAGAGACCTATTTTACGAGTCTAATAAACAGAGCCCTGCATGATTTCTCAGTCCATGGTGAATCATTAATGGCATGATCTATGATTTCCTCAACTAATACCACAACGGGAAGAATGATATATCCACTATGTTCTAGTGGGCAGACGATCCCCGCTTTTATACAAACAATGATTTTCCTGTCAGGAAATATGAGCCTACACTAATAACTGGGTTTTGCAATACCCCCCTACCCCACCCTTTGTGGGCCCGGAAGCCAGGGATTAAGCCTGGCGATAGGATCCATCTCATCACCATCTATCAAGTGAGTCACGTAGCTACCCCAGACCTTGAGGGGGGAGGATAGTAGAGGCATGAGGAAATGCCTCTACTTAGCGGAATGAATTGGAATGACCAAAATGCCCGTAACTTTAATTTCGGAAAATATAATTCGTCGTTTAATCATGCTACTGTGTAATAGGAAAATTAGCAGCAAAAATTGTGAAACAATTCATATTATTAAAAAATAACTTCATTGAAAAAAACAAGCAAAGTTGAATTAGAAATTCAAAAGAAAATTCAGGATTATCTCTCGAGGACAGAGCAAGATAACGCTTACACAGTAAGCTAAAGCAAGACATGTCCTGTAGGCAGACGTTTTGCCTGCCTTGCCTTATTGTGCTTTTCAAATTCTAACTGAGCTTATTTTACAGAAATTTTTAGTGAATTCTCGAGCTTTTAAGCCTTACACGGCCTTTGAATGCTTTCGTAACAATGAAGTTTCTTCATGTGCTGTGATTATATAATTTTATCAACAACAAAAATTATTTTGGTCATTAAACCCCTCCACGATGGAATAAGCTGGATTTTCTTCAAGCTGGGGAGCAAATTATAGATTTAAAAGGGTGGAAAATCCATAAATTTCTCTCAGCGGAGAAACTTGTATGTATAACATTTCGATCACAGTTCCAACACTTCTTAGTAGTCACTGACCCAGGTTTCGCATCGCTCTGATATTTTGCTACAATTCGTGAAAAAAATAATTATTACCACTTTAAAGGCTTATTTCACGACGGGAATAATTATGTTAACCATAAATTTCTCTCAGCGGAGAAACTTGTATGTATAACATTTCGATCACACTTTCAACACTTCTTAGCAGTCACTGACCCAGGTTTCGCATCGCTCTGGTATTTTGCTACAATTCGTGGAAAAATTAATTATTACCACTTTAAAGGCTTATTTCACGACGGGAATAATTATGTTATCCATAAATTTCTCTCTCAGCGGAGAAACTTGTATGTATAACATTTCGATCACATTTTCAACACTTCTTAGCAGTCACTGACCCAGGTTTCGCATCGCTCTGATATTTTGCTACAACTCGTGAAAAAATTAATTATTATCACTTTAAAGGCTTATTTCACGACGGGAATAATTATGTTATCCATAAATTTCTCTCTCAGAGGAGAAACTTGTATGCATAACATTTCGATCACATTTTCAACACTTCTTAGCAGTCACTGACCCAGGTATCGCATCGCTCTGATATGTTGTTACAATTCGTGGAAAAATTAATTATTACCACTTTAAAGGCTTATTTCATGACGGGAATAATTATGTTATCTAGCAAATTTTTTCATCAATCCGCCTATGGAAGGTATTTGTCTCTGTTATATTCAACGGCTATGACATGTTGAGATGTTTTTAATGAGATCGCTTCGCGCTATGACTGCACTCTATTTTCCCATGTAGTGGCTCCACGTATGATACAGTCTCGTCTTAACTTGCCATCAATCATAAATGAACACTTTTTTGCAGATATTTGGCGGCGTTGTCGAAAACGATGAGATGGTTTATTTTTTTTCTCCTTTCTCTATTTTATTGCTGACAATTTTGATGTCACCGTGCTCGCCTTATGGTTATTTTGCAAACTGTTTTGATTCTGCCAATGTCTTCTTTACCCTAATTCTTTCTCTGGACTGCTATTCTTCAAACAGTTCAAATCACATGATGTTCACACGATTAGTAATGGGAAAGTCGTCACATCCTGCAGAAAATTTTGAGGGACTGAGGAGAGAGTTAAAACGCAGCAATACAACGTCAGGGTGATGCACATAACGAGTTGAAAGTGTACCTCAACGGACTATTATAAAAGTAAGTTTGTCTAGATTATCTTACAAACAATGAAAACCACCGTTTACGCATTCAAATCATGTAAAGTCCAGTGCAACAAATTCAAATTAAATATTGCTATTTAAGAAATGAATACGGTAGAGAAAGATTTTAAACATTATCATATAATACGTCATATAGATTAGACATGTCTAAACTTTTTCATGAGCTGATAAACTAGTTCATGAGCTGATATAAAAAAAAAACTTCATTCCATGCTAACAACAGGTTAAAGTATCATTATTCACTTTCAAGTTGAAATGAAAATTTTTTAAAAAAAAGTTGAACATATTTTTATTAATTTAAAAGAGGGTTTCAACTCCCCAATATGTACAAAGGTAATTTGAAAACTAAGGGGAAAATAATAAAAAAAAAACTTTTAAATTTCCTAAAGAAAGTGAATACTCTGTACTCTGATGGGATGAAGAAGTAAAAATAACAGTTTGCAACGTGCATTAAAAATTTTAAAAAAAAACAGGCAAAGGATTCAGTTAGCAGGTTCGTGCCACCAGAACCTACTAATTTCACTTAGCGAAAGTAGTATAAAAATGAGAGTTCCGCGCCAGGATTAAGGGGAGGAGCTTAAAGTAGGCGGAGCTGAGTGACGTGGACCAATCAGAGCGCAGTTGGCCACCTGGCGGTCGATTTGGACCAATCAGGAGAGGGCAGCGCTGCTATCGCCCCCTAGCGGGAAAGAGTGGAACCTTGTAGTTCAGCAGAATCTTGGAGTGAGTAGGTGCTCTGCGGAGCGCCACCTATCGGTTAAATAGGGAACTAAATTTTTCACAAGGAGCAGCTTTAAGCTGGTGCTGCCATCTGCTGGTTAAATAGGGAACTACATTTTGGGACTTAGAAATTTTTTTTAAAGTATTTTCCATGGAAATTGAACCCGTTAAGGAAATATTACCTGACTACTTTTAGCGACGTAATACCGATCGTCGGAAGTTCAGTGAATTATATTCTATAACAGAGAGAATATTTTTATGAATTTACTAGAATTAATTATCAAAATAAATATAACGTCATCTATTGTTTAAAAATGAAACTTAGAAAATTTAATACAAGGTTTTGAGTATATTTTTCAAAACTTTAAATATTTTTAGTCGAATTCTAACTTAAAATATATTATCAACTTAGTAGTTCAAAAAAAGGGCTTATTTTCAGGACATTAAAATTGTTTTACTATGTTTTTTAACGTGATATATAATTTTACATAGATACATTTGCTAAATAATACAAAATAATAATAAATTTGTACATAGATAGGCTAAAACGAATATTTTTTTTCTTTTACTTTAAATTTTTTTATTAAGTTTTTAAACTTAAAACATATTATCAACTTAATAGCTTGGAAAAAGTATCTATTACAGAACATTCCATACTAGTATGAAAAAAATGAGAAATATTATTTGAACATTGAAAAAAACATTCCATGAAAGCTAACAAGGGATATTTTTACACATGAAATTATTTACGACAACCGTTAAGTTTAAAATATCTTTAATTTTTCTTAAGAATATTACTTTGCAGTATAATATAATTTAGATAGAGCTTTGAAACCATTGTAACATTTAGTATAGAAAAAATTATTATTTGATCTTACCTTGAAAAACATTCCATGAAAGCTAACAAGGGATATTTTTAGACATGAAATTATTTACGACAAGCGTTAAGTTTAAAATATCTTTAATTTTTCTTAAGAATATTACTTTGCAGTATAATATAATTTAGATAGAGCTTTGAAACCATTGTAACATTTAGTATAGAAAAAATTATTATTTGATCTTACCTTGAAAAACATTCCATGAAAGCTAACAAGGGATATTTTTAGACATGAAATTATTTACGACAAGCGTTAAGTTTAAAATATCTTTGATTTTTCTTAAGAATATTACTTTGCAGTATAATATAATTTAGATAGAGCTTTGAAACCATTGTAACATTTAGTATAGAAAAAATTATTATTTGATCTTACCTTGAAAAACATTCCATAAAAGCTAACAAGGGATATTTTTACACATGAAATTATTTACGACAAGCGTTAAGTTTAAAATATCTTTAATTTTTCTTAAGAATATTACTTTGCAGTATAATATAATTTAGATAGAGCTTTGAAACCATTGTAACATTTAGTATAGAAAAAATTATTATTTGATCTTACCTTGAAAATCATTCCATGAAAGCTAACAAGGGATATTTTTAGACATGAAATTATTTACGACAAGCGTTAAGTTTAAAATATCTTTAATTTTTCTTAAGAATATTACTTTGCAGTATAATATAATTTAGATAGAGCTTTGAAACCATTGTAACATTTAGTATAGAAAAAATTATTATTTGATCTTACCTTGAAAAACATTCCATGAAAGCTAACAAGGGATATTTTTAGACATGAAATTATTTACGACAAGCGTTAAGTTTAAAATATCTTTAATTTTTCTTAAGAATATTACTTTGCAGTATAATATAATTTAGATAGAGCTTTGAAACCATTGTAACATTTAGTATAGAAAAAATTATTATTTGATCTTACCTTGAAAAACATTCCATGAAAGCTAACAAGGGATATTTTTAGACATGAAATTATTTACGACAAGCGTTAAGTTTAAAATATCTTTGATTTTTCTTAAGAATATTACTTTGCAGTATAATATAATTTAGATAGAGCTTTGAAACCATTGTAACAATTAGTACAGAAAAAATTATTATTTAATCTTACCTTGAAAAACATTCCATGAAAGCTAACAAGGGATATTTTTAGACACGAAATTATTTACGACAAGCGTTAAGTTTTAAATATCTTTGATTTTTCTTACGAATATTACTTTGCAGTATAATATAATTTAGATAGAGCTTTGAAACCATTGTAACATTTAGTATAGAAAAAAATATTATTTGATCTTACCTTGAAAAACATTCCATGAAAGCTAACAAGGGATATCTTTAGACATGAAATTATTTACAACAAGCGTTAAGTTTAAAATATCTTTAATTTTTCTTAAGAATATTACTTTGCAGTATAATATAATTTAGATAGAGCTTTGAAACCAATGTAACATTTAGTATAGAAAAAATTATCATTTGATCTTACCTTGAAAAACATTCCATGAAAGCTAACAAGGGATATTTTTGAACATGAAATTATTTACGACAAGCGTTAAGTTTAAAATATCTTTAATTTTTCTTAAGAATATTACTTTGCAGTATAATATAATTTAGATAGAGCTTTGAAACCATTGTAACATTTAGTATAGAAAAAAATTATTATTTGATCTTACCTTGAAAAACATTCCATGAAAGCTAACAAGGGATATTTTTAGACATGAAATTATTTACGACAAGCGTTAAGTTTAAAATATCTTTAATTTTCATGCTAATATCAATTTTAAGTATAATATAATTTAGATATATCTTTAAACCCATTTAAACATAACTTGAAGACTTTAAATTATACAATTACCATCTAGAACCTGAAACTTAAAAATATATGCGTCAATTTGATTATCTTTATACAGTTTATGTACTGTTTTAAATGTATTTTTTAACCCATAAATGCTTTTAACAGATAAACAAAACTTGAAAACCATAAAGTAAAGGCGTACTTAATGCATTGAGAAATCTAAAACCTATATCTTACTTTGACTAAAGCGTATGCTTTCTTCTAATGCATATACTAAAATGTCATACTAAAATTAAAAAACATTTTATAGAGATAAAGACTTTTGATAGCGTTTAAACATATAATGACTTTGTTATCTTTAAACCCATTTAAACATAACTTGAAGACTTTAAATTATACAATTACCATCTAGAACCTGAAACTTAAAAATGTATGCGTCAATTTGATTATCTTTATACAGTTTATGTACTGTTTTAAATGTATTTTTTTAAACCTTAAATGCTTTTAACAGATAAACAAAACTTGAAAACCATAAAGTAAAGGCGTACTTAATGCATTGAGAAATCTAAAACCTATATCTTACTTTGACTAAAGCATATGCTTTCTTCTAATGCATATACTAAAATGTCATACTAAAATTTAAAAAAATTTTATAGATATAAAGACTTTTGATAGCGTTTAAACATATAATAACTTTGTTATCTTTAAACCCATTTAAACATAACTTGAAGACTTTAAATTATACAATTACCATCTAGAACCTGAAACTTAAAAATGTATGCGACAATTTGATCATGTTTATATAGTTTATGTACAGTTTTGAATGTATTTCAAACCTTAAACGTTTTTTCAACTTTGAAACTATATTATAAGTTAAGACGCTTACTAAAATTAAAAACATTTTATAGAGGTAAAGACTTGAAAGATAAAATTTACAAGTTTTAATCCTAAATATTATATCTTATCCTGAAATGTAGACTATTAATATATGATTTTAAACCTAACATGCTTTCAACGATTACCTAAATTGCGATATAATGTTAAATTCCACAGATATTAGTCTATTAGTAGTAAGCATTTCATTAAAGGTTAATAGAAGTATTTAGTCTTCTAATATATCCTCATAAAAATATTTATGAATCATTTTCAAGTTGAACTTAGCGAAAAATTCACTGCTGTTATAGACACATGTGCAATAATTTTGTACAATTCAGCATATTTTTAACATTGATGTTGAAAATAGCAGCTTTGCCCACTGCACGATATTTTTCATTCTCGCTTGTGGATAAGCAACTATGCTGGCGCTGTGATAGATGGTCAATTTCTCATCCATGACATTCAAATAATTCACTGCATGCACGTATTAAACTTGTTTTTAAGACTTTGAAATAATTTTCTTTTGCAGCAAATAAGTCGCAATGATTTTTACAACATGGTCCATTTTTATAAACTTTGTATTGTAGCATATTAGGAATGCTTTCACACAACGAACTGTTTTCAACACAACTTATAATATCGTCAGGATTTTCTTCCATTTTCAATATCTGCTCTCTATTTAATTTAATAGACCAGATTTTTAATTTGTAACCAACTCCGTTTTCATTAGCAAACATTTGTTGTAAGCAACATTGTTCGCCGACGTTTACACCTATTAGCTGGTTGTTACCCCATTTAAACATAACTTGAAGACTTTAAATTATACAATTACCATCTAGAACCTGAAATTTAAAAATGTATGCCTCAATTTGATTATCTTTATACAGTTTATGTACTGTTTTAAATGTATTTATTTTTCAAATGAATAAAAAAATAAATAAATAAAACAATTATAAAATAAACTTTTTAAATAAATTGGTTATTCATTAAGTGTATACTATAAGTTTCGTTTATTATCTATTAAAAAAATATACTAAGTTAACATTTAAAATATATAATAAGTTCCTATTCATGAAAGTTAAAAATATATCACTATATTTCTAAAAATAAAAAAGTTTAAAAATATTATTAATCAGAGAATACTTACGGGGATATTATCAGGAGTTGAATCTTGATTTTCCATGTTAGAAGACATATTTTGTCAATCGAAACTAAAAAAAAATTAATTTATGAACTGTGTAAAGCGAGAATTCCTTTCACAATACCCTAATTCTTCTTTGCTATAGGTATTTACAGCTTATCTCAGTGAAAGTAGAAGTTATTTTTTTTACCTCCTCTAAAAATAGGGGGGAAATATTCATTGAGTTTTTAAAAGAATCACGAAACGATTCGAAAATTTCAGTTTTAAAGAATGGCATTGGTGTACTTATCTGAATGAATTGCTTTAGAACACTTTATCTTAAAAAGGGAATCTTTAAAAGCTATTACCTGCAAATATTTCCCCTAAAATGTGCAACTTTTGCGAGACTAAATTCTTATTATCAATTTTTATCTAGATGGCAGGGCGAGATGTTGTCTCTTTAAGATGGATTTCAACCCACCCTATGCAATAGCAGAAGGGACCGTTATCTCCCCTTTGCGGGGGCTAAAGATAACATGTTGAAACACCAAACGCTCTATGTAGAATTTCACTTTCATTCGAAACGTTTAGTTGCTAGCAGTATAATCCTATTTTAGCAAATATTTTTAAAAATGAATATGCCAGAATTTAACGCTCCGTCCTTCGAAGACTCTTTAAATGTTTTGTAGCTTGCGGGTCCTTCTACAATGAATCCGTCAACCTCTACATCTGCATATTGGAATGTTTCTGCAGGCCCCTCAACTTCATCCAATGTTTCTACTGATGAGATACCAGAAAACGACTGGATGGAGAATTACTATAGAAATCGCAACAGCCCAGTATTAATTTCATCATGGAATATTGAATATAATGTCTTCGTTTTAATATATCAAGATCATAAAGGCCTAAGGGTACATATTCGTGAATTTAGTGAATATAACAGCAGTATACCGACTCAGAACGGTATAATGGCGACCATCTCAACATTTTGGGATTTTATGTGGAAAATATCCCAACTTCAATTAATTTACAATACAAAGTCATTCGTTGCTAATAATCAATTAGTGGGGATTTACAACGCTGAACAGTGTGTGTTGCAACAACTATTCAAAAAACGAGAACAATGTTTTCAGATTGAAAAACTCTTGTATAAAATTAAATCGGGAACAAATCAACAAACTGTAAGAATATTCGTCAGATATTATAGACTGTGTAGAGAAGACATTGTTGACTCAAACCATCCCTAACATGTTACAATATAGGGTATACAGAAACGGACCTTGTGTGAAAGAGTATTGTGATTCTCCCACAGCACGGATAAATTTCTTCAAAGTTATAAAACAAAGTGTGATGATTACATCCAGTGAGTTGTATGAATGACGAGGCTGTGAATTTGACCATCCTTCACAACGTCAACATAGCTGCTTAAGCACAAGTGATAATGAAAAATATCTAGCTGTGGGAAAAGCAGCTATATTTAATATAAATATTAAAAGGACTTTAAATGAAATTATCATCAATTATTGCATATGTCACTATAATAACACTAATTTTCTCGCTAGCGACAACCTTAAAATATTTCATAAATATTTTGACGAAGATATATTAGAAGATTAAATTGTAAGTACTTTTTTTCCCATGTTCTATATATAGTATTTAAAGATGAATTATTGCATTTATTTATGTGTGTAATATTTTTTAGAATAATAATTTTGAAAGTATTAATTTAAAACCTTTTTTAGAAAATAATTTTTAAAAGTATTTATAAAAAATGTGTTTTTCAAAATATGTGACTAGTAGTAGATATGCATTATCTTATCTGATCAGACTTATCTTGTGAGGTTGATTTTTTTGGGGGAGAAAACTTAGTCGCTTGCTAGATTTTCAAACGAAATATATCTTTTTATGCAGTTAAAGCTTGTTTTTGTAAAAAATTATATGAATTAAGTGCATAAACTATAGATTTTAAAGGTAAGATCAAATGGTAATTATTTTCTATACAAAATGTTTCATAGCGTTTGCAGAATATTTAAAACTGTAATGTTATATATCAAGCGACGATGGTAGAAACAATCTTATAATTTAAGTTCAATACAAATTTAACATCTTCTATTGCATATATAATAGTATGTTTCAAAGTTTTGAATCATATATTTTATAATTATTTTTAATAATTACTGTTTGGGGTTAAAACATCTAAGTTAATATATGTTTGATGTTCATTTAATATTAAAACTTTATTAAATACTTCTATTAACCTTTAATGAAATGCTTACTACTAATAGACTAATATCTGTGGAATTTAACATTATATCGCAATTTAGGTAATCGTTGAAAGCATGTTAGGTTTAAAATCATATATTAATAGTCTACATTTCTGGATAAGATATAATATTTAGGATTAAAACTTGTAAATTTTATCTTTCAAGTCTTTACCTCTATAAAATGTTTTTAATTTTAGTAAGCGTCTTAACTTATAATATAGTTTCAAAGTTGAAAAAAACGTTTAAGGTTTGAAATACATTCAAAACTGTACATAAACTATATAAACATGATCAAATTGTCGCATACATTTTTAAGTTTCAGGTTCTAGATGGTAATTGTATAATTTAAAGTCTTCAAGTTATGTTTAAATGGGTTTAAAGATAACAAAGTTATTATATGTTTAAACGCTATCAAAAGTCTTTATATCTATAAAATTTTTTTAAATTTTAGTATGACATTTTAGTATATGCATTAGAAGAAAGCATATGCTTTAGTCAAAGTAAGATATAGGTTTTAGATTTCTCAATGCATTAAGTACGCCTTTACTTTATGGTTTTCAAGTTTTGTTTATCTGTTAAAAGCATTTAAGGTTTAAAAAAATACATTTAAAACAGTACATAAACTGTATAAAGATAATCAAATTGACGCATACATTTTTAAGTTTCAGGTTCTAGATGGTAATTGTATAATTTAAAGTCTTCAAGTTATGTTTAAATGGGTTTAAAGATAACAAAGTCATTATATGTTTAAACGCTATCAAAAGTCTTTATCTCTATAAAATGTTTTTTAATTTTAGTATGACATTTTAGTATATGCATTAGAAGAAAGCATACGCTTTAGTCAAAGTAAGATATAGGTTTTAGATTTCTCAATGCATTAAGTACGCCTTTACTTTATGGTTTTCAAGTTTTGTTTATCTGTTAAAAGCATTTAAGGGTTAAAAAATACATTTAAAACAGTACATAAACTGTATAAAGATAATCAAATTGACGCATATATTTTTAAGTTTCAGGTTCTAGATGGTAATTGTATAATTTAAAGTCTTCAAGTTATGTTTAAATGGGTTTAAAGATATATCTAAATTATATTATACTTAAAATTGATATTAGCATGAAAATTAAAGATATTTTAAACTTAACGCTTGTCGTAAATAATTTCATGTCTAAAAATATCCCTTGTTAGCTTCCATGGAATGTTTTTCAAGGTAAGATCAAATAATAATTTTTTTCTATACTAAATGTTACAATGGTTTCAAAGCTCTATCTAAATTATATTATAGTGCAAAGTAATATTCTTAAGAAAAATTAAAGATATTTTAAACTTAACGCTTGTCGTAAATAATTTCATGTTCAAAAATATCCCTTGTTAGCTTTCATGGAATGTTTTTCAAGGTAAGATCAAATGATAATTTTTTCTATACTAAATGTTACATTGGTTTCAAAGCTCTATCTAAATTATATTATACTGCAAAGTAATATTCTTAAGAAAAATTAAAGATATTTTAAACTTAACGCTTGTCGTAAATAATTTCATGTGTAAAAATATCCCTTGTTAGCTTTTATGGAATGTTTTTCAAGGTAAGATCAAATAATAATTTTTTCTATACTAAATGTTACAATGGTTTCAAAGCTCTATCTAAATTATATTATACTGCAAAGTAATATTCTTAAGAAAAATCAAAGATATTTTAAACTTAACGCTTGTCGTAAATAATTTCATGTCTAAAAATATCCCTTGTTAGCTTTCATGGAATGATTTTCAAGGTAAGATCAAATAATAATTTTTTCTATACTAAATGTTACAATGGTTTCAAAGCTCTATCTAAATTATATTATACTGCAAAGTAATATTCTTAAGAAAAATTAAAGATATTTTAAACTTAACGGTTGTCGTAAATAATTTCATGTGTAAAAATATCCCTTGTTAGCATTCATGGAATGTTTTTTTCAAAGTTCAAATAATATTTCTCATTTTTTTCATACTAGTATGGAATGTTCTGTAATAGATACTTTTTCCAAACTATTAAGTTGATAATATGTTTTAAGTTTAAAAACTTAATAAAAAAATTTAAAGTAAAAGAAAAAAAATATTCGTTTTAGCCTATCTATGTACAAATTTATTATTATTTTGTATTATTTAGCAAATGTGTCTATGTAAAATTATATATCACGTTAAAAAACATAGTAAAACAATTTTAATGTCCTGAAAATAAGCCCTTTTTTTGAACTACTAAGTTGATAATATATTTTAAGTTAGAATTCGACTAAAAATATTTAAAGTTTTGAAAAATATACTCAAAACCTTGTATTAAATTTTCTAAGTTTCATTTTTAAACAATAGATGACGTTATATTTATTTTTGATAATTAATTCTAGTAAATTCATAAAAATATTCTCTCTGTTATAGAATATAATTCACTGAACTTCCGACGATCGGTATTACGTCGCTAAAAGTAGTCAGGTAATATTTCCTTAACGGGTTCAATTTCCATGGAAAATACTTTAAAAAAAATTTCTAAGTCCCAAAATGTAGTTCCCTATTTAACCAGCAGATGGCAGCACCAGCTTAAAGCTGCTCCTTGTAAAAAATTTAGTTCCCTATTTAACCGATAGGTGGCGCTCCGCAGAGCACCTACTCACTCCAAGATTCTGCTGAACTACAAGTTTCCACTCTTTCCCGCTAGGGGGCGATAGCAGCGCTGCCCTCTCCTGATTGGTCCAAATCGACCGCCAGGTGGCAACTGCGCTCTGATTGGTCCACGTCACTCAGTTAGCTCCGCCTACTTTAAGCTCCTCCCCTTAATCCTGGCGCGGAACTCTCATTTTTATACTTCTAGCGAACTTCAAGTGTCTTGTTTCTCTGTGGAAGAGGAGACCTGGAATAAATCTTGTTTTGCTGCACTAGAGAGAACTTTTTTATGACAATTTTAACAAATCTTTTTGCTCCTTCGTCTTTTTTTTTCTGTTATATCTACTATCCATTTTATGTGCTTTACTTTTGTGTATAGAAAAAAATCACCACAAAAAAGGTGCTAATGTGCCGGACTCATATATCAGGTTGCTGAAAAAGCGTTTGATCCTAAAACTTACTTAAGGCTTATTCCAGAAATCTCCCCTCTTTCATAGAGAATAACCCATTTCCTTCAGCGCAACTATTAATAACCTAATTTAGAAACTATTCTAGTCCTATAGCCATGTTCCGATATTCTTTTCCAGACACTGGACGTTCCTAAGCCCCGCTTTCAGTGAATAATATAGCATTAAATATAGACAACAGCATTAAATATAGATTAACATTAAATATAGATATGGTTATCTATATTTAATTCAGCATTAAATATAGATAACCATATAATGACATCAAAACAGCTATAACCCACTAGAAAATACCATACGCCCCATTTACTTAATTAGTTATAAACAAGGCTCTGTTTATAGCCAAATATCGACTAGCGAACCACCAAAACCAGAATCTTGTTAATATAAAAGCCCCACAATCTTGTTAATATAAAAAACTGACAGTCCAAAACACTCAGAATCAAGTGGGCTTCAAATGACGTAATTATCGTCCCACGGCCTTAATCCTATGAACTACCGGAAGACACCTACTATGATGAAGTCTAACCAATTAAAAGATTCTAACCCCCTGATAAGAGGGAAATAACGATTTTATATACGCCTGTTAGGAAGAATCTGGCACTCTTTTTCTCAAAAATCTCTCATAGCCGAAGTTGTCGCCATGTGAAGGCATGTCGCGAATGCATCGTTTAGTTTCGATCGGAATAAGTCCGTCACAATGCTTGGAATATCGGAATAAATTCTCTGCTTCTGTTCCTCAATTCGCAACTAGGAACCCTTCTGATTATTACATACATACATATATATATATATATATATATATATATATATATATATATATATATATATATATATATATATATATATATATATATATATAACACAAAGTTGAAAGTGAAAAACCAGTATATGCCAAAAACCACTACAGCCAGGAACTAAAAACATGAAAAGATAAGTGAAAAATAGGTTTTTGACAGCTCTTTTCATCAGCGGTGCCGATACTGTCAAAAAACCAATGGATTGTTTCTAATAAGTATGATCTGAGCAATAAACATACTTAGACACCGTACAATTCATAAGAAACAGAAGAAGTGAATAATCAGTTGCTTTATCATAGAACACCAAGCCCGGAGCCAGACAAAGTGTAAGTTAAGTTAAGGAGACCGCAAGAAGACTGACGCCACAAACATTGCAACCATGGAGCAAATGGAAACATAGAAGCAGACTTACTAAGGATACTGTGTTATAGGACAATATAACCTAAGTTAACTTAGACATTTATTATGACTAAGAGTTATTATTATTTATTATTATAATTACTCTAGTTTTTATTATTTTTTATTTTACTTTTTCAGTAGTTATTTACTATCATTAATCATTTAGTTTTGTATTGCTAATTAATAGCAACAGAACATGCTATTCATTAAATCATATATATATATATATATATATATATATATATATATATAAAGCATTATATTTTCAGTTCTTTTAGTATATAGGAATTTCAAAACCCCCTCCTGCCCAGAATCCTGGATGAACCTTTGCCAGGGCCAGTGACATACTACTCCAAACGACTGCATAAGGCTATACCAACTGCTGGATCTTCACCCTATCAGACTCTGATAATGAAAGCCAAATTGGGTCGTCGTCGCTTGATTCCACTTGAACAATGCGGGCACGAACGTCAATATATCTTTTTCGCTGGCAACTGACAGAGAAACACCTTTGTTCGAGCGAAACACCCTACCACCCTTTTTTCGCCTATGCATAAATACGTTGAGATTTTCTTTCGGTATTGCAGAAGAAATACGTCTTACACAGCGAAATAAGTGATTTTCGGAAAGCAGTGCATACCTGTATATATACATACATATATATATATAAAAATTATATATATATATATATATATATAATATATATATATATATATATATATATAATATATATATATATATATATATATATATATATATAATATATATATATATATAATATATATATATATATATATATATATATATATATATATATATATATATATATATATATATATATATATATATATATATACATATACCGTAATTTCGCAAGTATGCGCAGCACCCACCGTAAGCGCCGCAGGGATTGAAATTTCTTTTTAGAAAAACGAAATCGGGGTAAACGCCGCACAGGCGTAAACGCCGCATATAAATTTTTCTTAGTTACCGTACCGTAACCAAATATTGAGACACCAACAGAAATTTTAGGTTATTTCAGTAACAAACTAATACAATTTAATGTAATAAATTCAATATAATTATAATTTTAAATATTTATCTTATCAAATTACACTTTAACACTAGAAGCGCTGAATGACACCCTGTTAGCCCAAACACATATGCAAATCTTGTCACTTACGTTTTCGAGTGAAACCTCGGCCCATCGCTCTGCCCGCGAGACGGCGTGCCGCACATGCGTAGTAGCCGTACGGGGGAGTCGCCCGTTTCCGGCTTTCACGATAAATACGTGGCCGGGAGAAAAAATACTCGCCGATGTGTTGTTCGTTCTCACTCTGCCTTACACACCCCATACCTATAAGCGCGGTTGGTAGTCATTTTGACCGCTAAGATTTACTTTACTTAAAACTGTTTTTTTTTAATGAAATGTTACGTATTACTACACGTTTACCGTAGTACAATGCAAAAAAAAATAATAATAATAAAACCTGAAACTGTACAAACGTATTTTTATTTCACAGTAATACATGATAAATTATTAAAAAAGAAAAAGAGAAACGTAATCATGGAACATCAAACGGGCAAAACACATAAATCATACAAATATGAATAAAAGTAATATAGATATTAGGTAATACTAAAAACCATCAAAATGAAAATCTAAGATATACTGGTAAGAATTACCGATCAATCAAAACAATCAAAGCCCTCATCTTTCGTATCAGAATTGAAAAGTGACAAAATTTCTGGATGAATTTTTGTATCTGGATCTTCCTCGGTGAAAGAACTGTTATCGTCAGAACTGGCATCGTCGCTAGCATTGGAAACAATTATTTCCGCCTTTCTAAAACAGGAAATTATTGTCTTAATGGAGACACCTTTCCATGCTTCAGATACCCACTTCGCGACCTCTACGAAAGTTGCCTTTCGCATAGTTCCGCTTTTGTGTAGGAATGTAGACCTTCAGTTATCCACGATTCCAGAGACTTCGCATTCGGCATTTTAATACTTTGTTTATAGCCAAATCAAGTGGTTGAATTAATTTTGTCAAACCTCCGGGAATTATCGCTAAATTTGCAGACACAGTCTTCGCTGCAACTTTAACAGGCTCTGACAAGTGGGCTTTCATAGAGTCTATTTATTATAAGTATCCCTTTTGGATTGAAAAAAGCCCCTTTCCTTTTCCGCCAGACTTCGTTCAACCAATCTCGCATTACTATTTCGTTCATACATCCTTTCTCGTTTGCGCGGATTACAACGTCATTAGGAAATTCTCCTTTGGGGATAATATTTCTTTTAAAAATCAACAGTGGTTTCAGTTTTTCACCTCTTGCCGTGCAAGACAAGACACAAGTAAATGACGTTTTCTCGTGACCGGTAGTAACAATTCTCACTGTACTTTTGCCAACCTTGTTGACAGTCCTGCTTGGAGGACAGTCGAAAGTCAGAGGTACCTCGTCCATGTTGATCACCTGATCGGTGGAAAACTCGTTGTCCTTTAATTGGTCCCCTATAAACTTAAGGAAAGAAGATTTCTTTTCCTCCCAATCAACAGGCAATTTTTGCCCCACGGTTGTGCAGGCCCGAACGGAGAGGTTTTTCCGTTTCATGAATCGGTAGCACCAGTTGGATCCAGCTTTGAAATCGTCTAATTCCATCTTCGCCGCCATAACTCTGGCTTGTAAACGTATCTTTACTGTTGATATTGGAATGCTCTTAATTCTCTGGGATAAAATTCATTTCTCAAGGCAAGTTTCCAGTTGAGGCCAAGCAGCTTTCCCTCTTCTGCGTGCTCTCTTACTTTTCGGCAACTTTAGTAGAACTTTCTTTTCGGAGCGCCATCGCCGAACACAACGTTCATCAACACTGAACTCTGCCTGCTGCTCTATTTCCGATTTCTTCTGCTTTGGCAATAACATTCAACTTAAAATTCGCACAGTAGCTTTTGTTTCTGCGTTTTGGAGCCATTTTGTTAAATAGTTTCACAGTAAGGGGGGGATATTTTCGCAAAAAGAGAGAGAACGACAGCAATGCACGTGCGTGGTCGCCAAAGTGTGTATGACATCATCGTCATTCTTTTCTAAAATTAGTCAAGAACATCGCGCATGCGCAGTGATAAACGCCCGTTCAAGTAATGCGTTAGGCTCAATTTTAGTAGAAAAGTGCAAGCTGAAAAGATTTTAAAATCCGAAATCGGCGTAAAGGCCGTACCAACGTAAGCGCCGCTGCCAACAATTTTTGAACTTTTTTTTACGTATGCGCCGCGGCGCTTACGTGCGAAATTACGGTATATATACATATACATATATATATATATATATATATATATATATATATATTTACATATATATATACATATACATATATACATATACATATATATATATATATACATATACATATATATATATACATATATGTACATATATATATATATATTATATATATATACACACACACATATATATATAGCATTCCCCCCTTGCAACCTACTCTTGTGTAAGAAATCATACTGGCGCTCTTCCCTGTAGAGACAAGTTGAGTAAATAACCTCCTTCACCGACAGCCCATGCTAATAGAGTGTGTATGCATCTGCTCCTCTGCAGACGTCGTCAAGGTTAGGCATTCGCTTTCTTTGTGTCTTTTTCCCCGCTCTAATGATATCTCCAATCGATAATTAAATAGTCCGAGAAAAAGGAGAGAGCCGCTGCTCACGAAAGGGACGTGGCCCGCAGCTTTCGATATGATTAACTGCGCGATATTAATCCCAGACTCGTTAGCAGCATCTTAACTGAGCTCCCAAGACTGGTAATTAACAGCGAGCGCTGAGAATAACAATGAAACGCGCGGCGCGCATTTCGGGTCGGAGTAAAAGTTCTGTCGGCACGCGGGGGACTCTTTCTGTTCCGCAAATAGGTCTCTAGATTGTTTAGGTGAGTCGCAGACGTTTCACCTCCCATTTCTCCAGAGGACATTTTTACACAAATTTCGTGTCGTTAAGGTATCCTGTTTGATAAAATTCTTGCTTTGAATGATTTCCACGCATAAAAAGGAAGTATCCCTTAGTGTAAATAGGAGTGTTTTGATTCGATGGAAGGACTTAAATGAGCGTGTTGACACTTGGGACAGGTAAAATTAGGACAATTAAAACGTGCGAGTCCCATGCCCCAGTAAGCCTCAAAGGGTTTTCTGGGGGGGGGGGGGAGAGTCGCATCTTATTTTATTTACAAATTTTTTTATAGGAAATTTTACCCCGAGGTTTTCAACACTAATTTATCAGTTATTAGAAACACCTTATATTCCCAATAAATAACTGAAAATAAAAGTTCTGCTTATGAATTTCGAATAGCATATTCTACTTTCCTTTTCAGGTGCACATTAGGAAAACACATGCGCTGTAAGCCAACGCAGGCAAAAGAACAGTGTAGAGATTCTATAACAGAAAAACTGAAATGGGTGGATTTCCTAACTCGAAATGCCGAAAACAATAGAAACCGTGGAGCAGTGAATTCACAAAATATATAAAATGGGCACGATAACGCGAGAAAAAATTTTGAAAGCGAGGGGAAAATTTAGCCCATAATAGCCTGCCAAACTGTCTTAATATAAGGGACAGAACCGTTACTGTTGACGAAGTTGTTAGTGCTAGGAGTTAGGAGGAAATTTTCAAAATAATCCAGTTGAAAAATCAAACTGGGAGAACAAAGTATTAAAGTTACTTAAGGAATAAACGTAAGACTTAAATCCCCCCGAATCGGAGGTATTGGAATTTAACTAATACACACACACACACACACACACACACACACACACATATATATATATATATATATATATATATATATATATATATATATATATATATATATTGTGCTCGTTGAGCCTAAACTTAAGAGACCGTCTAGTTTGGCCAGTGTACACAAGGTTGCACTCTAACAGAATTAAATAAATTCCTTGGCAGTTATCAAGAGGGCTAGAACCTTTCACAGAACGGAATAGTAGTTTATTAATGATTTTGAATGCCTCCTTAAGACTAAACGAAGCAAGCAGATTGCACATTTTGTAACAAAGAGGGACAAAACTAAAACGCAATGTTTTTTAAGACAGGAATAATTCTTAGTCGAAAAAGAATCTAATTTTCTTAAACTTGAGAAAAACCTTATCAGTAATGGGAGAATTATATCCCAGATTCGGGGAAAGGTTTAAATAATTAAAATCTCAGCGGTAAGAGATGAAACAAGGTATAAATCTGTTGAGAACGGTGCACAATTGTCTAAAAAAAACAGAGAAATTGCGTTGATGATGGTTAGAATAAACAATTAGAAGAAACCTAAGAGTTTTAAAAATTAACACATCAAGAAAGGCAAAATATTATTAAATTTTTCTTCTCTCGAATGATCTGAATTCAAAACTCAAAGGAGTAGTTGCTAACGCTGAATTTTGATAAATGAAACGAAATTTAAAATTCACTAAGGTGGATACTTAAGAAATATTAAAGTCAATAGTCTTTATTCATGAAACATTTTCTGTTATTTAGATTATCTGTTTTGCACAGGGTATTTGAAATTTTTTTAAATTTTTCGCTACCCTGGCAACCTGCAGTTACATATCTGCGAGAGTGAATTCCCTCACATAAATGAACAAAAGAAAGATACAGACAAAATGCTGAAAATGGTCATGAGGTTGGCTATAAAACATAGTCGAATCGACATATTTTGAAGCTACTTTCTCCGAGGGAAGCAATACCATCGCATTAAATTTTATGTTGAATTTATATAGGGTGATTTAATCGAGAGAGACCCCGAATGTTCTGAAATAACTCGCGTTAGGGACGAAGGAATCAGAACGAAAGAACGTGTAATGTGCTCCTCAGTATAGATGGCCCTTCACATCACATGATTATCGGATGTGGCTTGGTTCCATTTGTACAGTTATGCGAGCTCGCTAAACACCCGTATGTGGGACGCTGAGAGTCCCTTTGTAACTCACCAAACACTGCTCCATCATCAAAAAGTTGGTGTGTGGTGCACGATGTCTCTGCTGCGTATCAGGCCCCATTTTCTTTGACACCGTCGTGAACACCTATGTGTAACAGGACATCTTTGAACAGCTAGTGAATTTACGAGCATCCTAACTGGATGCTCGTGAGTTACCAGAAGGTTACCTCCAGCAAGATGGAAGAACGTGTCACTCATCGTCGAGGAACATGGCGGAAATTGAGTCTTTTTCCGGCAACAGGGTAATTTCAAAAGGGCTTTGGCCACCCCGGTCGCCTGATCTGACATCACCAGACTTCTTTCTTTGGGAACAGTCTATCGGAACGAGCTTCGCACTGTGGATGATTTGAAGGAAAACCTCCAACGGGAAATCGCTGCTATCCCCCCCTTCGATATCCTTGCCAATAAGTTGAGAAACATAGAGCTCCGAGGTCGAAATGTATCTGGCAGAAAACGGAGATCACTTCCAGAATCGCCTTTATTGCAATCGATTGCACACACGTTGTTCCACAAATTAAAATTATCCGACTCCATTTCTTTTGCAAAACACGACATTTATTCAGAAACAGCACAATCACAACACAATTACAAAAAATTCGTTACAATAGTCATCAACGGCTTGCCTTTATGCCATCCAGAGTTCAACTCGACTGGTTCAAGCCATTACATGATGCTAAGTGCCGCGCAATTCAACTCTCCTAATGAGATAATGGAAAGTTAGTTTCTTTTTAACACGTGACCGTACGCATACAGTATTTCCCACCAGTAAGGAAAGTAAAAATCGAAATCCCTGTTTTAGGAACAAACGGTTACAGACGGAGTTTGAAGTAGTAACATACGTCAAGATATGTTGCGTATTTTTTTGCTTATATTGCTTCATCGTAGCGAGAGTTGTTTTAGAATATTCGAGGACTCTTTCGATATGAATCACCCTACATAATGAACTAGCTGAAAACCCGCACTTCGCTACGCAGTACATTCAAATTAAATTCAACGGTCAATGTATGCAATTAATGCAAAAAAAATAAAATATATATATATATATATATATATATATGCTGGGTGGATTAAACAGCATAACTTGCCCCATCCTTAATTATCTGAAATAAAAAACCTTTCACAAGAAAGAAGACTTGATGAGGCTAACTAAAATGCCTTTATTTTTCTTATTCTACATAAAAACAGAGTAAAAAAGGGGATCGATTTGATCCAATAGCTCGGAAGAAAAATATTTACAAAACTTAACCATTAAGAAAAAAAGAATACAGATAAGCCTGTCATGAAAGGGCGAAAATTAACCTACTTCAATTTTGAATAAACCTACTTAAACTGAATGGTAAAGCTTGGGATAGGTACAGGAAGAAAGAAGGGATACAAGCTTAATGGCTCGATAATACGTCGCAAACACATCTAAATATCAAACTTGCTGCGAAAACAGCTACTAACACAATGTCTGAAAGCCCCAACTCACTCGCAGAATAGTTACTACTGAAACAAAACCCCACTCGCTGAAAAAACACGTACATCTTAAATACTTGTTGTATTTATTTGTGCAAACCCCATTGGCTGTGACGCGATAGCTACGTAACTCCAGTCCTGCCTTCAAAGTTGAAAAATCTGCATATTTATTTTAAACCATCCGTTCATGACACGTTTTTAAATATCGCGTTTTCCAATGAAGAGAGAACAAATACTACAATATATATATATATGTATATATATATATATATATATATATATATATATATATATATATATATATATATAATATTAAAAAACTAGTAATTTCTTAATTGAACACTCTTAACATTTAAAAACTATTAATTCCTCACTTTAGTATTCAAAATTACATATCCCTTTTTAATCTCTTAATTAGTTAACTCCCCTTGGGCATTCGTGTTAAATTCCAAAAGATATTCCAAATTTTAGTATTATCGTCCCATTAAAACTTAGATTAAAAAAAAAAACCAGGCGATTTTATTCAAGATGGCTGACTTTTTAACGAAATTAAAAGGTGCGCGGCGTGGGGGGTCTAAAAAATTCAGCTTTGCACATAAACAACAACTTTTATCCAATCAGCCATTAGGTCACACCTCTCTGTCACGTGATGAGATGAACTTATAAAACTATCTGATGTCTAAATTTAGACGCACTCTGTAATATTTTGCCTGCCAGGAAAAAGGCCGGTGAATTTAATAAATATGTAGTTCGAGAAATTTGTGGTATGATTGGTGTGTCCGAGGGTTGAGATGAATTGAGGGGCCAGTTCTTTATAGCTACTTTCGAGATGCTGAAAAACGGCATCGGCCAACGACATTGTATGCTGGAACTGTTTTAAAAACATTTGTGATGCACGGCCGGGCGACATGCCATCTTTTTAACCTCAAGTAGATAAGGCGAGAACAGGCGGATAAGGCTCTGTAAAATTCCTTTGAAATTAGGTGAGTTGTGTGGTGACTCATTTATTTTATCCAGCTTTATCTAAAATTAATCAAAATGACCACTGCTTTCTGTTTCCAAGTTATGATGAAAAAAATCAATTTCGAAGGGGGAAAATTTTGAAAGATCTAGTTTAGATAAAAATAAAATGTAGATTAGATCTAGAAAAAATATTTCTGTAGGATACTGAAAATCAAAGTTGCCAAGCTTGAAATTTGACAGATGAGTTGCATCCGCAGCTCTTTAAATCAACGCTCAAGCGAATGATATTTGAGAAGTTTCGGATTATCAATTCTAGATTTTAATCAGACGACTGAATCAGGGGACTTTTTATTACCACGTTTTTATTAACTCGCTTTCTTGTTTGTACAGTACAAATCTTGCAATCGATTTTTAACTAACTTTCCGACTAGCTAGACATTTGAAACTTTTAGAACAGCTCAGAACACGATGACAATGCATTCTTTTAATACTTTTAGCCATCTTTAAGCAGGTTTGAATTCATTTTCAGTTAATTTTGTTTTGTATGAAAAGTTAGTTCGGAAAATATCCGCAAGGTGGCGCTTCGATCGAATTTAATGTTTGCGCATTTGCGTAGCGGCGTTTGACGATTTTGAAAACAGAATACATGTGAATTTGTTTACAAAAATATTCTTCGAAATATTTTTAAAAGTTATAAAAGTTAGCAGTTTATAAAGTCTATGGATAGTGGAAACGACTAAAAAGGGATTAAAATTAAATAAAAGAAAGTGAAAAGAATAATTAAGTGAAGTTTGTGTAATTAGTTTATATGATTCAACCGAAAATTTAAAAAAATTTCTTTTTATCTTGTAATTATATAAATGATAAATTGCAAACTCTGGAATTTGACACTTTGATTCGCCTGGAGAAAAAAGAAACCCTAAACTAGTCGGAAACCCTTTCCTTGATTATGGAAAGGGTATTATTTAAGAAGCTTCGGATTTACCTGATTCGTTCTCCCCAAGTTCCTTTATCGATAACTGATGTTTTTTATTGAGAGATAATTGAATGATGTTTACAACTGATTTTATTTGAAATATTTAATTGACAGCTGATTTCTAGTATTTACACGAGTTTAGGTCAATTGTGCATGGATTTGTTATTGTTAAATCGATTTTTGTTTACGAATAACAAAAAAAAAACATGAAAAAAATTTTCTAGCTTAAAACTGAGTGACGAGGTGAAACCGCAAATTTTTTTTTCAATTCCCGATCAAGCAAAGGTTTCCTAGTTCGATTTTGGAAACAAAAGGCTGTTCTTGCTGCTTTGCTAACTGCAAAACAGCAGCAACAACAGTGAAAACAACCTTATGTGAGAATGAAAATATTAATAAAGCTCACCTACCTGTTTGCTCAAAACTAGACTTAAAACTTTCGGCAGCATGGGGATTTGCGTGCTCTCTATTGGAGAGCCAGAGAACTTATGTCATGATTTCACGGTCTTCAATTGTTGTGCTTCTGGCTTTTAAAATTTTTATCCCAGAACTTTAATGTTTTTAACTGGTTTTAAGGCATTTTGGTCGTTCTTTTTATCGTATCTTGTGGCATCTTTTTTGTTGCCCTGTGTTTTTATATTTTTTGTATATTGGGTGAGCGGCCAGACTTGTATGGATTAAGTCCAGTCGGCCATATGTAACAACAACAACAACAATGACAACAACAACAACAATAATAATTGTCATAATAAATTCAAAAGACAACCAAAAAATTAATTTTTTTCGTACATTTCAGTTTTTTTTCTACAAAGATCTTAGAACTGTCGTTTTACGAAGATTTAACAGAAAGATATGCACCAGGATTCACCCCTTTTTCTCTTCTTCACAGTTCATTTTTAGGCTGTTGTGTACTAACCCTATTGGATTCTCTCACTTCAATGTTAACCTATTGTGGAAATTTGTCTACTTCTTACAGCTATACATAAATGCTGATAATCTATATATATAAAACAGTTCCGTAACTGACTCATTCATTCACTGACTGACTGACTGACATACAACGCACAGACCAAACCGCTGGACCTAAAGGGCTGAAATTTTGCATGGCGATTCTTCTAATAGTGTAGAGGTGCACTAAGAAAGATTTTTCAAAAATTCTTCTTAGATTTTTTGAAATTAAATTTTTAAGCTGTTTTTTAAACTTTTTTACGTTTGCATTTAAAATAATACATTGAAGGTTATAAAATTTATATCACGAGAAAGATCACAAAAATTCCTTCAAAATGAAATCTTTTTCGAACCTTTACCTTGATTTTCTGATTTTTGGTGAATTTTTAAAGATTAATTTTTAGAATTTAATTTATTAAATGTTGATCACGTGATTTCTTTTTCTGGTACTTTAAATAAATTTATCGTCACGTGCATAACAACTAAATAGACAAAAATGATATTCTTTTTCTTTCTAATGCAGCAGACGATTGGATATTATCCAAAAAAAATAAATATCCCTTACGATTTTTTTATAAATATATATATATATATATATATATATATATATATATATATATATATATTACATCAATTGTATACATTGATCGTCGCATTTATTATAAATAAATATATATATATATATATATATATATATATATATATTGGCATTAATTGCATACATTGGCCGTTGCATTTAATTTGAATGTACTCCGTAGCGAAGCGCGAGTTTTCAGCTAGTAATCCAATAAAAATGGTATTATCAGATAGTCTGAACTTATCTGCACCTTGCAACAGGATTAATTTTATAAATTTCATCCACCAAAGGAATTGATAAGCGTTTAAAATACACGACATCAGAATTTTTTTCCCAGATCAATTTAAATTATAAAATATTAAATGCATTAAAAAAAAACGAAAAATGTCCCAACGGGTAAAATTTCTTTCTTTGTTGCGGGGTACAATAAAAAAAAAAAAAATCTGTAAATCCAAGTCGACAATCCTTGGACAAATTTTCTCCATAGGTTGACATTGAGGTGAGCTAATCCAGTAGGGTTAGTACACAGCAGCCTTAAAGTAAAAATTAAGGTTTCTAGAGGAGGCAAATTTAGCTCTAAAAATTGGAACAGGAATCAGATTTCATAAATTACTATGAAAAATCGCGGTTTGTCCAATTATGCATGAAATGAACTTCATTTTTAAATTTTAGAAAACTAATGGCTTTGATTTCCTAGGAAAATTATGCACATTTCTCACTCGTTAGTAATGTAATTTTCAACATATTTTAAACGCTTGCGGAATCATGAAAGAAATAAGATCATATATTCTACCTCTCCATACTTTTTCTTTTTTTTCTCCGCTTGGGTGCTCGCTTTAATAAGAACACTGAACACCATATATTTCTTACACCCTCCCCCTCCTCTACTACAACGCGTCGACAACGCCCTTTTGGGCCAATGTGTCCTGAATTGCGCAAACCGCTGTGCTCAGAAGTGATGGTGGAAGGTCTAAGTGGCTCTACTCATTAAGGGGATCTTTGTGGGTAGTAAAGTGCACGTAATGGGCTCTCGCTTATATAGTTCACGATGAGGCTCGTTTCACGGGCGTTGCGCTTAACCGGAACTGCGACCGGAGCATTTATCTGTGCCATTTGGGGCTTGAGTGATGCGCGGATCTCGGGATCTCGAACTAAGTTCCTCTATTGAAGGTCTTAGCTCAGATATTACCGAATTTTTCGGGCCATAAGACGCACCGGACGATAAGACGTGCCTCATGACAGTTACTCAAATTTATGGGAGGATTTATAGAAAAGAATGTATTTTGTATTTTGTTAGGTATATTATGTTTATATAAAGATATTTTTTAATTTCTTACTTAAAGGGATGGAGAACTTTTCAAAAACATGTAAATTTTGGAATAAAATGAATTTAAGGGGACACACTACCTTTGACTACACTGAAATGACCATAAACATGATCAAATTCGAGCTACTGAAACTCCAATAATATTAATATATATATATATACCGGGTGCGTCATAAATTCGTGCAAACTTCAAAAATTCATAATTAAAGAAGTAATGCTCGGAAAATTTTTCTGTTTGAGCCAATAAGATCAAAGGGACTTTGGATTTTTTTCCCTGAAAAAAAAAAGAAAAAGTTTCCAAAAGTTTCCAACCGAAAGAGGGCGCTCACATGTCATACTAAGAAGTTTTATGCAAATCAGGCAAACTCAAACAGATCACAATAACACGAGACTGCATTTATTTTAAAGTAACAGATGTTCGACATACCAGCACAAGGTAACAGGCAAGTGAGGCGCGTCACTAAGCCCATTACAGCGGATTCTAGCATCGATGGCAGCGACTGTCTGTCGAATGACATTTTTCAGTTCCACCGAAGTGGTTGTGGAGCCCCGGTACACATGAGATTTAAAGTATCTCCCCAACTAAAAATTTCCAAGGGTCAAGTCTGGTGATCGTGAGAGCCACTGAACCTTATAACCGTGACTTATAGAACTCGGTCTTCAGTGAAATATTCCAACAGGAATGTCTTGACATCATGTGAAATGTGGGGCGGGGCACCATCCTGCATGAAGGTGACAACAGGTAACGCATGTCTTTCCTACAATGCAGGCTTAACGTGGTCACGCAAAAGCGCACTCTTTCAACTAATTTTGGAAACTTTTTTTTTACATGGAAAAAAAATCCAATGTCCCTCTGATCCTATTCACGCAAACAGAAAAATTTTCCGATCATTATATCATTTATTACGAATTTTTGAACTTTGCACGAATTTATGACGCACCCGGTATATACAGTCGAGCCTCCATATATCGAACTTCCCTATATCGAAATTTTCTATATATCGAACTCTTAGGAAATCTCCATGTTCATTACATAGAAAAACTGTTTCTATATATCGAAAAAATCTCTATATATCGAAATTTTTTTCACGACATATTGGGAGATTTTATTCCACTTTAGAATAAAATCTCCTAATTTTTGGCGTTTGAAACAATACTTCGTGGACTTCAATTCATGGAAAATGTCCCTGACGAAGTTTTTAATAGACTGAATAAATGCGAGCATTTCTTTGATGAACTTTCCGCAAAACTGGCTGTTCAGCAAGATATTCGTAGTTTTTTTTAAAAGAATGTAACTGTGATCACTGTAACCACTGTCTGGATTATTGCTTTTTTTAAAGGTATATTCAGAGTACTTAATAAATCTTTCCCATTAATTCATTTTTTAGTTATTAACTTTCATTTAATGTGATTCGCATATAAATTGGAAATGGAATTACGTATACGAAAATTAGCTTTAATTTTAATGCTTTAGGAGAATTATGATAAAACTAAGATCAATTCTATATATCGAAATTTCTATATATCGAATTTTTTTCCGACATTTTGCTACTTCGATATATGGAGGTTCGACTGTATATATATGTGTATATATATATATATATATATATATATATATATATATATATATAATTTTTTTGTTTTATATCAAAATTACAATTCTTCAGTTATATTTTATACAAAAATAGATCTTTTAGATACATAAATAATTTTTAGATTTCATTTTTAAATGTACACAATACTAAAAAGGGAAAAAAATCATTGGATGTTTCACGCATCATAAAATTAAGAAATATGCATACAGAAACTATTTTTTTTGGTCAAATTAAATTAATAATATACTCAAGTTTAATGTAAAAGCAAAAAAAATACGATAAATATAGTTTAAATTGAAAAATCTACATAAAAATTAAAAAAATTAAAATTTAGCAATTTTTTAAAAACATTTTCAAGTGTAAAATTTTTTTTTACAAATTTATTTATTTATTTTTCTGTTTTAGTATGTAAAGAAGCTTAAAATACAAATCTGATAAAAATTTTGTGTATCTAGCACACATAATTTGGGAGCAACAGTGAGCGTAATTCACAAATTTACATATTTGAGAAAACTGAAGTTAAAGTTGGAATAGACGTGGCCATGGCAACAGAGTGAGTTTTACATAAACTCTCATAACTCAAGAAAGAATGCGAATTTTTTTATGTGGTTTTTTGCATATTGTTCAGAAATGTCCCAAAAATCAGAATATAGCAAAAACCAAACGTCGATTTTTTGAAGTTTTAAAGGTAATGCGCCCCCTTAAAATATGTGGTGAAAAGTAAAATGAAAACTTGGGGGCTTTAGAAAATCCCCTAAGTATTAACAGTAAGGAAAAAAACACCTTTTAAATGGCTTTTTCTCAAAATGAGTAATTTCCAGATTTGCAAGTCTTTGAAATGCTCCTTGCGTCACAATTTTTAACGAAATTTTATAAAATTTATAATAAAGATTCCTCTATTACATCAAAATAAAGTTATGTATCCATTTCAGGTTTCGACATCATTCAGATTATCAAAGTTTACTTTAAGTGTAGAAAAGTTCAAAAATTTCAAGAAAATTCAGAGTACAAACATAAAAATATTTCCTAAAATTAACTATTCAACGAAAGTACAAAGTAATACATAACTCTGTTCAAAATGTATTTATAAGCAATATAAATGCAAAACTAAGAGGGGAAGTTAAAAATTGTATCGCAAGGAGCATTAAAAAAATTAATTTCAGTTTTTAAGATATAATAGTTTTTAAAAAAAATTTATAAAATTTTATAATGTGTTTAATATAGATATACTTTAATGAATATATATGCAAATTTCATATATCTGAGGAAAGAATTCAAAAATCGCTTTGTAATGTCCACCATCCCCTTAATAAATATATATATATATATATATGATATTGGAAGAAAGCTGTGCCAACGGCGAGTGACGAATCAGAAGCGCTCCCGCCTGACGGAGATCTTCGGCGTGCTACGAGGAAGACATGACGACACAGAGTAAAAGACGCCGCAAAAGAAAGAGGTTATCAATAATAACGTGGTGGCAGACGGCTACTGTAAAGACGTAAAATTGTGTATAGTTTCTGTTAATTGTAACTGTTTTTGTTCTGTGACTGTGAAGAAATAAATTGGTGTTAGTGTGAACCAGTGTGTTCAATTTAGAACGACGGACACCAATTTACACATATATATATACACTCACTTCCAAAAGTTAAGCACGGAGAGAAAATGTTAATTTTCGTAAGCCAATCTGAACTAAAGAAGCTGAAATTTGCTGCAAAGGTAGAAGGAAGTATGCAAATATGTTAGGTAACAGCCAATCACGGTTTCGCGTCGAGAAATGTGCAAAACAGGCAGTCGTATAAGAATCCGGCATTGTGAAGGGTTACAGGAGTTGCATGTAAGTGCTGATGAAAAGTGTTTAGAACATTCGTACGACTTGCTTTCACGCTAGACGTGTTTCTATGGCTTCCAGAAGACGAATGCAAAATTATGAGCGCTGTCGAGCTGTCGGACGCATTGAAGCAGGACAGTCTATCACAGATGTTGTTCTTTTCTTCGGCGTTCATCATTCCGTCATTTTACGATTATGGAAAGAATTCCAAACCAGCCGACCAGTTGTCCGAAGACCTTTAGCCGGTCGTCCAAAGGTTACGACCCCCTCGGAAGATCAATATATTGCTGTTGTAGCCAAGCAGAATTGAAGATCGACCTCCACACGTGTGACAACTATGGTTGCAGCGGCCATTGGTAAGACGATATCTGCCACTTCTGTTCGTCGAAGGTTACACATGAATGTTCTGTACGCCCGGGTACCACGAGTTTGTGTTCCTTTATCCGTCCTATCCAGAGGGGCACGATTAAAGTGTTGCCGCCAGCATGTGAATTGGACTGTGTCTGATTGGGGCAACGTTATGTTCACAGATGAGTCCAGATTTGCCCTACAACCCGATAATAAGCTTGTAAGGGTCTGGAGGGAACAAAGCACACTCAATCGGCCCGAGAACATCACCGAACATCATGCATTCCGCTGTGGAAGCATCATGGCCTGGGCAGAGATTACATTGGGATATCACATCGACCTGCACATCTACAGGCGAGGTTCTGCGACAGCTGTACGGTATCGAGATGATAGTGGGATATCGAGTCCTAGACCCCACTGTGAAACTATACGCAGCAGCAGTTGGTCCTTCTTTCGTTTTAATGGACGATAATGCCCGTCCCCATAGAGGTGCCATCATTGACGACTTTCTGGAGAGTGAGGGGATTGCGCGTATGGAGTGGCCGGCTTACTCGCCGGATCTTAATCCAATTGAAAATCTTTGGGATGCCCTCGGCCGTGCTATATGTAGACGTTTCCCCCCCTCCAGCCACTCTAAGAGATTTAGAAACTGCCCTACAGGAGGAATGGCGATTACTGGACTCTGCTGTGGTTGATCACCCCGTAACAAGCATGATCACACGCTGTACACTTTGTATGAAGGTGAGGGGTGCTCACATACCCTATTAATGTCGGTTTTCGTATTTAAGTCGGTTTTTGTCGGTTTTTGCATTTAAACATCATTTTGTTAATGATGCAAATATGCCTTCTTCTTATAATTTATGAAAATTCAATCTTTTTTTTTATCTCTGTATGTAATTCTTTGTTTTGTTTCATGAATAAACATAGAGTTACTTACTTGCAGCATTTCATGTCAATCAAAGTAGTACTTGTCCATTTTTTCGCATTTTACCGCTCCGTGCTTAACTTTTGGAAGTGAGTGTATATATATATATATATATATATATATATATATATATATATATATATATTCCAATGGCTGGGAGCAGAGCGATACTCATTTCCCGGGGGAAGTCAGATGTGTGTGACTACTTCACCGCATGCATTGCCTGCGTTGCCCCGGTTGCACCACAGGGGGTGGGTCCACGATACACTCGCTTGAAACGTACCGGTCCCGTAATTTTGAACCGAGTCAAGTGACGAGACCGGAGCACTTGATCCCGCACCTCCAGAGGTAATGTTTGGGAACTTTGAAGACATTGCAGCTACGACATATTTTTCCGTGCACCAGCCGCCATTAGTGTACACGTCGGTGGTTTTGTCAAGGTCGGGTATCGAACCAGCAACTTCCAGATCATTGGCTCGACGCCTTTGCTGACCGGGCCATCGCACTCTATATATGTAATAAATGTAATAAAATATTCATTTTATTTTAATGATACCTTCGGACAATAAGAAGCATCCCCTTTTTAAGTTGACTTTTTTATATAAAAAAGCGGCATCTTATTGTCTGAAAATAACGGTACATTAAGTCCTTAAGATGAAGTAATATATTTGCTCGGTAAAGACAAAAATTAAAAATTAAAATGTTTGATTTGCAAAATAAAAGCATACAGAAGCATTTAAAGAAGATTTCATAAGCCACAGCAAGTGGGTGCGAAGTCGATGTGTCTTGCAAGACGTATTCCATACACCCAAATCATCGTCTCCTGACCACTATATCTTTATAACAGTCCAATCTTTCGGATGCCAGAATTTATATGCATGAATTCTACAATTTCGAATCGATCTTCTTACCTCGGAAATACAAACCGTACGGTATGTCGATGGTACTTTTGGTGGATAGTATCGAATCACAGATTCCGAATTTTAGAGTAAAACGTAATTTTTACTCATATAGTTGATTTGTATACGTTACTTTAATGCACTAAAGGGCGAAACCGAAATTACCCATTGGTCAGTACTTTGTTGCAGCCACCTTTTACCATAACGATACTTACATCATTTAGGTTGCCAAAAATGGTTTCATTGGAAACATAGAGCCCACGCTCTCTTTCTAAAATGTATCCCAAACCGCAATGATACCTTGAGGAGTCTTGCAAGAGGAGAGCAGTTTTTCTTTCTTTCCTTTTTTTTTCTGCTGCCTCACCCTTTCGTCTGTCTGGTGTAGTTTCGGAAACGGGATTCATCAGACCCCTCCATTCTTTCACTGTTCAGTTCTTGATGTTTGCTGTCCAGTTTATGTGGTTCTTGAGCTCGCTGAAAACATTTCCCCTCATTCTCTACACATACAATAGTGACTCTTGGACTTGTCATCAGTTTATGTAGCTAATAATGTTTTATGATACTGCATCATGTTTGTTTATGTACTTAGGCACTTATGTCTTATGTATGAGGGCGCTTATTTTGTTTCTATGAGTGCATATCATCGGCTTTCCCTTTTGTCACACTGCTTAAGCCATCTTTAGACAGCCACATCTGCGGTTTAGCTTGATTGCAGTAAAAAGCAGGGTATGAAGTTATGTAGAAGGGGTGGGGGTTGCATAATCTCCGGCTACCAAGAATTTTGGAATTTTCGTATGTTATTACAATGTATTATGTTTTCCTCTATATGTCATGTCGATAGACTACAGAATAAAACTGTAGATAAGACTCGCCTCTTTCTTCAGTGAAACACGATCAGTTTGATCAATTACAGTTGAAAAAAATTCCTATACTTGAAATACCAACTTTTATTGACATTTTTCAAAGTTAATGTCAATAAAAGTTGTCTTTAAAGCGAGTTCACACAACAAAGAAGATGAATTAAAAATAAACTTAGCTTCAACATATTTTTTAATACCTGGAAATAAAAAAAACACCCGATCCTGTGAAGCCTATATTATCAGGCATAATGACTGTCAACTCTTTTTTAAGTTATTTCTGGGCAAGAAAGTAATTCTTTCTCATAGATCTTTTTTCAAAGCATGTTTTGAAACTGGAAGTGATCTTCCAAAGATTTAGCACAAAAAAACTTGCTCCTGCTAGGAAGAGATCGTCTGCACCCTTTGTCCCCTCCATGGTGGCACCCCTAAAAGACATTTCGCTTAGGAATCACTCTACAAATTTTTGTTGCTGGTACAAAAAAGAATACCTTTCAAACTACATCAGTTCAGATTGGTACAAATGGCCTATTCGCAAACTAAAAACCTAACACTTGTGAAAACGCCCAAATCAATAAGTTACTATCTCAACTGTGAAACAACGAATTTTATTGATTTTTAAGGTTTAGCACCTCTCAAAACAACTTCAGCATAAATGAATTCGACACATTTCAAGATAGAATCAAAACATGTGAAATCTCCAAGAACAGCTTTCAGATTTGATCAGTGGGATAAATGTATCCAGCCATAAATAAAAGAATAAATAAATACAAAAAATTCTTTTCGGGTATAGAATCACCCTTGACAGGTCACCGAAATGCGATAAGGCCTCCTCCGGTGACCAAAAATGACCTCTCCTTGTCAAAAATAATTATCTTTACCTTCCTTCCGCTCTTCCGACCATGGTCCGTAGGAATTATAAGATATTACCGTTCATCAGTTGTTTCTCAAAGACTTTTTCAAACTAGCTTTTTTTTATTTCTTTGTTCACCATCAGTAATACGACAGTTGGGAGCGTTTATTATAATTCAGTATGAGGTAGGTCCCTTATGTCCAAAGGGGCATTATTAAAATAGTTGCAAGGCTTTCAGCAGTTTGTCAAGACCCTTCGAACAAGATATCAAGAAAATGCTTCGTTTAGCATTCAGAATATCTAGAAGTTTTAGGTGTGTCGTTTTTGCTGCCTTCTAGAGGTTTCTTCTCGTACCCGATTATAAATGGATGTTAACGATAGAAGGAGAAAAAAATTTTCAGTGAATATTTTCATTTGAAAATCACTCCAGAAAATGTACCCGGTTTCATAGAGAACCATTAAATTATCTGATCTGAAGTCATTTATCGAACAAATATATATATATAAAACAGTTCCGTAACCGACTGACTGACTACTGACATATAACGCACAAACTGCTGGACTTAAAGGGCTGAAATTTTGCATGGCGATTCTTCTTATAGTGTAGGGGTGCACCAAGAGAGATTTTGAAAAATTCTTAGATTTTTTTAAATTAAATTTTTAAGCTGTTTTTGTAGCATTCTTTAAAGTTTGCATGTAAAATAGTAATTTGAGGGTTATAAAATTTATATCACGAGAAAGATCATAAAAAATTCCTTTAAAATGAAATCTTTTTGGAATCTCTACTTCAATTTTCTGATTTTTAATGATTAATTTGTAGAATTTAATTAATTAAGTGCTAATCACGTAGTTTTTTTAATTTTTGTGATACTTTAAACTAATTTTGCGTCACGTGCATAACAACGAAATAGACAAAAAAAATTATTTTTCTTGCTAATGCGGCAGACGATTTGGCACTATCCAGTCGTCTGCCGCATTAGCAAGAGATCCAAAATACAGTAAAAGATATGTTCCTCAAACTGTACTATATTAACTGTACTATATTCTTTAGTATGTTCTATTAGATTTAACTCCAATATTTTCTTCTACATTATTTTGTCTATAAAAATATCCCTTACGATTTTTTTATAAATATATTTTTTTTTATTTTTACATCAGTCGCATACATTGATCATTGTATTTATTATATATATATATATATATATATGTGTGTGTGTGTGTGTGTGTGTGTGTGTGTGTATTTGGCATTAATTGCATACATTGACTGTTGTATTTAATTTGAATATACTCCGTAGCGAAGTGTGGGTTTTCAGCTAGTCTATCATATGTTTACTTCAATTTTAATCGTATGGCGTTATTGAAATTTATCATAAAACATTTCGAGATGTATTATAGTTATCTTTCTCTTTACTTTATTCCTTAATGCATGCATTATGCATATAAAACAAGAACCATCTAAAGTTTTGTGTTTAACAGACCATCCGTAACCAATTTCGTCATCCACTCCTCACTTCAAGTTACAAAGAATTCAAATTGGTTTGAATACTGGCCAAATTTTGATGTGCATCAAACAACTAAACTTATGCTATTCATAGTTCAAGAATCGCAATTAATTATTCCACATTATCGTGAGAAATTTACTTCTCTGTACTAAACAGAGGTGTTTTTTTTTAATAGCACCACCTCAGGTTAATTTACCATTTGATGGGGATGTAAAGGATAAACCGAAACTGTTACGATTTACGATTTGCAAAGTCAATTTGAGAAAGACTGAGCATGTGAATCAAATAGCAGAGGATCACAGTAACAGAGAAAAGAGGGACCAAGGTTAAATTTAAAAATTTAAATAAAGCACACGTTTATTATAAGATCTATTTTTTATTGCGTTTAAAAATCATAATTTAAGAGTATATATGTTTATGCGTGTATTGTAACGTCACGAGATCCTGCTTCCATCTTATGAATCCCTTTACCTAGAAAGGGTGGCCTGCGAACCCTTGGACACTGTGCTCCAACCCCTAGACTCCATGGAGGGGGGAGATATCGAGCATGGGAGTGAGGGAGATATCGAGCGTGGGAGTGGGGAGAGTCGAACTGACCCTCAGAGAGATAGAGTGAGGTGGAGATAGCCTGAGCGGTCCACATCAAGCTGTCCGGTGTATATACGGAGATAATCCGAAGTGCAGTTGAAGTTCTCGGTTTGAAAAAAGAATAGTTATCGTTTTGCGGTTTAAGGAAATTCCTATATATATTGTAAATGAGGATATTTTAAATAAATAGTCAACGTGGGAATAATTCAGATGTTTCTCTTTGGTTGCCTGGAGAACGTTACAGTATGTATTCATGAATGAGGGATTCTTAATAACCCTTTCCAATATTTTCTTCCACGTTGATATTTTAAGATTATCGTATCTTTCTTCATTTAATTCCTATATATATATATATATATATATATATATATATATATATATATATATATATATATATATATATATATATACACAGACATATGTATATGTATGCATACAATTATATATGTGTGTATGTGCATGTATGATAAAAATAATCATTGCTTAGATCTTACTAAGTACGCGGCTTTTAAGATACAAAGTGCATTATTACTTACTGTTCTCATTAAAGATATTTAGTCCATTTTCTGCGTAAACAAGCTAAATTTAACTACCCAATGAAGTTAATGAACATCATTCCCGCGAAATAACCGCCTAGCATCTGAGTGCATTGGGAGAGTATTCTAATTAAATGGTCCATTTAACCCAGCTGCTCATGGTTTTTGTCGAAGATCACGCACACTCTCGTAAACAAAACTTGTGGCTTGTATCGTGGGGGGTAACAACTTAATTAGACTTTTTATGGCAGTTTGCAGCCGTTAAACGATGTTTACTCCCGAACATCTCGTTTAATCCATCGTGAACTTTTGTTTTGGTTGTTTGTTATTTTGTGTTATGCTCCATTCCTAAGAATGATGCGAGGTTGAACGAAGAATGTTGCCCATTTCTGGCAATAGCTGCTGATTTTATCATACATCGGTGAAATAGGTAGACCTTCTAGTTTTAAGTCGAGAAAAAAAGGACATTTACTGGTAAAAAAAAGTTGGAAAGATTTGTTACTCTCAACCCAGATTGTTGTCCATTTCTAGCAATATTTGCTGATTTTCATCCCACATAGGCGAAATTGGTAGACCTTCTAGTTTTAAGTCGAGAAAAAAAGGATATTTACTGATTAAAAAAAAAGTTGGAAAGATTTGTTACTCTCAACGCAGATTGTTGTCCATTTCTAGCAATATCTGCTGATTTTCATCCCACATCGGTGAAATTGGTAGACCCTCTAGTTTTAAGTCGAGAAAAAAATAGACATTTTCTGGTATAAAAAAAAGGTTGGAAAGATTTGTTACCCTCAACTCAGAATGTTGTCCATTTCTGGCAATATCTGCTGATTTTCCTCCCACATCGGCAAAATTGGTAGACCTTCTAGTTTTAAGTTGAGAAAAAAAGGACATTTATTGGTTTAAAAAAAAAGGTTGGAAAGATTTGTTACTCTCAACTCAGAGTGTTGTCCATTTCTGGCAAAATCTGCTGATTTTCATCCCACATCGGTGAAATTGGTAGACCCTCTAGTTTTAAGTCGAGAAAAAAAAAAGACATTTACTGGTATAAAAAAAAGGTTGGAAAGATTTGTTACCCTCAACTCAGAATGTTGTCCATTTCTGGCAATATCTGCTGATTTTCCTCCCACATCGGCGAAATTGGTAGACTTTCTAATTTTAAGTTTAGAAAAACGACATTTATTGGTAAAAACACAGTTGGAAAGATTTGTTACTCTCAACTCAGAGTGTTGTCCATTTCTGGCAAAATCTGCTGATTTTCATCCCACATCGGCGAAATTGGCAGACCCTCTAGTTTTAAGTCGAGAAAAAAAAAGACATTTACTGGTATAAAAAAAAAGGTTGGAAAGATTTGTTACCCTCAACTCAGAATGTTGCCCATTTCCGGAAATATCTGCTGAATTTCACCCCACATCGGCGATATTGGTAGACCTTCTAGTTTTATGTCGAGAATAAAAGGACATTTACTGGTAAAAATAACAGGTTGGAAAGATTTGTTAATCTCAACTCAGATTGTTGTCCATTACTGGCAATGTCTGATGATTTTCATCCCACATCGGTGAAATTGGTAGACCCTCTAGTTTCAAGTAGAGAAAAAAGGACATTTACTGGTTAAAAAAAAAGTTGGAAAAATTTGTTACTCTCAATTTTCTCAAGAGAAAGCTACAATTAAAAGAAAGAAAAAGAAAAGAAAAAAGGCGCTTCGTAGCACCGTACGTTTTACGACTTGTCTCCCAAACGAAGTTTATAGCTCCTTTTTTAAACCAGTTAATTATTAATGCTCGTCACAAACTTATGGAGGGAGTGGGAAAGCAAGGGTGTCAGGTGGTGAATCCCATCCCTGAAAGTAGTTTATAACGACCATCTGCCAAGACCAGTATTCGACCTCGGTTCTCTTAACCACGATCAAATATTCTGCCACCTGAAATATTCTGGTGATGTAAAGAAGCGTTATTATCCACGACTTTCCATCCCATGTTCTCGCCCTTTTATGTGGCAAACAACTCGGAAGGATGGCTTGTACTCATTTATTCATTAGTTAATTGATTTACTTCATTTTGCCATGAGTTGTTGAATTTTTTTTTTCCGGGATGAATATTTTGCCGTGTGCTCCCCATTGGTTTATTATTATTCTTTCCAGAGCACCACTATTTTGATGGATAGAGATTCCCTCCAGAGCCTCCAAAACGTGAGACTGGAATAGTTCGACTGTTAGAATATCGGCTGCGTGGTTTAGAGTATGTGGTTCGAATTGCACTCTTGGGAAGTAATTGCTATGCGTAATACTTTCAATAGATCCGTTAAAATAAGTTTGCTCATCACGTGATCTTTAGCATACATAAAACAAACACACAAGTATTACATGCATAGTTTAAAGGAGACAAAACTGAAATACTTAACAGAGTAAGCAAAAAATTTATTAGTAGTGTCTCTTATTTTAATGTCTCTTATTAAAATTAAAAGTAATTTCAACCTTTTATTGTGTTACATTTTAATTTATTTTTCTTTTTAAAATTTTAATGGTTTTTCAGAATGGTTCTTTTTATTGTATCTATGACATGCTAATTTAGTCTATTGAGCATCAGAATTTAATTTCACTTGCCTCTCGATTATATTTACCCCTAGATTTCAGGGAAAAAGTAACCTCAATTTAATATATTTATTTTTTTTTCCGAAATTAGATTATTTTTTTAAATGCTTTTTAAAAGTATTTATTCACGGTAAATTCCTTCCGAAAAACACGCAGCTACGAGTACTTTTTAATCTAAAATTTAAATTCATATGACTGCTCTTAAATATTTTCCTCATTTATAGACAAAACACAAAATTAAATGGTTTTTTATTTTAATTTAAATGCTTTTAAAATGGTTCTTTTCCGAGTATTTACAAGTGTTTGACTCATTATGTAGAATGTAGAATCTAAATGCGCTTTAAAGGAGCATTTAAGCTAACATGCCTGTTTAAAATTCATTTATCTCTATGTTTTGATTAGATATATCATATGAAGAGCCTACAACATGATGAACCTACCGAGAAAAATTCGGAGACCTCTAAGGCTGCTGTGTACTAACCTTATTGGATTCTTCACATTAGTGTTAACCAATGGAGAAAGTTTATCTACTCTTTACAGATACATAAAAGCTGATAATCTTATAAAAATTGTATTTTCCGATAGCCTGAAATTTTATGCCCCTTGCAACAGGATTAATTTTATAAATTTCGTCCACCAAAGGGATTGATGAGCGTTTAAAACACACTATACCAGATTATTTCCCTGAATAATTTAAATTTTAAAATATTATTTGCAGTTTTTTTTAAATGAAAAATGCCACAAGATTTAAAATTTCTTTCTCTATATTAAGTACAATTTAAAAAAAAAATCTTTAAATACAAGTCGACAATCCTTGGACAAATTTTCTCCATAGGATAACATTGAGGTGAGGGAATCCAATAGTGTTAGTACACAGCAGACTTAATATCTTTTTATCCTTTGTACTGGATATTCTAATATTTTTCTCTATTTGTAAAAAGCTCTTTGCACATACTAATTTAACTAACTTGCTTTTTACCGAGGGATAAAATAAATGACAGGCAGAATAGAAAAAGAAAATGTTTGATTAATATAAGGTGGTCACTTCCGAGTTTTAAAAAGGAAATCAAACGTCGATCAAAGCTCCCTTAAATAAATCAGAAAATTAGACTGATTCAATCCTCATAAGATTTGCATTTTGAATTACACGCTTTTAAAAGCGGAATTTATTAATACCCGATCAGTATGCCTCTCGCAGACCGGGGAGAAAAAATAAATTGCAGAAATAAAGAATTTGAAACGTCGTTTATCTCGAGCTAATCATCATGCCTTAGCCAAACAGAGAAGGGGCAAACAAATACTTTATTTCCAAGAGTATATAAATAAAACATCCTCTCTCTCTGCTATTTAAAATGATCCATAATCACACGCACGCACACATCTTTCGACAGCCGCTTATTACACAGAGACATCCGAGTTAAGAAAATTAATAGGTAATGCAAACATAGTAATTACCAATCTCCTTTTGAAATTTATTAGCGAGGTGCAAGAACCTTTTTAGGGTCAAGCTTAAAAAAAAAAGGGAGATTGAAATTTTAAAGAATGGGATTTTGAAAGGAAGTAAATGAGAGCGAGTGTTTTTGAGACGGGGAGGTTAAAAAGTTGTATTCAGTTCGGTTTGATTCAATCTTAAGTTTCACTTGAAAAACAATTTCTTACAGTTATAATTTACTTGTCCAGATTTTTCTTCACCAATATCTACCTCTCTATTATATTATTTTTAAGAAACCATTTATTTGTTTTTTTCCCATCATTTCTTGTAATTAAAAAGTTCCCTTTTCTTTTTTACACTAAATAAAAACCCCATATGAGGCGCCATTCTGTAAATTCTATAAGGTTGGCCATATTGCTTTTGAATATATATAGAGAAAGAGGTTTTCACTTAAAATCTCCACTGACAAATGCACCCACTGATCAACTCGGTACCCCCCCCCCCCCCATAAATAAATTAATAAATATATAAATAAACAAAATTAAATTAAATTAAATATCTAAATAAAATAACAACATTAAATAATAATAATCGTCAATTATTACAAAGAAATTCTTTTAGCTTCCCTTTTGAACAGGTCATAGCTACAGAGATTAATCTCTAAGAAAAATCCGCTTTCAGCGGCCATTTTTCAAGCCCATGTTGCGGCACCGCTTTCAATAAAATTATTATTTACTACAATTCATTTTGCAAAGTATTCTTCTAAACATGTGAACGAAGTTTATTGATGCGTCGTAGCTTAATACTGACATGAAAACACACAGCTTCTTAAATTCCACCATGAACATTAAGAAAAGCCACTTTTGAACTACGAGGGTTGTAAATAAAGTAGTGGCAACGTCGCCCAGAAAGTCGTAGAACATCGGACATGCTCAAACAGGATATCGGTGGAGTGAGGCGGAGCTGTAGTCGATATGTAGAGAACATAAAACCGTTGATCCAGTAGAAGGGGTAGTTGTTGCGTGACGTTGAAGTGGACAGTGTCGTCTCTACCGCTCTAAATCATATTTACAAAAAGTGATCAGTGGTCGGGGATTAAAATCAAGGTTGCACGTGGCTACAGCCCCATCTGCACCCGGGAGTTGTTGGAACACATTCCGTACTCCCCTGACATGACCTCTTTCCTAATTTGAAAGAACCTCGTCGAGGCATAAGATTTTCCTGACACATACCTTGCCAATGGTACCCTACGGCTTCCTGACATCTGGCAAAAGGTACATGACTTCGCTGGTGATTATATTTGTTCCGTACTGATCACGGCAATTTCCGGCAATTGTAGCGCCACCTTTTGGTTGTATGAAAAAACGCACTAGTGTGAAACTTGTTCTAAGTGAGTAAGTAGCGTCGCTTTCAGCGGCCATTTTTCAAGCCCATGTTGCGGCACCGCTTTCAAAAAAATTGTTATTTACTACAATCCATTTTGCTTTCCCTCCGTTCCGATATTGAAGAAATGTAATGTAATTTTGTTTGTACGTACATTAAAAAAAGTTTTCTGGATATGTTGCCATTACTTTATTTACAACCGTAGTTAAAATAGTTCTTCATCAAACCAGGGAGCATTAGGTGTGACAGTTTCTATGGATTGTATATCCGCAGAGACAGTCTCACTAAATTTTCTTCGGACAGGCAGCTGATAGTAGGGTTGTCACGAACACCGTGCGTAAAAGAGATTCCAGGGAAGAAATACTCACTACTTTTAGATACACCGGTTTATTGGAATTATTTACACATTTACAATTTCACCACAGAGGCGTTACAAACAAGTTACTGCTTCTCAACAGTACTGCTACTGCTGGAATAAGTAGTGTAGTAGAGGTCTGATGCATGCGCTTTACATCTGATTCATTCGTAAATTATTTAGACATACGCCAGTTGCCACAGTAACAAACATATTTTTAAAGAACAGAAAACCAATCAGCTTTTTTTTTAAATACCGTTGCCACTCAACCTCATGATTTACATGTTGCCACAAGGGTTATTATAGTTCTTGTAACTACGTGCTCCAGGTAGCCGCATTTATTCTCGAAACTAGCAGTAAAAGGCCGAAAGTTGAGTGACGTCATTATTAGGTGAATAGAGACTTTCTGGATTTTGCCCTATAGTATATATCCAAAACGGAAATTTCGTTCTCCGGGAAAAAGTCGTGAAATTTCGTGCATCGCGAACTGAAATTTATCTCGAGGCTAGAGGTATTAATTCGAACTCTGGGTGTCGCCAACTTTGCAAGCACGCCATGCGGTACAATGAGACGTACCGAATTATAAGCATGATTTTTTCTATCCTGTTCAAAATTATCACGCTAATGCAAAGCTATCAATCCCATTAGAGGATTTTATCGTCTGCCGCAAGTCGAATACCGGACCTACGTTCGAATACCGGAAAAAGCTCGTGTGATATTGCCATCAATGACTATTGATTTGCTCTGTCTTGTGTTTAGTGAGTCTTGTCCTATACCTAGGGATACGAAATTTTCGTTTTTACGAAATTGATGCGAATAAATTGCGAAATTTGCCGATATGAGCGAATAAATGCGAAATTTATTTTTTTACTACATTTCGGGGAAAACTCGGTGATAAACGGTTTTTTAAGAGAAATTAGGTAATAATAGTAATAATTTATTAACACAATTGCTTATCTAAAACCATCCACGGTCTTTAACTGAGAGACCTCACTCTCGAAATTTGCTTATTACTTATTGCTAAAGACTTAAGGAAGAAAATCGTGGAGACTCCTACAATGTTAGCTTTTACCTAAGAATTTTGATACTTACCTAACCAAGTAAGTAAAATTGTGATTTTTTAAAAATAAAGGTGAAATTTTTTAATATATATATACTATATAAATGTATATATATACTAGTGGTTAGCCCGTCAAAACTGACGTGTAAATTTTAATTTTTATCAATTTACATCTGCAAAGTCAATACTATTTGTATACTTAATAGCTTCTTTACTTTCTTTTATTTAAATTATACATATTTCAATTATTTAAAATTATGCAATATCAGCACTATTATGATCCATTTAAGATGCAATTTTTTAAAATTTAAATAAAATCTGAACTCCACTAATAGCATCACTTTACTTAATTCTATTACATGTATTAATTATGAAATATTAAATTCTGTCTGTTAACAGTCTGCTGCACTTATTCGGTTTAGCGATTCCTGACTTTGTCTTGAAAGCCATCTACATTTCTGTTCATTGGCCTTACGACGCTTTTTAGCAATGGGACTTTCGTCAACATTCATTTTAAATATACTACATTGCTCTCTAAGTAAATTTTCCAGTAACGCTAAACAATTAATACAAAAAATTTAACTTAGTTGTTTCAAAATTTTAATTCATAAATGAACACGCGCCAAATATAAACCATTGAGGTGTTCGGTATTTTTCATTTAAAGATGTTGCAAGTTGAAAAATATTTTTATATACAGTGGCTCCCAAAAGTGTTCGTACACTTACGATTTTCAATGAAATAGGGGTCTATCCATTGATTAAAATGAATATTTCAGAATGGGTATTTAATAATAAGATCTATAATCTATTTTTAACAAAACTACATGAAATATTTTGAAAACATAGTAAAACTTTATTTTTAAGAAACCAATAATCCAAAAGTAACAAAAACTTTACCTCACAAAAGTCATCGTACACTTGTAAAAAATCTCTACATATTAGTAAATATTCTAATTTTTCGTTAAATTAATATTTAGTAGGATATCCTTTAGCATCCACAACAGCTTTTAAACGTCTGGGAATAGATTGCTTTAGTTCTTTTGTAATTTTTGCATCAATGTTCATCCATCCTTCCATCATAATTGTTTTTAGTTCGCTTTTCGTGTGAATGTCGTGTTTTAATACTCGAACCTCCAGTTCTCTCCAAATATGTTCTATTGGGTTTTAATCTGGCGATTGAGGTGGTGTTTTCAAAACTTGTGGACAATTATAGAGACACCAGATGCGAACGTTGAGAGCCGTGTGCTTAGGATCGTTATATTGATAAAAAACAAAGTTGTTTCCAATACCCAAATTTTGAGCTGATAATTTTAAATTGTCTCTTAAAATATTTTTAAAAGCAGCATGATTCATTATGCCATCAATAAATACCAAATTTCCTAGTCCTGATGCTGACATGCACCCCCACACAAGGATACCTCCACCGGCATGCTTAACTGTTCCTACCAAGTTCTTGGGATTAAGTCCCTCATTTTTGTCTTCTCCATACAATTATACGCCCATCAGCACCAAAAATGTTCATCGACAAATAAGACGTTATTCCAATAGGTTTGCGGCTTATTTATCATTGATAGTGCGAAGGGAAGCCTAAACTTTCAGTTTTTCTCACTCACAAAAAATTTTCTATGGGCAGAACGCCCATGTAATCCAGCTGTTCTGAGAACTCGTCAAAAAATTTCAGGTGAAATTGAAGTAGAAAATGTTTTATTGAATTCTGCAGAAACTTTTACAGCACTCAAATGTGAATTTTTCACAAATTTTCTAATTATAAATCTCTGATCATGTTTTGTTAACTTTGCCGGACAGCCTTTTCTTACCTTGTTTTCGATCCAATTTTCTTCTTTAAAGCGTTTTTTCACATACTGCACAGTAGAATGGGATAAATTAAGTAATTTAGCAATATTCCGAACTGATTTACCACTACTATGATTAAAAATAATCAATTTTCGAATGCTGTTTGTTGCTTCTTTACGACTACGAGCCATTTTTAAATAATAAATAGAATATTACGGAGTAGGCAAGCACAAATTAAAGCCAAACTATATTTTAAATGTCACCACAATTCAAAAATAAAAATAAAGCGCTAGACGATAATTTTAATTATGAATTTATCCTAAAATATTTCAGTGTACGATGACTTTTGTGAGATAAAGTTTTTGTTACTTTTTGATTACTGGTTTCTTAAAAATAAAGTTTTACTATGTTTTCAAAATATTTCATGTAGTTTTGTTAAGAATAGATTATAGATCTTAGTATTAAATACCCATTCTGAAATATTCATTTTAATTAATGGATTGACCCCTATTTCATTGAAATTCGTAAGTGTACGAACACTTTTGGGAGCCACTGTACGTATTTTGTTCAAGAGGAAAGTATAATCTCTATATATATATATATAACAGTTCCGTAACTGACTCACTGACTGATTGACTGACTGATTTGAGGGTTATAAAATTTATATCACAAGAAAGATCATAAAAATTCCTTTAAAATGAAATCTTTTTCGAATCTTTACCTCCAATTTTCTGATTATTGGTGAATTTTTAAAGATTAATTTTTAGAATTTAATTTATTAAAGGTTGATCACGTGGTTTCTTTTCTTTTTGTGGTACTTTAAACTAATTTTGCGGCACGTGCGTAACAGCGAAATAGACAAAAAAAAATTTTTTTTTCTTCCAAATGCGGCAGACGATTGGACATTATCCAAAATTATGAAAGTCACGTGTGTTGGCAATTTAGAAATAATCAAATTAACACTTTTAAAAATTTAAGAAAATGTTGCGGTTATGTTAGGTATTTGCTGTGAAAAGCACGATTTGAAAAAAGGCGGTTTTGAACATATCACTACGCATGCGTCGATTTTGCAACTTTCCGAAAATACTAAATTTGACATTATTGTAATATCTGGTAAAATATATATTATATGGTTAAAATATAAATATATTTATTAAAAATAATATAATGAAAAACTCTTTTACTGTGAAAAAGATTCTCCGATTCAATTTTTCTTAATTAACGACGATGAATGAATCACGGTGAAAGAATGACTCACTCTTGTTTACATATTCAAGTTCTGAGTATATAGAATGAATACTTCTTATTTATTTAAATGAAACACTATGATAACTCAAAAGTTGGCGGAAAAGAGATAATTTTGTAATGAATATGAATATCAGAACGAAAATGCGTTACAATGAAAGGATATTTTATGCTGAGAACAGTTTTAAACATTGGCGAGCTGTTTTGAAATTGCCATAACCGTTTTTTTACAGCCGTCTAAAAATCGAAATAAAGTTGCTTTGTGTCTATATTACGTTGTTTCTAATAAATTATTTGGGTTTAGATATCAAATAATCTTTTTTTAACTTTACTTTTAACTTGTTAAGCCTAACTCATAAAACAAAATGGATGCCATAGGCTGATATATTTATGAAGTGGTCGCTCCGGAAGCGTTCCAGATAGAGGGACAGAACTGGGCTATTACTATTATTATATATATATATATATATATATATATATATATATATATATATATATATATATATATATATATATATATATATATATATATATATATATATATATATATATATATATATAGATAGATAGATATGTATATTTATATTTATTTATTTATTTATTTGCGAATATATGCGAAACTTTATATATTGTAATTTTTCTTTTTTTTGGGGGGGGGGATTTATGTACCCCTACCTATACCGTATTTGACTGAAATTTGGTATATTTGTGTATTGACCTTTGTTGTATGGATATGTGCTGTATCTCACTGTTACAGTTTTGCACTTTTGAGGTAATGTAATGTGTGGGACTATTGTAGTGCTTAGTATACGTATTATAAATATTTATTTATTAATATATGCGTATCGTATAGTGCATATAGTATCGTATTGCATAGTATCGCATTGTTTTATATCGTATTGTATCGTATCAAATCGTATGGAATCGTATCGTATATTATAATGTATCATATCGTGACAAAAGTTGCGTATGTGTATATTGGTTAATATATTGCAGTGTGCTTATATAGTATATGGATAGTGTAGGTGTTGTATGGGATTATATAATTGTTTATTATAGCATGTATTTATTTTGTATTGTATGGTCCTAGTCAAGCTGATTGCCATTGCGAGATTTGTCGTCTTTCAAAATCGTCCGTATACCTTGTGGAAGGACGGATTATCTTTTGGACTTGTGCTTAGTGAGGAAGCACAAGTCCAAAAGATACCTCACGAAGTCACCTCACGAATTCTTAGATTTTAAAACCTTTTGGTGGATAATTCTGTGTCTATTTCAATCAAATATTTGACATTTTACATAAGTTTCACTACATGTATAAGTTTGATGACATTTAATGGGCTTATGATACGAAAAAACTAAGGTGCCACCACTTTAATATTTTATATTAAATGATAAAAGATATTAATTAAGATATTGTTAAAATTGTAGTAAGACAGTCGTGTACAATTCGAAGAGTTTCTTAGAGAAAAAGTTTGTAGGTTAAAAGTTAAGATTAACGATCAGCATGTTTAACTTAGGACTTCTCGTATCCCAAAATAACTGTTACATTTAACATTTGAAAAGATTGTGCAACCGACAATGGCTATAACTCTTGGGACAAAAGCATTAAATTTTATTATTTGAGTAAGCTAATTTTCTAACTTTTGCATTATAAACCTCGCATAATCCCACACCTGGAAAAAGTAGATTTTTGAGGTGAAAGACAGAATATAAAGATAACCTTTTATGAATTTTGTGACGTTATAAAGATCATTTAATATTTATGTAGGGTAAAGTTTATATATGTGGGTGCGGTGGCCCAGTTGGCAAAAGCAGCGAGCCAGTGATCTGAACGTATCTGGTTCGATGCCGGTCGCTGATAAATCCATCGCCGTGTGCACTAATTGCGGCTGGTGCACGAAAAATCTGTCGTGGCTGCAATGTTCTCCAAGTTCTCAAAATTTATCTCTGGAGGTGCGGGGTCAAGTGTACGGGTCTCGTCACTTGACTCAGTTCAATATTATGTGTCCGGCCCTTTAGCCAAATCGGACTCCGACCCCTGTGATGCTATTTAAAACCGGAGCCGCACCATTCTGCTCAATAGCCTTTATGGACTTGATCTGATATACTGTCGGTCAAGAAGCATAAGCCCCAACAACAGCAGCAAAATTTATATATACGTCTTTTTCGAAACTTTCCATTAATTGGTGCTAAGAGGAGTTTCCTGTATGATAACATATATCCCGTAATTAGGCATGCATCTTTCTAATATCCAGACAACAATCCTGAACTTAAATAGCTCGTAAATAAACTCTTCAGCTTGTTATAGACATTGAGCTTACAGCAGAATTAGTAGTTCCGTATTAGTTTTCGGTAAATGATAAATTCACCTGAAACTATCCCATTAATTGGTGCCAAGAGGAGTTTCCTGTACGATAACCTATATCGTACAATTGCGCATGCATCTTTCCCATTTCCAGACGACAATCGGGAATTTAGGTTGCTCGTTAACGTATCCGACCTCATTTAGGTACATTTTTCCCGAAAAACAAAATATATATATGTATAATCGCATATATGTAAAGATGAAGTTATCTCAAACTTAAACAACAAATGGAAACAACTAAAAATATTTTTAAACTTGTGAAAAATAGGGAAAAGGTAAAAATTTGCCTTAATTTTGCTTTACGAAAAAACACCATATTTCAAAAAAATAAAATAAAAATACTGTTAAATATGCTCTGTTTTTTTTCTAATAACAGATATAAATACTATGCATGAAGTGAACTAGGATAATGTAAAAATCTTTATAAACCCAGAGATCTGTCATTACATGTCAGGTACACAGAGGAAAAAATAAGATGACAACACTCCCTTTCAAGATAAAATGGCTATAACTCAATTTCTGAGAAATACATTTAAAAACTTCTGATTCACTCCACTCATGAAACTACATCAGGGGTTCCCAATCATTTTTCTACATCGACCCCTTTTAAAAGAATGATTTTCTTCATCGCCTCCCTCACATTTTTCTCTATAATATACAACATACAACTTAATTATAACACAAGGTGCTCCCATAAAGTAACCGGACAGTTTTTTTATGAATAAGAAAAATATTACTCACCTTCAAATACATTTATCTCCTTCAATATAATCCCCAAAGGAGTTTATACAATTTTTACCATGTTTTTATTAACTTGCTTTGTTGTTTGTTTGTGTGTGTGTGTGTGTTTGTCAAGTACAAATATTGAAATCTATTTTTAACTAACTTCCCGACTAGCTAGACATTTGAAACTTTTATAATAGTTCAGAACATGATGACAATGCATTTTTAAAATACTTTTAGCCTTCTTTAGGCAGGTTTTTACCATGTTTTTATAATTTTCAGTTAATTTTGTTTTGTAGACTGATGCAGCCATGTGTCGGCCGGGACGGGAACGAAAAATTAAACGCAAGTTAACTTCCAATTAACTTCATTTTCTTTCAAGTTGATGGGACAACTCATCAAAAAAATTTTAAAAAAGTATTTATTAATACATAGAATTGTCAAGTTTATATGATTCAACAGAAAATTTTAAAACATGGTATAGAAAAAGTTCTTTTTATCTTGCAATTATTCCAACGTTTTCTTCAAGTCATCGAAACACTGTTTATAGGCGTTGGAACTAACCGTTCTCTAAATACGCGTAACATTTGATTTGCTATCCGAGACGTTTTCAAATCTCTGTCCTTTCATCGCCATCTTAAGCTTCGGAAAAAGGAAAAATTCAGCTGGCGATAAGTCGGGAGAATATGGTGGATGATTTATCACTGTAATTGAATGCTTAGCAAGATATTGCTGTACAGAAATTACTGTATGGGGCCTAGCATTATCGTGTAAAAGAAACCATTGCCCAGAATCAAACAGTTCCTTCCTAACTCGCCTTCTCCTGTTTCTTAATCGATAAAGCACCTCCTTGTAAAAATACTGATATATAGTCACAATAACAAACATAAGGAATATAAATATATATTTTACTAAACAATTTTACTGATTTCCAATTTTTTAAGAGATTCCTTACATTCCATTCTTTAAAATTAAATCATAATAAAAAGTTGAGCTTTTTGAAGGTGTTAGGGTGATCTCCCCCCCTTAAAGTCCAGTGGATTTCCCCAGTTCTGCGTAGGTTGGTACACAAATAAAAGACGATGGCGGCATTCAACATATACACAAAAGCCTTATGACAGTCGACTTTAGATGCGTGGATCACTCCGCCCTATGAAAATATGTATTTATACATATTAAAGCGGATATTATTATCTAATAATTACATTCCTAAAAATTAAATTAAATTTTAAAACAGAAGAATTTATCATCGATCCCCAATAGACCCCTGGAATACTATAGACCGTTTTTAAACTTCCATCAACCCCCAAGGGGTCCACCTGGATCCCGTTGGAAATCCCTGAACTATATAAAACATATGAGAAAAAAATTAACAATGTTAAAACAAAAAAATAAAGAATGTTAAATTCTATCGATTAATTTTTGAGCTACCATGTTTGCGATAAGTCACTCTTGGGGAAAATTCCTTTTTCCAAAAAATACATTTAAAGTGTTCATCGTCATTTTTCTAAATAAAGTATTTCTTTTACGTGCCTAAAATTCCTCTCGTTTGTAAAGCCCAGCTTCTTTTTTTCTCATTTATATTATTTACTTTTGTTCGAATTTCCCGTATTTTCCGATTTCAGTCCCGAATTCGTTTTCTTGCTACGTTTGTAGAGGTTGTGGAATGCCGCTTCGAATTTATGATTCGCACTGTGTCCATATTCCCGAATTCTTCTACAGTATAGTGACCAGTATTTATCTCAAGTCTAATGAGTCTATTTAGTAAACCTGTAAATCCCTCATTTAATAAAACAACATTGACATTATTCCCCGAAAGAAGTGAAACCCTTGGCAAAATTCGCCACAGAACGCCATTAAAACTTTCATTTGAATTATAGTTTTTTTTCTATGCAAAAAAAATTTTTAAAGGGATTTTTACTGTACATCTCAACGTATACATGTTTAAGGGGGTCTAGGAAAACAAAATTCTTCAAAATTTCGAAAAAAAATTATTGCATTAAAAAATTTTCTGTTCTTTTCCGCTTAAAATGGCTTTTAAATTATGTTTCTTTCTTAATTAGAACAGGAGATATTAATTTTTTGTTTTGAAACATTCTAATAGCAGCCAATGTTTGTTTAAACCTGTAAATGCTTTTTTCTGCATGATGGAGTTTTTTACCGTTTCTCGTCTTTAAATTGTTATAAGTCAAGAACTGTTAAAGATAAATGGTTCAAACTTGGAACATGTCTTTTTCAATTATTTTACTTTAATTTTGATTCAGAAAATTTGAAAAAAAATATTTACTTTTGAAAATATGATTTTTTAAAAATAAGTTACATAATTTTTTTTTGAAATTTTTACTCTAAATATTAATTTTTTTAAATTACTATTTAAAAAATGCTGAATGAAAATTAAAACATATATATCTGTTTAATAAAACGGAAAATTTTTGAAAATCGTCAAATAATATTTCGACTTATAACGATTTTAAATCCCACCCCTTTTTTTAAATTTTTAATTTTAAAGTTTTTGAAAAATTTATGAGAAGTTTCATGATGTGATTTTATTTACAAATTATATGGTTAACCATCACAAAAAATTTCAAAATTTTAACTAAATAAATAAATTTAATGTGTCCCGGACCCTCTCAATGGTGTTTAAAATGTCTGCAGAAGCCCCAGATGTTTATTCCGTATTTTTTGTTTCTTTTTGGAAGTAGAACACTGTTATTTACATCAACTTTTCAGTTCACGTGGACACTGACTATGCATAGGTTTTGATGAAAAAGAACTGCAATGAAATGATGTTGCTATTACAGCCTGTTGCATGAAAGCTAAATTTACATTATACCTTCTGGCTGCAATTCCATAACAATTTTGAAGTTTGTCAATAAATCAGTCAGTCAGTTTTTCCTTGCCTTTTAATTAAGGTGTAGAATTTTTAATTTGCTCAACTTTCTGCCTATTCTTTTTTTAATAGGCTCAATGCATTCAATTTTTTTTCCCACTGCTTTTACCATAAATATCATTAACTCTATTATAATTATCTTAAACTTTTCATTATGCCATAGACATTGAGTAAACGACAGAATTAGCAGTTCCACATTATTTTACTGTAAATAATAAACTCGCTCTGGGAGAGAAACATTTAGCTTATTGTAAGATAAAAGGGTGGGATGGAAGAACAAATATATCAGGCTTCGCATATTCGTGAGGATTATAAGTGCAGATTTATACCGAGGGCAGTAAAGATGAACACAATGCCTGCGGCAGTGGTGTTCAAGACCCCTACTAACCCAAATCATTACAAGTTTAGGAATCCAGGTTACTGCTCAGTTTTCAGATCTGAACTTATTGCCATTGAAGAGGGATTGAAAACTATTAAAACTGAAAACTCTCAACGTGATATTTGGACCCTGACAGCCGCAGTGCCATTCAGCAATTGAGCAGCTGGACAAGAGTCGGAGATAGAGCTTCACTTTCGATACTGGAGATTCTCAAAGATCTTTCTCAACAACAAGAGGTTTATTTGCAATGAGTGCCGTCTCATAAAGGACTTTTTGGAAATGAGATTGCTGATGTTCTTGCTAAGGATGGAGCCTCTCTTCCTATTTCTTCGCGAGATACTTTGACCTATCTTGAAATTTACTCAAGAACAAAACTTATAAACCAGCATTCATGGAAGACCCCTCCGACACACGGCTGGTATGACCGAAAATCTCCTGGTGGTGCCCTTACTGTCAAGGGCGACAGAAGGATGCAGACCACCATTAGCAGATTTGCTAGTGGACTCCTAAAGTGTCTTGTTTGCAATCAGGGGCAAAAATCTTACCCATTTTGCTCCAAATTCAATACTGCTGAAGCCTCTCCTGACCATATTTTAAACTGCTTAGGGATTGCCAAGGAGGATATTTATAGAGACCCTTTGCTTGTTACTGATTTCATTGTAACTTTTGGCCTCTTGGACCTGGTCTAGCCTACGGCTAAAGCGGGTGGAATAAGTCACACATAAGTGCAAGACACTTTCAAAGGTGGAAAATCTGCAAATATATGTTGCTCCCTCCCTTAAATATAAGGTCTTAATGCTGTTGACCATATTTGAAATGCAATGGAAAGAAAACAATGCACTGTACAACAACAGTATCTTTTATCGTTTAAAAAGTCTTACACACAAAAAGTCTTTAAACACACTTTAAAAGTCTTACACACAAGGGTAAAGTGAGAGATACGAAATACAGAACATATACTGTTTTTTATTACATTTAAATAGCAGAGGAGAGAATTATTAAAATTCGTAAAACAAAGCTAAACACTCTGTTTAATCATTGATACCAAAGCCACGAGTCCTCAAACCTGTGAAAATTTAAACCCTCGAAATTGGATAATCGACTATATATGATTTTACAACTTCAAGCTCCATTTAGTTACCTTTTTTTTTAACGAGCTCAAAAGCAATTTTCTCCTTAGTAGAAATTGTCATCTTAAAACGGCTGTAAACAAATATGCAATTTAATCCTAAGAAATAGGAGAGGCAGGAAACTCCTTGCCATTGTACATGACTGTCTTAAAGGAGGTAACGCTAAAACATCCACGCAATTTCATTTAGCAACCAGAATTTTACGACCAGCTTCGCAAAGAAATATCTGCGGCATTAAAAGGGACAGAACTTTAAGAGCTCTTTCATCACAGTAGATTTATTATAACATTTAACGCTCTCCGGGGACATTTTATTCCACTTTAGTTATATTGCAAAGCGCGTACTCTGCATGCAATTCTACATTTTATTGACTAAATAATGGTCAATAAGTCATGGACTAATTAAACAAATTACGCTACGCCGATAAAAATTTTGAACCAATTAAGAATATCTGCATATGTGCATTGCTTGTTGGTGAATTTAGTTTTAAGGGGGTCTGGGACACATTTTAAAAAAATGTTTATTTATTGAGTTAAAATTTTTAATTTTTTTGTGATGGTTAACCATATAATTTGCAAACAAAATCACATCATGAAACTTCTTGTAAAGTTTTTAAAACATTTAAAAATAAAAATTTTTTTAAAAGTGGGGTAGTTTAAAATCATTATAACTCGAAATATTATTTGTCGAATTTTAAAAATTTTTCATTTAATTAAACAGAAATATATAAGTTTTAATTTTAATTCAGTATTTTTTAAATATTAATTTTAAAAACAATTAAAAATATTTAGAGTAAAAATTTAAAAAAAAAGGATTAACTTATTTTTAAAAAAATCATACTTTTAAAAGTAAATATTTTTTCAAATTTGCTGAATCAAAATTAAAGTAAAATAATTGAAAAAGACATGTTGCTAGTTTGAACCATTTATCTTTAACGGTTCTTGACTTATAACAATTTAAAGACGAGAAATGGGGAAAAAATCCATCATGCAGAAAAACGCATTTAAATGTTTAAACAAAGGTTGGTTGCTGTTAGAATGTTGCAAAAAAATTATCAATATCTCCTGTTCTAATTAAGATAGAAACATGATTTAAACGTCATTTTAATTGGAAAAGAACAAAAAATTTTTTAATGCAATAAAATAATTTTTTTCAAAAATTTGAAGAATTTTGTGTCCTGGCCTCCCTTAAACTTAATCATGATTTTTAAAAATGAAAATATTCTGTGTTTATATCTATAAAAAAGCAGTATAAGAGCAAAAAATTTAAACGTTTTGAAACAAGCATAAAAAGTAGGTTTCCATTAATAATTATTTATGAAATTTAGAAATTATAAGATAAAGAATATTATACTTTTAAGTCATTTTAATCATAATGACATTAGGAACATAAATAAAACTCAAAATATTGAAGTATAGACAATTGAGTGCGTGCACAATGACAAACAAGCGATCAAGTATTGTCTAAAATTCCTACTAATCTTTAATTCATGAATGAACTTTGCTACGGAGAATATAATTACTAATCATTTTCCTATTAATCTATGTAGTCTGAATTACCTTCACTTGATATGCTTGTCTCGATTTTCACACACACGCACCTCATTTACAAAATAGGCAGGGTTACTATGAAAATCTTTTCCTGGGAGGGTTTGTCTGTTCTTTAAAAGGATGGGAAGACGAAAAATTACCTAAGAATATTTTTTTATTATTGATATTTTTTTCTTCGGAGGGAGGTGGGGGGGGGGGGGGGGCTATAACTAAATGACTCTAGTTACTCCACTGTATAAAGTGTAGGGTTTATCAACATATGACCAGGCAAGAGGGGTGTTGATTGGGATAGAGGAGAACTCTAAATAGCGACCTTGCTTAATTAAGACCTTGCAGTCTGGTAAGAATATTTTCCCCTAGTCCAGTGTCGTCCCTGTACGTCCCTTCTAATCACCAGCTATACATTAAGTGAACTGGGGAAGCATGTAACCCTAAATTCCCAAAAATGTATAAGGAATATTTTTTGCCAAACCCTCTTCGTGCGGATACTAACAGAAGTAGTAAAATTTAATTCGAAGTGGAAGAAAATGGTTTACAGAAGTATTATTACTATGTATTTACCTGATTGATAAACTTATTTTGGTTTACGATGTGTATCTTTAATAAGTGTCGACCTATTTACGTAAGACGTTTATGTATGTTTGTGTATACAGGGTGATTTTTAATTAAATTGACACTACTCCGAGCCACCTGTAACGCGATCTGTCAGCCGAATTCCACCAAAATTGAAAGAGGAATTAAAGACCACACGGGAAAGAGTTTCCACAAAAAAATATAGTTCCAAACATCGCCGGTAAGAGAAGATATGGCGCTGTTGTTGATCGGCGCATCCGAGAATTTGCACAAAACGCAAGTAAAACATCAAATTGCAAATTCATGACTAAGTAGTTAACAGCAACGCCAGTATTTTGGGCTATAAAGATCGGTGCGGAATCTGTTGCGTCATCGCTTTAAAGAAGAAAGGGTCATCAGTCGCTTTTTTTCCACTTGCATGGCCACCTCGCTCCCCGGACCTAACCCATGGAATTTCTTTCTATGGGGTTATTTAAAGTCCAAGGTGTATCTTGGTGGAGTCTCGAATATGGCGGCGCTAAAAGACAACATATCCCGGGCTGTCATGAACATTCCTGGGGACATGTTACGTTCGGCCGTTGAGAACGTAGTGTTCAGGATGCCTTGTGTCGTCCACCAGCATGGTGGTCTCATTGAAGGAGGGAGAAGTGAATTTGCTGCGGTGTGGCAGTGGATTTTTTGTTTTGTTATTCATTTGTCTGCTTATTACAACTTTTTCGGTATTCACCCCTTATTTTTATAGACCGAAATATTGACGTTGTTGTCGACTGCGTAGTTGTGAATTTTCATTTTGATGGTTTACTTGTCTTTTGTGAAAATTATCGGGTACGCCGACAACAACAGCGCCATATCGTCCTCTATCGGTGACTTTTGGAACTTTTTTTTTTCTTCCCACGAAAGGTCTTTCCCATGTCATCCTTAGTCCCTCTATCAATTTGGTGGAATTCTGGCCGATAGATCGCGCTACAGATGGCTCTAAGTAGTGTCAGTTTAATAAAAATCACCCTGTATATTAGTATTGTTAAAACCTGTTTGTTCCCCCATATTTAATGACTTCGAAATCCTTCTAAGATGGAATAAAAGTTTCTCAGGCTATACAACAGCATCTCCTGCGAGGCGCAAATAAAGAATTAGACGACATATCTTTGCAACTATATTTTTTCTTGAAGTCCACTATACCGTTGTTCACTAGTAAATGACAGCGATAAATTTTGTCATTTGTCATTTTTAATTTTTGTGCGTTGACTCCACCACCTCTGGGGAGTAAACCTACGCCCTGTATTCTTTCGTCTTACTGTGTTTGAATTTCTCTCTAAGGTAGGCCTCATATCGGAAGAGCAGACATTTCAGACAAAACGTTGCTTTTGCTTCCATTTCAGACACGAGAGGAACACGTCTTTGAAATGTCTCTCATATCCCCACATCAAAATGACTCTGTTTCTCGAACGCAGGCGTAGTTTAAACAAATATGGCGGCGTCAGACAGCAACATGTATTTGTGGCCTAAATTCACCGAGTTGACATTGTTCATATAAAGATGCTGTAATGAAACTAATGTGTTTGATCAGTAAAAGTACAGAAAACTGAAAGAAAAGAGAGAAAGTTTTAGGTTTACCCTCTAAATTTGATCCAACCATTCAAACGAACTTTCGAAAAAACCAAATACCTCGTCGTCGATCCTGTGAAATTCTAATTATTTGAACTCACTTGGGAATTAAAATGATAATCTACGAGATAAAATTACAACAAAAATAATGAATTCTGAGTCTCTGGAGCTCATATTTTTTAATTTTATCTTAATAAATTACCTATCAAGACGAAATTTTTACCAGAGCTTTTAGTTTATTTTTGCCATGTCTAATTTAATTTGCAAGAGGAGACGCGACACAGACGAAGAAAAAATGACGATGCCAAGTCTGATAACTCTTCAATGTCATGACTTGGCGAAGAAATAACTTGTTTTTTCATGTAGCGTGTTTGAGCCACGCGTGTTTTATTCAAGCGTCTTTCGGATATGCTGCTGGCCTAACAGTGCAGTAAAGATATCCCCAAATAACGAGTCAGTAGAGATATTAGTTGGAAACAACCTTACAGACATTGATGGTATAGCATCTGAAAATAATGAATAACGTTTGAATGAACTGAAAAATGAGGATTTTTAACTGATGTCTAACATATGATCTTCACCCGAATTTCTTTTGGCTTTTTTCACAAGGGAAATATTCCATTATTCTTTCCCTTACACGTACTTCTCTAAAAGACCACGCGATAGAACTATAGATTAACATCTCTTGTGATTATCTTAGATTGGATTAGGAACTTCTTCGAAATGAACCGACTTCTTTGAAAGAATCCTAAATAGCTCGGAATATATTGAATCCTGGGAATAAGCAATTCAAACAAGAAATATCTTAACATAAACATATCGACAACGAAGAACACCGCAGTAAATCGGTTTCACGCGGAATCGTTATCCAGAGACCTTTTAATTAATTTGGATATTGGTTGTATCATCTAATTAAAAAAATTGTGACATCCGCATCAAAACATCCATGAAATAAATTTTCACCTTTTAGCTGATTGTTTGTTCATCACTTAAAAATTTACCGTCATAATATTTGTTTTATTATTATTATTTATAATGCGCCTCATAGTCGGACGATTTCAAAGAAAATTATATCCTAAACAGTTGATTCAAAGATCAATGAAGCTAATTATATTTTTATATGCGTATATGCCTAAAGCTACCCCTTAATTTCTTCATCAAAGGCCCTGGTTTTTTAAAACACTTGTTTGCAAAAATCGGCACATTTTAAAGCTTTTTGAATTCTCGCATCATTCCAAAATAGCTAAAATAAAACTATTTGCTCAATTGATATAACATATTTTGACGCAAGTAATACTTTATCATTTACTTTTTAAAAGGAAAAAAAATAATTAAATGCTGCTGAAGGGAAAATAGTTATAATATTAGCATATACACAATTTATATATGGACAAAAAGCTAAACATAAAAATTGTATAACGAAAACTTATCTTTTCCCCACCGTTCTACACAATTTATACATTGACAAAAAGATAAACATGAAAACTGTATAATGAAAAATTATCTTTTCCCCATCGTGCTACACAACTTATACATTGACAAAAAGCTAAACATAAAAAAAGTATAATGAAAAATTATCTTTTCCCCTTCATGCTACACAATTTATACATTGACAAAGAGCTAAACATAAAAATTGTGTAATAAAAACTTATCTTTTCCCCACCGTGCTACACAATTTATATATTGACAAAAAGCTAAACATAAAAATTGTGTAATGAAAAATTATTGTCTGCCCTCCATGCTACACAATTTATACATTAACAAAGAGCTAAGCATATAAATTGTGTAATAAAAACTTATCTTTTCCCTACTGGGTTACACAGTTTATATATATTGACAAAAAGCTAAACATAAAAATTGTATAACAAAAACTTATCTTTTCTCCACCGTGCTACACAATTTATACATTGACAAAAAGCTAAACATAAAAAAGTATAATGAAAAATTATCTTTTCCCGTCCATGCTACACAATTTATATATTGACAAAAAGCTAAACATAAAAATTTTATAGTGAAAACTTATCTTTTCCCCTTCATGCTACACAATTTATACATTGACAAAGAGCTAAACATATAAATTGTGTAATAAAAACTTATCTTTTCCCTACTGGGTTACACAGTTTACATATTGACAAAAAGCTAAACATAAAAATTGTATAATGAAAACTTATCTTTTCCGCTTCATGCTACACAATTTATACATTGACAAAGAGCTAAACATAAAAATTGTGTAATAAAAACTTATCTTTTCCCCACTGTGCTACACAATTTATATATTGACAAAAAGCTAAAAGCTAAACATAAAAATTGTATAATGAAAAATTATCGTCTGCCCTCCATGCTACACAATTTATATATCGACAAAGAGCTAAACATAAAAATTGTATAAAAGAAATTTATCTTTTTTCTACCGTGCTACACAACTTATATATTGACAAAAAGCTAAACATGAAAATTTTATAATGAAAAATTATCTTTTCCCCTCCATACTACGTTATATGTAGCGCAGTTCAACGCATATAGAAAGGTATTCTGTTAAGGCGCAATTCCACTGAGGCAACTTTTAGGCAACAAGTAGAATGCGGCATTGACGCATGCTACACACAGTCTTTCAACTGAAGCAACACGAAGCAACAAAAAAAAAAGTCTCCCTGCCGCATGCTACAAGTTGATTGTTGTTGCCCGCGCGCATGCGTCACCTTTCGCCATTTTCAACATGTTGAATAGTGTTGCCGTTATCGAACAGTCAGCGGATCAGTGCGGCTTGTAGCGTGCGACATGGAGTGGAATATTGAACAAACCACGTCATTTATTGAAGATTACCATAATTCACCCGAATTATGGAACAACAAAAGTAGTGATTATAAAGATATTAGACTAAAAAATGATAAGTTAAAGCAGTTAGCTAGTAAAAACAATTGTACGGTGGTTGAGGTGTAAAAGAAAATTAAGAATTTGCGTACAGCATTTCATCGTGTGCGAAAAAACTGCAATCAAAAAAGAGTGGCTCATCTCCCAGCAAAAAAAAGAAATGGTTTGCATTTAATTATTTAATTAAATAATCAAATTTAAATTTAATTATTTTAATTGAAAATTTAATTATTTTAATAGTTCTATCTATAACTTTCGTATCAAATTAACAATGCATATCAGTTTCATTGTAATTTTTAAAAATTTAAAGCTCACAAATGATGGTTTGTTGCCTTCGATAAGATTGGATGTTTTAGCAATTTTAATATATCTTATGCATGGAATGAAATTTAAAAACACCAAACACATGAATATTGAGGAAAATGCTGAATTATTTATAGCCTTGAATTTGGTGATTATATAAGTGGTTCCTTTATTTGTGTTCCTTTATTATGTTACAATTCGATTGTAATCTATATAATAAATGTTTTTATTATTCAGTTTAAGGGCTTAATACTCTGCAATCCTGATTCAGCTAATCTTCATACTTACATCACCAAAGGTTAGTCATTATATCTCAGAAATGTCACTTGGTTTTTGCCAGTTTTAACAAATTGAATCTGAATGATGATCATTTACATGTTTTTAGATGATGACATATGAAATTACCTTCAGATAACAAATTATACGTTCAGTGAATAAAAATCTTTTGAATTCTTTTCATAACATTTTTATTTTCTTTCAATTAATACAATCAGGAAGTTGAGAGCTTATCCTTGACCTATTGCATTTATATTTATGAAAATTTTCCAGTATATAAAGTAAATCAGAATTGTTAATTTGAACCAGATTTTAGGCATTTGAGATGAAATAAATTTTTTTATAGCTTCTGAAATATTTATAAATAGGCTCTATTTGTATAGTAAAAAGCTTCTATTTTTAAAAAATATAAGATGAATTTTAAATTAAAATATTTCTGGTTCAAAATGACATTGTAACTTTACAAAACATATTTCAAGTGCTATATTGCATACAAAATGTAGAATAAAGCAGTAATCATGTGCGCAAGCACATATTATAGATTTGAATTTTTAAAAATGATATTCAATTTTTATCATATTTTTAAAATTTCTAATTTTTTAAATTTCGAAACAGATACATAAGTGATGGATAGATATCACCCGTAGCCAAATATCTCAATGTCACTAACAACCTCACACGAGGTGGTATTGCTTCCCGAAAGTTGGTATCATATTTTTTTATAGTAGGTGAGATTTTTTCAAGCAAGTACTCAAAATCTTCTTTACTCATTCGTGTAAAATTTCGAAATAAAGCTTCATCGTCAGCAACCAACTTTTTATATAAATTATACTGAGTTTCTTGACCATCAACATATAGTTCTCTTCACCACCGTGGCTTTCTTCCTTTTTTTTACGATTCAAAGCTATTACCAAATAAGCAGCTGCCGCGACTGTTTGTAAAGACATGATGCACCAAACTGAATTGAAAAGTTGCCTTGAAATAGTTGCCTAAATGGAATCGTTTTAAGTCGCATGCTACACGCATAGACGACAAAGCGCATGCGATAGGGGGAGACAAATTCCGCATGCGACATTATTGAATTTTGTGGCACGTAGTCGCACACCTATGATCAGGCAACACTAGGAAACAAGTAGCATGCCTCATGTCGTTCAGTGTTGCCTCAGTGGAATTGCGCCTTTACAAATCATACATCATGCAACTCGCTTTCTTGCAACGCTTTTTTTTAATCAAGTCTAGTATTTGGCAAGCATTTGATTTAAGATACAGGGTATCCGGGCTAAAGGTAGCCAAAAGTCATGACTTATTTTTACGGAACTACCCATTAGAATTTTTAAAAAAAATATTTAAATAGAAAGAACATCTCACCAAATTTAAATATCAATCATAGATTTATACCATAGTATCATAGATTTCGATGTGTGCACTTTTTGTGACACGACTAACATCTAAATGGCAATCCAGTTCTCTCCAAATGTTTCGTAGCATATCAGGAGTTATTATACTTTTTTGCTTGGGAATTCACTAAATCCATTGTGTATAAACAAAAAATTGAAAAGAAGTATATCAAGCAATTCGTGTAATTATTCCTGATATGCTACGAAACACTTGGAGAGAACTGGATTACCATTAAAACATTTGTCGTGCTACAAAAGATGCACACATCGAAATCTAGGATACTACGATCGATATTATGACTGATCGAGTATATGATTGATATTAAAACTTGGTGAGAAGTTCTTTCTATTTAAATGATTTTTTTTATATTCTAACTAGCTGAAAACCTGCACTTCGCTACTGAGTACATTCAAATTAAATACAACGGTCAATGTATGCAATTAATGCAAAAGAAAAAAAAAAAATATATATATATATATATATACATATATATTTATAATATATACGACGATCAATGTATACAATTATGTAAAAAAACAAAAAGATATACTTATAAAAAATCGTAAGGGATATTTTTATAGACAAAATAATGTAGAAGAAAATATTCAAATTAAATGTAACAGGACATACTAAAGAATATAATACAGTTTAAGGAACATAATATCTTTTATTGTATTTTAATATTTTTTTGGATAATGTCCAATCGTCTGCCGCATTAGCAAGAAAAAAAATATTTTTGTCTATTTAGTTGTTATGCACGTGACGCAAAATTAGTTTAAAGTATCACAAAAAGAAATCACGTAATCAGCATTTAATAAATTAAATTCTAAAAATTAATCTTTAAAAATTCACAAAAAATCAGAAAATAGAGGTAAAGATTCGAAAAAGATTTCATTTTAAAGGAATTTTTATGATCTTTCTCGTGATATAAATTCTATAACCCTCAGATTATTATTTTAAATGCAAAATTTAAAAAAAGTTACTAAAACAGCTTAAAAATTTAATTTTAAAATAATCTAAGAAGAATTTTTCAAAAATCTTTCTTGGTGCACCCCTACACTATAAGAAGAATCGCCATGCAAAATTTCAGCGCTTTAGGTCAAGCGGTTTGGTCTGTGCGTTGCGTATGTCAGCCAGTCAGTCAGTCAGTTACGGAACTGTTTTATATAGATGGGTAGTTCCGTAAAAATAAGTCATGACTTTTGGATACCTTTAGCCCGGACACCCTGTATAAAGTATTAAGATTTTAACTTTTAGTAAAATTGAAAAAAAATGTTGGAAAATACTGTTTTACGCCAATGATATAGAATATTGTCTAACAATAGTTTTCAACATCATATCACATGTTCGCATGACAGTTCCCGGGGATAGTTTTCGGGGACCAATAGAAAGATTTTCTGTCACGACCGGGGAACGACGAACTCGAGACTGAAGCTCACCTGTTAAACTATCCCAATATTATCACTAAGTCTTAATTCCGGTTTCCTTGTTTCCAAGAGGAAACAGAAAAAGAGCTTCTTTCTGATAAATTAATCTGCAAATAAGATCACAAATTCTGAAAAGAAAACAAAAAAAAACTTTTTTTTAAAAATCCTGTACGTACACTGGAAAAAAAAAATTTCTTATTATTTTTCTATATCGAAAACAGAGATGAACAGCCATGAAATACCCTCTCAATGATGAGGGTCAATGAAATACCCTCTTTCTGTGCAGATAAATTCAAGGAAATAATCATTATTCTGAATCATACCTATATACTTTTCTCTTGCATCGATAACCTTAGCACCACCCAAAAAGAATGCAGTTTACAGGCAATGATTACAATGTTTCTTTTTTAATGTTTTCAGATAAGATACTATCATAATTAATAGTCAACGTTTTCGCAGAATCTCTTACTTGCTTATTGATTAAAGTTTATCATTTCCTTTTCGTTTTTTTTTCTCATAATAATTTCCATACGCCTTTAATACGCAATATTAGTTTTTCAATATCCAAGACACGACTTCAATCCAGTTCTTTATCTTAATAATTCTGATTGGATTTTCTTTCTGTCGTTCCCGTGTCCAAGTGTCCGAAATTTTTATACTATTTGTCAGAGAAGTAATCAAAAGCTATTTTTAATTTTTTTTCTTCTCAGGATGGATCTTTTCATGTTTTTATTTCTTTATACAAAACAACACATATAAAAATATGTTTGAAATGAATTGAAAATTTGCAGACATATTTAAGAAATTTCATCTGAATGGATTAAGGGCCTGTTCACATAGGAGTCCGTTGCGTTGCGTTAAGGATGTGATAAACCAATCATATGCCTCCAAACGATTAGCAATGAAATTTTTAACGCCTATGATTGGTTTATTTTTGTCTCAACGCCATCTTTTCCTTAACGCAACGCAACGGACACCTATGTGAACAGACTCTAATATACAAGATTCCCACCTATGTCCGTTACACCCCCCCCTTCTAAACGGTGACAGCTTAGGCCATAACGTTGGTATCTATGAATATTAAAGAGGCTATGCACTACTCGATGAGACAACTTACAGCGCCATCTATCGGCAAATTTTGGAATTAGCGTTTTTATTTCAAAAATGGTACGAGATACGGGAAAAAAGTCAATTACAAAGTTGTTCAGCATCATCGATTTAGTAATAAAAGACACCCTGCGCATATTAATACTTAAAACAGAATTTAGAAAAGGAACATTTGTTTGGTCACGATTTCGAAAATTGTCATGTCATAAAGAGTGGAAGAAAGAAACTAAGACACTTCCCTATCTTCAGGATCATTTATTTATGCTGCTGAAAATAATCTCCATTAGTCACTATACACATTTGCACTCTGGAGTGGATTTCTCGCTGCAGATTGTGCAACATCCACTCTTTATGACATGACAATTTTTGAAATCATGACTGTAACATATTCCGTGCTTGGTGTTAAAGCCGACACGCTAGGTAGCTTCACACCGGTTATGTATAGTAATAAACAGCTTACTAATAAGAACTTGTTACACTGAATATCAATTTATTAGAGATTCTGGATTAAAATACTTCACGATTAGGTCGTGTTCTGGAACATCAAAGTTACATTAATAATGTCCGTTGCAGTATGCAATGCACGTTAAAGATTGTCCGTTCAGCTGGCAGGATGCTCTGTCGCTACGGATCGTAGATCGGGCCTTCAGGCAATAAAGCTCTAATTGCAGAAGTCTCAGTTGCTGCGAACAGATTCCACTCGTCGGAACAGGCTGGAATGAGGCGAACTCGAACTCCAGACGCAATGTGATCTAATTATCACAGAGTCGTGGACGGCTCGTCCCCCGCTCTCACCAAAGAAGCTAGCTGCTTCGAAAATAGGAAAGATCAAGCTTTGATCTCCAAACGACCCTTCTCAGCGAGAAAAAGGTCTTCTTCACACAGGGGGCTGAGCCTTCAAAAATATCAAAGTCACTCAAAGTGAGTGGAGCTAGGAGATCAGCTATCACTTCTAAACTCAGGCTTCGAATCTCGTCTCAAATCTCGTCTCAAAACTCGTCTTCTGTAAAAATCTCCTGCATCCGCTTTTAAAACTTTTTTCTCTGGCGGGATCTCTAACAACCTCCGTCTCTCAAGCTTGATTCGGATAGGCTGGTCCGCCTAGGCAAAACGGTGCTTGTTCTTTATTTCTTCAGCGCACGTTGGGTCATTAAGTTGTCTCATCAGGGGGATGGTCTGCCTTTGTTAGTCTTTTGTGTTATAGTGTCTTCGCTGTAGACATCGGGGCGCCTCGCTATTGTAAAGTCGCTCCTCGCATGAGAGTCGAAAAGCTGACTCCTTTTGTAAGTCACCCCTCGGCAGGGGAAAACTATTTCTTTTCGCAGTCCGCCGATGGGCTTACTCTGTTTCAAGCCGAGGTTAATAATTTTCCTGGGCCATGAGGAGGAGAAATCTCACATGACCAAATAAATGTTCATTTTCTGCATTATGTTTTAAATATTAATGTGCGTAGGGTGCCTTTTCTTACTAAATCGATCATGCTGAACAACTTTGTTGTTGACCTTTTTCCCGTATCTCGTACCGTTTTCGAAATAAAAACGCTAATTCCAAAATTTGCCGATAGATGGCTTTATAAGTTGTCTCATCGAGTAGCGCATAGCCTTTTTACTATGCATAGACGCCAACTTTATGGCCTAAGCTGTCCCCGTTTAGAAGTTAAGCGGTTGTAACGAATATAGGTGCGAACCCTGTATACACGATTCCAGTAGAAAATAAATAAATGGTAAAAAAATAAATAAAAATGCAGCCGTTCGATTTGATTTCCAACTTGCTTGGACGCTAGTCTTCGGAATCGGATCTGCAGGTTCGAATCCCACGATAGGCATGGATGCTTGTAGCCGGTTGGAATCGGAATTAAGCTATCGGTTAGGATCAATCTAGTTATCGCGTTGCAAAACATGATCGTAAAGCTTCAAAACTACCAACCGCTACATATCTCGCTTTAGAGAGCTTTAAGATACCTTTCTATACGTCAGTAATCTAAAAATTGTTTCGAGTTTTTTATTGATGTATTATGAGTTTAAGTAATTCTATGTCGAGGTTATTGCAACATTCAGATTCTATCACATTATTCATGAACACGTGAAGGAAGCAGAAAAATATTCAACCCATCTATATACTTTGACATATTTTCTTTAAACTTAATCAGTATTTGAAGTAACAAGTAATAAGAATATGTCAATTTTTTTAAAAATATATCGCCTCCCATGTTGTTTTTCCTAGAATTTTCTGTTCTAACCCCTGTTTATATCAAACTAGCTGAATACCCGTGCTTCGCTACGGAGTACATTCGAATTAAATAGAACGGTCAATGTATGCAATTAATTTGTATGTTTAATATCCATAAAACATACTAATTTGAATGAAACTCTTAAAAAACTTCCATCTCAATAAGTCTAGTGGTTAAATTTTATTTTTTACCGTATTTTAATATATTTTTGGTCAATTTATTTCGTTGTTATGCACGTGACGCAAAATTAATTTAAAGCATCACAAAAAGAAAAGAAACCACGTGATCAGCATTTAATAAATTAAATTCTAAAGATTAATCTTTAAAAAATCCCCAAAAATCAGAAAGTAAAGTTAAAGATTCGAAAAAGATTTCGTGTTAAAGAAATTTTTATGATCTTTCTCGTGATATAAATTTTATAACCCTCAAATTATTATTTCAAATGAAAACTTTAAAGAATGTTACAAAAACAGATTAAAAATTTTATTTTAAAAAATCTAAGAATTTTTCAAAAATCTTTCTTAGTGCACCCCTACACTATAAGAAGAATCGCCATGCAAAATTTCAGCCCTTCAGGTCCAGCGGTTTGGTCTGCGCGTTATCTGTCAGTCAATCAGTTACGGTTTTATATAATTCGATGACATATTTGAATTTTTCACTGACAATCACACCAATGTTCCTCGGCATGGCGGTGAATTACGAACTAGCTCGGAACATGCAATGACCCTTTTTTAAAATTTAATGTGGAAGTGAAGAAGTGTTCTTTACGTATTAACTGTTTTCGCAGCACTCCGCCAGGGGGCAGCGGATGCGCTTGCGTCAACATCCCCAAGTAAGTCATCTTTTAAATACCATTATCAAATTCTGTTCAGGGTGATAAGATGTATTTATTGCGCTTTTATTTAATGTGTTCTAAACGCCTTTTTATTCATTTTAATTTAATTAAAATTTTTTGCTTTGAATTATGTTATTTTTTTTCACGTTTCGATGTACATTTATCTATTTATCTAGGCTCTGCAGACTAAAAAAAAATTGATAATTTAAAGGTATTAATGAGGTAGTGATGTTAGATATAAAAATGTCTCTATCTTATTAAAGTAGGAAATATTGATTAAACGATCATGAAACAATTCTGTTATTGGTACTCAATACTTAACTGTCGACGATCATTTGAAGACCATCTAGACGATTTTTGAAACAATTTTAGGAGTCTGTTTCACGTTTGATTTCTTTTGGGAGAAATTGTTTTCAGATTAATCTTAATTACTTTACGACGGGATGTTATATTTCGAAATCTCATTATACTGCGTTGATTAGCTTTCTGTATTTCTCTCAAAAAGGTTTTTATCGCAACTTATAGGTGTTTAGATAATAAGCTAGAGAAATCGCATAAAGTAAGTATACGTTAAGGCTACTGAGTACTAAACCTATTGGATTCGCTCACCTCAATGTTAACTTAAGGAGAAAATTTTTTGGATTTAAAGATTTTTTAAAAATTGTACTCCGTAATAGAGAAAGAAATTATACACTTTGGGGCATTTTTCCCTTTTTTTTAACCTTTAGCTTACGGGGCCCATTTTTTCGATTCCCTTATATATATATATAATATTAAAAAACTAGTAATTTCTTAATTCAAAACTCTTAACATTTAAAAACTATTAATTCCTCACTTTACTATTCCAAATTACAAACCCTTTTTTAATCCCTTAAATTATTTAATTCCCTTTGGGCATTCACGTTAAATTCCATTATTACAGCCTTCGGCAAAATCATTCAAGATGGCTGTCTTTTTTAAATAAAGGGACGCTGCGTAGCGTCAGTACAAGTTTAAATCAGTTCTGCTCATCAAAAACAACTTTAAACCAATCAACTATTAAGACACACCCTTTAATCACGTGATGGGGTGAAGTTTATATAACTCGTGACGTCCCAAACTAGGACGGATTCCTGTACTTTCTCTTGCTGCATCCATACGGACGGATCGGTTTGTGATCTCAATAAAATGTAGTACGAAAAAGTTGTGTTTTGATTTGTGTCCGAGGGTTGATATGAAATGCGGGAATGGATTAAAATATTTGTGATGCACGGCCGGGCGACAAGTCATCCATTTTAACATCAAAACTATGCCACCCAGCCCTTCCTTCGTCGGCCCGCGCCCGTGATATTACACACACACACACATATATATATATATATATTCATTCTTAGGCCCATTTTCTTGGGATAAATGCTATCCTGACCCGTAAGGAAAAGGTTAATGCAAATAATATTTTAAAATATAAATTATTCGGGGAAAAATCTGGTATAGTATGTTTTAAACGCTCATCAATTCATTTAGTGGACGAAATTTATAAAATGAATTCTGTTGCAAGGTGCAGAAAAGTTCAGGCTATCTGAAAATGCCATTTTTATTGGATTATCAGCATTTATGTAGCCGTAAAGAGTAGACAAATTTTTTCCATTAGGTTAACATTGAGGTGCGTGAATTCAGTAGGGTTAGTACACAAAAGCCTGAAGACTGAAATATTTATTCTCTAAGATAAAATTAAGCAGCTGTTTTGAAAACAACATCATAAATGAGAAAGTGCATAACGAGTATATAAATTCGCTGTTTCAGCTTTAATATGTATTCAGTGATATGATTTACTTGAATATGTTGTCGGAAATATTTCATCATAGTCTTAAGCAACTATGAAAATGTTTGATAACAGTACTCTTAGATAAAACAGAATATTACTTTACAGTTACACAATTACTTTACAATTACACAAGAATTTTAGAATTTTACATTTTAGAAAATTAAAACTGTACGTAATTGAACTGTGACACTTTAGTAGATTTTTTAATAGTCAATTTTCAAAAATTTTTGCACTTATTGTACAACTTTCCTATTTTAGCAAACAACCAGAAACTGTTCTATGCATTAGTGAGCGAAAATTATCCTCTGCCACAGCTTCAACTTTACCAAGTCCCTCCACTCGTTCCGTTCGGTTTACATCAGACAAGCACAACATTCGCACATGCTTATTCCCTAGCTTATGTGCACGTTTCTTAAAATTTCGGTGATTTCCAGATCTCGAGCCACTAATCAATACTCCGTTATGTGACTGCCATGGCAACGGTTGCCTCGCAAACCAATTGTTGCAGATTAAAATGAATTACGGTACAGATTTATATTATTGCTGCCTCCACTACGTGTTTGGATTGCGTGCGAAAAGGCTTTAATGGAAGCTCAAGGCGCCAGATTCGAAAAAGGTATCTTGAAATACTGCTCAGCTGCTGTCACGAATGTCATTATAAATTTTTTTTTCAATTCCCGCCGGAATTTTCTGTTTTGAGCAGTTTAAATTTATTCTCCGAACATCAACGTGGAATTGATTCCGCCTTAGAAGAAGTTATTGACATAGAAATGCGTATGAACATTCTCCACTTATTCCTTATACAGTCGAACCCCGTTATAGCGAACCCGGTATATAACGAACACACGGATATAACGAACGAAAATTTTGGTCCCACCATTTTCCTATTGTATTTAATACTAATTTACCCTTTTATAGCGAACCTCCGAAATCTTAAGAATCGGCTGTAACGAACCTTTATTTCAGTCGACAACTGAATTATTTTTTTTTTAAACTTTTCAAGAATGTTGAAAATACAACGAATGTTGAAGAAGAAGGTGATGAAGATTTACCTATCGCGATGTGGATAGAAAAGCACAAAATTTCATCATTCTCAGATTGTGACATGCAATTGTTCGAAACATGTGATGATGAAGTCATTACATGTGAAACTCCGACTGATGAAGATATTGCGGAAGAAATTAAAATTTATCATTCTGATATCGAAGATTCTGCATCTGATGCTGATGAAGAGGCGCACATAAATGACAAAATCCCCACCATCTCAGGTGTTACAGCAGCGATGGGTGCTATTAATAAGTTTTTGTCTAAACAAACAGTGGAAGAAAGAGTGTTGGGGTCATTTGATGTATTGGACAAAGAAACTCATAAAATGTTTTTGAAATCGGCATCACGTCAGCAGAAGATTACCGATTATTTTTGTATCAAAACAGTGAGCAACAATTGAAGGTAAAATGAATTTATTTCCATTTGCCTCCATTTTTAGTTAATTTAATTAGAATTGTGTCAGTTTAATGTAATCGATTTTACTCAATTTGATTCATTAATGATCATTTTTAATAAATTTTATCATAATTTTTAATACATCATTATTGAACACACATAGCAACTAATGAGTTATACATTTTGTGAACTCTAGCATTTTTCTTAACGGTTCGAATATAGCGAACCACCGGATATAGCGAACAAAACCTTTGGTCCCTTGAAGTTCGTTATAGCAGAGTTCGACTGTACTCGTATTTTACCTACGTACTTAAGTCTAAGGTTTCGCCTTTAGACCTTTCAGTGAATATGGAAATTCCTGGCTGGATAATTTATTAGTACAAACCCCATGGTGCGCTCTCTAGACTCCAATTCTTCCTTAGCGTAGCTGAATCTGGCAGCCACAAATGAGTTATTTCTTTGATGTGAAGCAATTAGGTAATGCAAATGTTCTGCGTTAAAGCTGCTATATTCTTGCCTCAAAGTGCTGTGTAATATTGCTAGAACGAAAGCAGAGTTTAGGGGATATTCATAATTAATTATTAATAATTGGAAATTTTCAGTGCACAAAACTCCCTTTTTTCCGTGTACTTGATTATCCGTCCATCGAAAGGAAAAGTTAAAAATAAAGCGCGAATTATCCGAAAGAATGTCAACATTCCTTATAAAAAAGGCAATAAAACAAAAAAAATATCCAGGAGAAGAATTGAAAACCTATGAAAGTTTTATTTTTGTTTTATTTAAACCTCATTAAAAATCTCGGTTCAATAATAAATTTAACATATCACGGCAGTTCATTTTTTTTTCCTTACAAAATAAAAGACCCTGTTTTGATTTTTTTTGCTCGATTTTCCATGCTCATTTGCGCATTCATTAGCTAGGATGATGTGGAGTATGTTGTTTTTCTTACGAGAAAAAAAAAGAATTAGAACATTTAGACTTAAAATAGTGTTTTTTGGGGGGTGGATATTCAAACCCTGTTCAAAACACAATATGTTGGTTATTTAAAACATGTTAATATTAATTTTTTACGGATAGAAGATCACTTTCCGATAATTCGTGTTTTCCCTAGACACCCTGCATTAGTTAATTAACCCACGGATAATTAGGAATTCAGTGCATATTGTTAATGTAACATTTCGATAGTTTAACTTGACTTTCCTATTTTTGAATTGAGTTTCGGACAATGGCGACTCCAAGGGGGGGGGGGGGTAATAGGGGGCAATTCCCCCCCCCCCCAAAAAAAAAGCCCGGAATTTTTTTTTTGGATAGCCTAAAATTATATAATCAAACACCGAATACTAAATGAGTTTAAATTTAAAATGAGATTATGTTTATTTCTTATATATATATATATATATATATATATACAGTGGCGCATCCAAGATTTAATCTTGGAAGGGGCCGAGTTGAACGGATAAAAATATTTGTAATGCAAATTCAATATTCATAATGTAATATCTATTCCTTTTTTTTTGGGGGGGGGGGCAGGGCCCCTTGGCCCACCCCCTGGATGTGCCACTGTATGTATATATATATATATATATATATATATATATATATATATATATATATATATATATATATATATATATATAAGACAAAGTTGAAAGTGAAAAACCAGTATGAGCTCTAAAGCTACTTGCAGCAAGGAACTAAAAACATGAAAAGATAAGTATTAATTATGTTTTAGACAGCATCTCGTCATCAGCGGTGCCGATACTGTCTAAAAAATAATGGATTGTTTCTGATAATTATGATCTAAACAATAAACATACTTAAACACCGTACAATCCATTAGAAACAGAAGAATTGAATAACTAGTTACTTAATCAAAGAACGCCAAGCCTGGCGCTAGACAAAGTGGAAGTTAAGAATAGGAAATCGCAAGAAGACTGACGTCACAAAATTTGCAACCATGGAGCAAATGGAAACACAGAAGCAGACTTACTATGGCGACTGTGTTATAAGACAAATATACCTAAATTAAATTAGTTTTTTATTATGACTAAGAGTTATTTTTATTATTTCTTATTTTATATTATTTTTACTTAAGAATTTAATTATTATTTATTAATTTTATTTTTTAGTAGTTATTTACTCTTATTAATCTTATTAGTTTGTATTACTAATTAATTGCAACAGAACAAGCTATTCATTAAATCTAAAACAACCAATTATGTGCTTGGAAAGGCTATCGGGGTAATAATTACGTTTTAGCACATCTAACAAGTCTAAAATATGCTTATTCCTATTGTCTTTAGAACAAAGCCTATTTATACGTACTAGCTGATTTACAATAATGCTTTTAAAAACAGATTTATGTAAACAAGTTAAGTAATTTTGAAATTTAACAATATTAAAATCCTAATCTGATCTTTTGTCATATAAGTCAAAAGTATAATTGCAATTTGAATTTAATTTAATGTTAATATCTTAAAAGTTTACATATTATTTTGTCTACTTTGTATTATTTCCAGATTATGAGGGTAAAAATTTAAGGCTATATGATTATTACTTTTATTAATTACATTTATATCATCAATATATCTAAATATTTTGTAACTGCTATTATCAATATTATTTATATATATCAATATTATTTATATATCAATATTATTATTAATATTATCTTTATACTTAATGTAAGTATAAATTGGCTAGCATACTAGAAGCATTTCCACCTTGTGGTACACCTTTAGTCTGTAAGTATATACTATTATTGTTTATTATATAATTATGTTTAGTAACAAATCTAAGAGCCTATTGAAATGAGTAAGATTAATATCTTTGCTTAAGCATTGATAATTATTTTGTACTAACTTTATTATTACTCTATTTAAATCATTTATATTGATATTATTGAATAAATCTTTAAAATCAAAAGTGACAATTGATTTACAATTATCTAATGTTTGTAGTTTTCAAATTAGACTCAAGCTATTATCAATTATACCACAAACACCAGAAGTTATTATTTTATAGATTAATTTAAGGTAATTTAATAATATAACACTTGCTTTAATAGCCTAAGTGTTGTGACCACAGGTTACTGCTCTAAAAGCAATAGGTGTTTTATGAAACTTAGGAACTAAAGTGATATATGGAAAGTGATAGTTAACTGCTGTTATACCTAGAAGTTTATATTTTGCAATAATTTTCTTAATAATAATACAGGCAGTTTCTCATAAAGGCTGAAAAAGATCACTATTGTCTAGCTGTTTTTTTAAACATATTGCAAAATATTTTTTACAAATAATTGCACAATTGTTGACTGCTTTATCTACATAAGTTATTATAAATATTCTTGTAAGTTTTTTTATCTTCTTTTAAGTGTTTAAAGGATATATTACAAAAATTACTATTATTATGTAGTTTAGAATGTACAAGCTTAAGTAAATTAATTTTCCAATGATTGAAGGCTTCTGTTGGGATAGAATAATTAATAGCTATTTTATATATATATTTATATATATATATATATATATATATATATATATATATATATATATATATATATATATAACCCTAAGAGCCAACGTTGCCCCCCCCCCCCCAAAAAAAAAAAAAAAAAAAAAAAAAAAGAACAACTCTGGACTGGATCCGCCCCTGGTTTCGGAGCTAGTATTCAGTCGCAGAATAAAGATTACATTATGTTCAAGGTTCTCTTTTTTTCTGTAACGCACAGCCAAAGCTAAAACAATAATAATAATTCCCTTATCAAAGTATTTTCATTTTTCTGTCTGAAGAATTAGAAATTTCTCTACAGAATCTATGACAACATCCATGACTTTGTAACGTATTGGTAGAGCGATTGGAATTACCAAATAAGAAATGGTTTCGTAATAGCTGTTGTTTAATACATTCATCTTAAGGCCTGTAGAATCCTTATGACCCGTTTTAAATTTTATTTTGTCACTTTTTGGCATCGGCATTTTGCAAATAACGTAAAAGGGTTGTTCGAAGTCATCTCAGAGAAATCGGAGGGTCCAAGTAATCCGACGAAAATATGTCCCAAATCATGATGGGAAGAATCATAACGATACAAAAGCTTTTCCCTACTTCTTCCTTTCAATTTCATGTATACAGGGTGATTCAAAACTCAACGTAAAAACCTTTAGTGGAGGTAGAAAACTCAAAAACAAAATAGAATCACATAGGAATGTATGACTGGAAACGCAAACCTGATCAGCTAGACAGCTAGAGGATAAACGAAGATGCAGAAATAAAAGTCAATAATGGGTGGGAAACTCTTTATTTAGCGATACTTTACACTAGGACTGTACGTGTACACGTTTAGTTCCCCAACAACTGCTCAAAGTTCTTACCATCCACAGTTATGCACGCTTCACAACGGCGACGCATTGATTGTCAAACCTAAATTTCAATACCCAGATTTCCCAAATTGTCGAACTAAAAAATTCCCGGCATTTCGCGGACGTTTGCAGCTGCAACGTAGATTCTTTGGACGAGGTCGGTTGCAGAGTCAACGGGCGTCTCGTACACCATGGATTTGAGGGTCCCACACAGGAAGAAATGCCGGCTAGATAAATCAGGCCATCATGGTTGTCATGGGACGGGTCCTCCACGTCCAATCCATCGAGGTGCAAACGTACTGTTCAAGTAATCACGTACGACACGGGAATAATGAGTTGGAGCCCCATCGTTCTGGAACCATACACGCCGAACAGACATTGGAACAATGTCCAGTAACTCCAGCAGTTCCTCCTCCAGAAAAATGCGATATTTCCGCCCATCCAGTGGAGGTGGTAATAGGTATGGCCGATAAAGTAATCAGCAATAATACCCGCCCATACATTCACTAAGAACCGATGTTGGGCAGCATGTTGTCGCATACATCGGGGGTTGTTGTGGTTCCACACATGAACATTGTGCTGATTAAATATCCCTTCACGAGAGAAAGAGAATCTCAACTACAGCGTTGATTAACAGCGCCCTTCAGAGTCAGGTTTGCGTTTCCGGTCATACATTCCTATGCGATTCTGTTTTGCTTCTGAGTTTTCTACCTCCCCTAAAAGTTTGTAAGTTGAGTTTTGAATCACCCTGTATGGTGTCGTTGCATTCGTCATATCCCAGGACCTTTATTCACTGTCCCAATCTTTTAGGTACGGAACAAACTGGAGACTTCACTTTGAAGCTCAAGCCAGTTTACGGACACATCTCTAGCTTCTGTAGTCCACACGATGGAATTCGGTTTACTGTACGCTCTGACAGGATATCATATTTCTTCTCTGACTAAAACTGTATGTAATTTTACTATGTGTTGCCCTTATAATAAATCGCAGCAGATTCCGTTCAGCTCAACCGTCAAAGTGCCGTTTTGACTTCCGGGGCAATTTTTTTCCGGAGGCCGACTCTCGAGGAATTATAGAATATCTACTCAATTTCAACAACCGTTTAACTAATACTCTTACTAGCACTTCCAGCTTTTCCTTACAAGCCCTAAAATTTTCCATCTTGCAACAAAGCTTTTAAAGAGTGGCTGAGGACATATAGAATCTCATTCAAAGTCAAGCAGAGTTAATGCTCCTGAGTCCCCAAAATAAATTAATAAATACATATATAAATTAAAAATAAATAAGTAAATAAATAAAAATAAAAGTATCTAAGATCAGCGTCGATCTTGTTTCTAATCTCGTCAAAACACTCTCAGCGCAATAGTTAAGTTACCTATTTATCTCAAACGTAACAAAAACAGTTGATCTTGATGATTGAATTCTATGATTGATTGAACATATAAACTATTTTTGGGGAGTATATAGTAAGTACTCCAGTTACACGGATTCGTAGATCATATTCAACTTTATTTCTTACTCGTAGACGTCAATCGTGTCGCGCGTTCACAGTTCTGTGACGTTGCCGGTACGGATGAGTTGCAGCCCTGCATATGTGTTTGGCGCCAATAATGGCATCTGTTAACAGCGAACGGTCGCGTGTTTTTCGCGCAGTACTCAAGTTAGTTTTCGATACAAATTATAACATAAAACCCATAAAAAACATGTCCCAAAAAACATAAAAAGGAACATGCCATAAGCAGACGTAAAAACAGACGCGCAATTACCATGGAAACTAAAGTTGAAATTATTAAACGACATGGTTTGGTTTGGAGCGCTACGGTCTATTTTTGATACACGAGGGATAATTAGACCGAGACCTACTGCTTAAAGCCGATTCCGAACGGCTACAAACGTCCATGCCAAGATTGGGATTCAAACCCACAGACTTTGGTACCGAATGCCAGCGCCCTAGCCATTCGGCCATCGTCCGGCTATTAAACGACATGAAAAAGGTAATAAGATTGTAGCCAGAGCGTGTGTATACGGTATGAACGAATCGGCCGTTAGAACTGTGATAAAGGATAAAGTTAGAATTATTCAAGTGAAGAATTCTGTTCCTATGCAATCGACGATAATTCCAAAGAAAAGAGTTGATTTAATAGAAACGACAGAGAAATTATTGATAATTTGGATTGGAGATCTCCAACACAAACGCATACCGATACGTCTTGAGCTAATACAAGCAAAAGCACTAAGTATTTTTGAAGATTTAAATCTCATACGCGGTGATCATGTCGACGATGGTAAATTTCGACTTCCGCGCTTCCTAAATACGTGGAATGTTCTGGAACGAATTAACTGCGTAAGTCGAGGACTTACTGTACTCAATTATTTCAGTTTGAGATATTGGAGGAGGATAAAATTTGAAAATTTTCCTCTCCAATGAGCTTTGAAAATTTCCACTAAATAATTTATCTCGTAACAGAGATCTTACAAAAGAGACCGTGTAAGAATGGCTTGATAATGAAAAGAAAGATCTACAAGCATCATATCAAAACGGTGAGTTTACTTGTGGCAATAATAGTCCACGAAGTGACTGATGTAATAGCTCGGCGTGCATAGACAAGTATCTTTGTAAGCCGAGCTATTGCATCAGGCATTCTGAGTTCGCCTGAGCAATAGTTCTGATATCCCGGAGACTTATCTCGTACCACTTCAGCGATATCTGCAAAATAAGCATAGATTGCATAAAATGGTCTTCAGTCTGACGGTCCTGATAATTTGGTTAAGTGAGAATGTAATTCATTCAAAATTCATTTGAAAAATTTCTCTTGAACATCGACAACCAATTTGAGCTGTATGCGAGCAAATAAAAAAACAAATAAACTAAACCTCTACCTCCTCAAACATCAGGTAAAATAGTACAACTATTTCAGGTATAGGATGACTGCGATATGCGCTGGATACCATTTAACACTAGTATCCCCCCCCTATTTTCTTTATACAAACACACACACACATGCATGCACACACAGGGGTCCGGGATTGACTTATTTGGTCGGCAGATCTGTACTGTCCGTCCAGCTCCCTGATCCATACTAATTGAAGGAACAGGCCGACCCTCGACTGCGTATACAGGAATTGCTGCAGTGACTAGTCTTCAGTTAAACCATAGTTGATGCCTTACTGGTGGGAAACTTTTAGTTTGGCGATGCATGCACACACATATATATATATATACATGTGGTTATCAAAATAATGGAAACACTAAGAAACATCATGAAAACCTTTATTAATACGGGACAGGATCACCTTTGTCATGTAATACTACCTGATCCATCTTGGAATTGGATTATACAAGTCATAAATAGCAGTTAAGAATATATTATACCATTCTTCAAGGAAAAATCATGAAAGTTCCTGTAGAGATGCTGTGGTGGAGATCGATACCTTTATCTATCCACTTATACAGATCACAGTGGTTGGATGATTTATAGTCGGGGTGATTGTACAGGGCAAGATATTTAACTTCTTTTTTAAGCTCTTCAAACCAATACTTGATAGATTTAGCTGTATGTATAGGGGGATTATTATACCGGAGAATGCTATCTCCTGCAAAAAACAATGTTTTCACCATAGGATGGACTTGTGAGCTAAAATTTCGACTACTCATTCTCATTCAATATCCCTTTTAGGGATACAATAGGGCCTGAAGAAAATCATGAGATGCCATCCCAAACCCTGATAGATCTACCTCCATGATTAACAGTTAAGATGAGACAGCCAGAATCCTACCATTGTGTAGGTGTTCTCCAGACATACTCACGTCCTGTTCCGAGGAACAATGTGAATAATGATTCGTCGGACCAAATGCCGTTTTTGGACATATTACTTGACCAGAATTTGCGCTCTTGGCACCATTGTGGACTATATTTGGTGTTGGCATCATTTACAAGTGGCTTGGGAATAACAACTCTTCCGTAAATGCTCTGTTTATGAAGTTTCCTTCTGCCTCTAATGGTTGATACCAGAACATGCAGATGCCGATTGAGCTCTTCGGTTATTTTGGTTGCAGTTGTTTTCTTTCTTCGTGTCACAATCCGCTTCAATACATCTTCCGTCTCTTTCACTCAGCTCTCCCTTTCGTCCACTATTCTGTTTGGCAAAGAATGTTTTTCCGTGCATCACTCTGTATGCTATCATGACTTTCGATACCATAGCTTTAAAAATACCCATTAGCCTGGGGGTTGCAGTAATAGATACTCCAATTTAAACGCGCTCCAACAATTTGCCCTTTTTACAAGGTCTGCAAGGTTTGACATTTTACGCTGTTCCCCCCAAAAGCACGATGTCCTTAGCTTCATTACTCCTAGCTGGCAATAGAATAATACATACACTATATTAGATAAAAAAAAGTACCGGTGGCCAGACTTGTTTTTAAGGAATACGAAGCACATTCATAAACACCACTAATATTGATAGGTGTTTCCATTATTTTGATAATCACCTGTATATCTGTGGCTTGGTACAAGAAGTGCCTAAGTCATTTTTCTCCACGATGACTTTGTTTGCTTATGTCTCTTTAAAAAAATATAATTTTCAATATGAGAAGTACCCAAGTCTGTACAAAGATTTAGAAAACACTTTTAAAGCATTGGACAGACTTGGGTACTTCTTACATTGAAAATAATATTTTTTTTAAAGAGACATAACCAAATAAAGTCATCTTGGAGAAAACTGACTTGGGCACATCTTGTACCAAGCCACACACACACACACACACACACACATATATATATATATATATATATATATATATATATATATATATATATATATATGTGTGTGTGTGTGTGTGTGTGTGTGTGTGTATGTATATGTATATATATATATATATATATATATATATATATATATATATATATATATATATATATATATATATATATATATATATATATATATCTTTTTCTTGTGTCTTGGTTTACCTTCATATTTTATATATTTCTTCTTTGATCGGTATCGATATCCTTATCTTTCTTCCACAATGTCACTGTTTATTTGGAACCGCAACTACAACGAAATGTATATCTCCCGTTCTCATTTCATATTTTATTCTGTAAGGAATCAAATTACTAGACCGAGGAAGATATTTCAGTTACAATTTGAGTTACCGTAAGTGCCATTTCCCATTTTCTCTGTTTCTAATTCCCAGTCCCCAAGGAGGAAAAAAAATTGATAGAAGGGTACGTTCATTAATTTCCGGTACAAGCTCTAAAAATGATTATCATATTATATCAGGCTATATTTTTGAAAAAAAAAGTTTAATATTTTTCAAAATATGAGCTCACCTTTGTAGGATGAACTTTAAAAACATTCTTTTTCGAAATATGAAGACATTCGAAAAGGTGTAGAAAAATTCGTGAAGGATATATAATTTTTTTTTCTTTTGCATGGGCGTTAAATACTCTATGAAATAAGATAGTTTCTACCAGAGAGACCCTGTAAGAAAAGTCGGAGAGGGAATAAAAGAACAGTTTTATAAATATTAAATCTTTTGACTGTGACTTCTTTGACTGTGACTTTGACTGTGACTCTGTGACTTCTTTTGGTGAAAATGGGCTCGATTCGGGAGCTTTACCTGAGTGAATCCCCGTGAATATTTGATTGTCTTTGAACTAATTTTTAACGTTAATCAAATGTTATTAATGCTAAAAAAATTTCAGGTAGTCACTTCTAACGAAACTACCGCGGGTTATTAACGTAGGATTACTTATCGTTGCTTACATCCTTTGTGTGTATATATATATATATATATATATGTGTGTGTGTGTGTGTATTTATTTATTTATATATATGTCAAAAATTTGATGCATTTTTATACTTTTCTGTTTAACTATTTACTGCTTGCTCAAGCGATACAGACTGGGTTTGGCTCGCTGCCAAAATTACAACTCGCGACGCAGGACATCTGAAATTTTGCTTTCCGGAGAACCGATATAGAGGAGCGTAATCCTACGTTAAAACTTCAATAATAATGGTAGATTTATTTATGCTCTTATTATCTGATCTGTCAGCATACGACTACAACTGGAAGGTCCCGTGCATACGGAATTTATCTAAAAAGTTATCTTTGTAAATATCCTATATACACTGGTGTAAGAAATTAAGAGAATTTGCAGACTTGGTCGATTATCTCTAGAACTACTGTACCGATTTTAATGAAATTTGATATGTACATACATTGATACAATACAAAACAAATAACCATTCAATAATTGTAATACACACGCATGATCGTGCGTAACACTCGTTGGAGTCGGAAGGTATGAAACAGCGGTTGCAGAATAAACAAAAAAATGGGTTAATAGGGGGTATGGCTCCCTATTATAGATATACAGGTCTCGCAGCGTGATTTCATACTTGAAATAAGGTAGGTTATCATTTCCTGTGGCAATTGGTCCCACTCGTTCAGCAACGCTGTTTTCATTCCCTGGATGGTTCTCGGAGGGGGGTTGCGAGTTACAATTGTCCTCCCCAGAGCGTCCCAGACATGCTCTATAGGGTTAAGATCTGGAGATTTGGCTGGCCAATCCATCCGGCGAATATCCTCACTCTCTAGAAATTCGTCGACCAGAAGAGCTCTATATGGCCTCGCGTTATCGTCCATTAAAATGAACTCAGGGCCAACTGCACCCCTGAAAAGGCGAACATGGGGCTTCAAGACCTCATCCCTATACCTCACACCAGTCACAGTTTCAAACACATGGAGAGGTGTGCGGCCATCCAACATGATGACTGCCAAGACCATTGCACCTCCTCCGCCATAATGGTTGATTTCGCGGACATTGGAGGGTAGGTAGCGGGTCCCCGGTTCTCTCCATATGAACGTACGGCGAGAATCGGTGTTTAGGCTGAACCGGGACACATCAGTGACGAGAACGGTTGCCCATTGATCCATACTCCAATCTCTATGCTCTCTGCACCATGATGAACGGATTCACCCGTTCGTAGAAGTGAGCGGGATGCAAACAGCAGGTCTTCTTGCAAACAACTCTCTCTCATGAAGGCTTTTAGAAGCAGTCACCCTTGATACACGGGTTCCTGTGGCTGCATACAAGTCACGGGAGAGCTGAGAAGCTATAGCACTCCTATTACGCCTCGCTATAATCGACAAATGGTGATCTTCTCTGGCCTTCGTGGTTCTTGGACGACCTTTCCCAGACTTTATCTCGATGGATCCGGTATCCTGGAACTGTTTCCATAAGTTACACACCACGCTGGGCGTTAAATGGAACTCTCTAGAAATTTGGAGTTGAGATTGGCCTGCTTCTAGCCTCCCCACAATTCGCCACCTCATTCCATCATCTAAACGTTGGTGGTTACTCATTTTTACTGTTACAATTTGAAATTAACAGATTGCTGCAAAATAACACCATCTATTAACCCATTTTTTTGTTTATTCTGCAACCGCTGCTTCATGCCTTCCGACTCCAACGAGTGTTACGCACGATCATGCGTGTGTATTACAATTATTGAATGGTTATTCGTTTTGTATTGTATCAATGTATGTACATATCAAATTTCATTAAAATCGGTACGGTAGTTCTAGAGATAATCGACCAAGTCTGCAAGTTCTCTTAATTTCTTACACCAGTGTACTCATACAGTCCTTATTTTTAAGGATACAGAAAATCGCAGAGACAGCAAAATACCAGGAACTTTTACTCTATTCTTTGCTAGAAATTCAGTGTTTGGACCCTCGAGTACCTAAGAAAGATCTTATCGGGCGTATTTATAATGCACGATGCTTCCTAGGATGACAAGTAAATTATTGCCTTGTTTATTAATTCATGAGAACGAGTAACGAGAATCATTAGTAGATGAGAAAACTGTATGTCATTCCTTTTGATGTCGGCAGCAGGGAAAAACATCCAAATTAATAGAAGACTGAATCAATTTCCGCCGAGAGAATTAATTTACAACACGCGATCAAGGGAAGTTACATATCACGATTATCATGTATTATTGTATTTCTTGGGGTTTTTTTTTTCGAATGAGGTACTTATAGTTTAAAAAATTAGTTGCCTTTGAGATAACATGATTCCAACAATTCTAAAAAGAAATCCAGGTAGTCTCTTCTAACGAAACTACCGCGGGTTATTAACGTAGGATTACTTATCGTTGCTTACCTCTTTTGTATGTGTATATGTATCCATATATATGTACGTATGTATATATATATATATACGTATATATATGTCAAAATTATGACGCATCTTGGTACTTTTCTGTTTAACTTGTCCAAGTGATAGACTGGGTTTGGCGCGATGCCAAAATTATAAGTCGCGAGGACGGACGGACAGTTTTAGCGTCTGAAATTTTCCTTTCCGGAGGACCGTTATGGAGGAACGTAATCGTACGTTAAAATGTATTTTGCTTTCCAAAGTGACTTACAACACGACTGAAAGTGCATTTAAGAGGTGTAGTCTTGTTTTTATTTGTTACGTCTGGAATTCCCTAGTAAGCTGCTTTCCAAGTAAACGATATTTGTGGGCTTGAAGTAGCCTTGTTGTAGCACTTTGTCTTTCGGTGCTGAGGTTGCTCGGATTGAATTCTAACATGCGCCATTAAATACCTCCGTGTCTAGGTCGGATATGAGAACGTTAAATCCGTAGACCGGATAGTCCCTGTGACAATCAATTGAGAGATGTGGTACTAAAATGTCATTGGAAGAAAGGACTTCATATCTTAATATCTAACGGATACACATATAACATGGCCAGTGCTGGTCATTCTGAAAAGAAAAAGGATAAAGGGTGACAGACACAAGTATATGAAGTACTTCGGATTTATTTTTAAATTTAAGTTAGTTAGAGGAGGCTTAAGGCCAGTGGCTTATTGCCATTTACAAATAGAGGTACATGGTCGAGTATGGTCTCCGGTCAGCAAGGATCAGGCGGGCGAGATGGCGTCCAGTAACGGCATTCGAATCGCTTCTTCCAGGGCGTCGGAAACAGGAGTAGTAATGACTGCATCGTCCTACAGCAAGGCTCCCCAGAGATTCCTCTGTCTGTTTTTCTTCAACCTTTTCCCCGTGCTGGGACGGTCACGTGACTTCTTGATTCAGACACCACCTGGAGCATATCACGCCAATTCCAGCGCCAAGGCGCACGGCTAGTTCTGTGGACAAAGATTATTGATGTGTCTGCGAGTAAAAAAAGGGATCAAAGGAGAATGTTATCGTCAATCGTTAGGCAACCCCTTTTAAGGGATTAACATTGGTATTTTCTGTTTCCGCTGATAAGCGATGAAAGCAGATAACGTGACCAAAAGGGTGCACATTTTTTGAGAAAGAAGTGAATGTCTGGGGGACTATATACCCCTGTAAAATTATTGAGGGAACAGCTCCCTAATGCGTTTAAGTATTCGAATGGCAAGGCAGGCTTTACTAGTAATATTGTAGCAAAAGTTAATAAGCGTTTCAAAACGTTACGACAGTCCCTCTATGAGGTCATAGAGGATGGAAAAAGGTACGATCCCCCCAGATGTCACCCCTGGAAGGGAGCTCGGTCAAAAGTGAGGTGGCTAAGATGAACTCCGACCCGTGTGGTGCTGTATAAACCGGAGCCGCATACTTCAGCCCGAAGCCTGTATGGACCTGGTCTGGAACTTCCAGCCAGGGGACATTAGAAATAACAACAACGGTATTTGTTCTATAGTGTTTAGCGATTGAAAGCTGTTGTATTAAAATGCCAAAGTTGCTGGAATAATTTTTAAAAGTTTGATTAAGACCCTATTTTTTTCCTTGTACACATTTTGTCAAACTGGACTCTCCTTTAAATGCTTAGATAAAGAATAAAATATGTTTCTTTAAAATTGGATTAGAGTTTAACCTTTAGCTTACGGAGTCCATTACCTGGAAATTTCATATATATGTATGTGTGTTGTAATGACTTGACGGTCCCTACGGGTAAATTCCAAGAGACACCCGTCTTTGTCATCTAAGGTGTTTTATCAGTGCCGAAAGGTGACCTTCCGTTTAGTTACACAAAGCCGTGTCGTAGTGACTCTTCGATACGCTTCAAGAAAGGAACCTCTTTTGAAACGATTCCCTAGTTGACAATGGAGTCCAGATGAAAGGCTAGTGTCGGCTGGTCAGACGCTTGAAGGCACAGAGCGGCAAGCGGCAACTTAAAAGGAACCCCCACGAAGAATGAGCGGATATATAGTCGACACCTTGATGTAATAGGGGGAGTTGACTTTTCCTTACAGGTGTGAACAACCCTCGTCGTCGGACGTGTGCCAGAGACGGAGAGCCTGCCGCGTTCCTCTCATGATATCCTGAACCCGCGAATTATCCTTAGATAATGATTATTTTGTAATTAGTGTATAGAGCCTATATTTAATCTAGAATGCCAATAAAGCATTTTGTAAATATTAAAGGCTGTCAGTCTTGTTTTTAGGCGAAGTCCTTACAGACTGTTATTAAATGGTGTCAGAAGAGTGATAGGATATCAGTGATGAACGAAAGGATTACAGGTAGGCCGATTCTTTTTATCAGATTCTGGCTTTGATTTAAAAACTAAATAATGGTTTTGTATAAATGCAATAAGTAAAAATTATTTTATTGTGTTTTAAATGGTATATTTATAAGTAGCCATTTAGAGTTCGTATTAAGAACTGATATTTTAGAAATTTTGATGAATTAAATCAATTTGTGTTTTTTTAAATGGTATATGTATAAGTAGCCATTTAGAGTTCGTATTAAGAACTGATATTTTTAGAACTGATATTTTATATTAGAAATTTGGATGATTTAAATCAATTTCTGTGTTTTAATGGTGTATGAGTTAACCATTTGAAGTTCTAAGTAGGAACTATTGTTTTAGGAATTGTGATAAGTAAAACCAATTTCTGTGTGTTTTTATGGTATATGAATGAGTAACCAGTTAGTGTTCAAGTAAAGAACCAATATTTTGTTTGTTAGGAATTGCAATAAGTTTAGCCAATTTCTGTGTTTTGTTAATTGCAAATACTGTATGATTTTCTCTATTTTTAAAGAAAGTGAATTTTTTTTTTGCTTTTGATAATAACAGTGTTTATTTAGTATTTTTTTTCTTTTAATAGTAACAGATATATTTAAGTTTCTTGTGCTTTGATATTAACTGTGATAATTTAGTATTTGTGTATTACTGTGTTGGAAATCTATATAGAGTTAGAATATATAACTATAAAGTGGATTAACTTGAGAATTCTGTTTATGTGTATTCAGTATAAGAGTTCGGTATTTTGATTTGATAGGTATTGAGTAAATTGTGAATGTTTATATTGTGCGGTGCTAGTTTGGTGTTCATAAGGGCCAAAATTATAGTTCGGTCTAAAATTGATCAGTTTTGAACTTGTTAGTTCCGGTTAGGACACATACCGTCGGAAGGTATAGCTAGTAGCTGAGGAAAAATTTTATTGGTTATCCTAAAGTTAGTTACCCTAAAGTTAGAAAAATGTCCTTTTTAAATAAGGGTAAGAAAGAGGATCTTTTAGAACTTTTAGAAGAGTTAGGAGGACAAGCTGACGATACGCTTAGGATCTTCGAAATTAAGAAGATCGTTACAGAAAACGAAAATTACGTCGAAGAAGACGCTAGACTCGCACTAGAACGTATTATTGAAGATCGGAAAGAACGAGAAGAGAGAGAGAGGGAAAGAGAAGACAAAATTCGTCAAGACCAACTTGCTCTTGAAATGAAGAGACTAGAATTAGGAAATAATGGAGACAGTAGAGCCCGAAATGGGAGGGACAGAGATGCAGACACAACTCAGAACATTCAGCTCCTTAAAACCATACAGAAATTTGACGAGAAACGGGACGAAATGGGCCTGTACCTAATTAATTTCGAGAGGAGAGCAGAGATGGCGGGAGTCCCTAAACAAGATTGGGTGCCATATTTGTTAGGGGTACTAACCCCAGAAATTTCCAACATGATGGCCAGAGAATCGTCAGAACAGGCAAAAGATTATGATTACGTCAAAGAAATGATTCTCCAGAGATTTAGGATGAATACGGAAAAATTAAAACAACTGTTTTATCGCCATCCTAAACTCGCAGATAAGTCATGGAGGAATTATGCCCATGAGCTTAGTGGCTATTATGATGAATGGATAGCAGATTTAGAAATCACTACATTTAAGAAACTGAGAGACCTACACATAACGGAACAGATGAAGAGACGGGTACCTGCCGATATAAAAGATCATTTTTTGGAGCAGTGGATGCAGATTAATACTCCTTTAGAATTAGCTGAAAAAATCGATAAGTATGAAAGCTTACAAGACAGTTTCAGAACAAGAGAATTCCCAAAGAATCAAAAGTCCACAGATAAAATTAATAAGCCATTTAACAATAACCATAAATTTAAGGAAGAGAAGAAAGAAAAAAAAGATGTGGAAAAAGAAGCTTCTAGTGGACAAAACAAGGAAAGAATTTTTGAGAAAAGAAAACAGCTCCGTTGTTACGAGTGTGGTTCTTATGACCATCTGAGACCACAGTGCCCTAAACTTAAAGAGACGGAAATTATCGCGGCAACAGAAACTAGTGGAGGAGACTCGAGTGACGTGATGACTCCTTATATCAGTCAGGGAGTCGTTAATGGAAAATCTACGTCTATTCTGAGAGACACAGGAGCGAGCATTGATCTGATTTCTAAAAATTTGGTACAACCCCATATGTACACAGGAGAGCACGTTTATGTCAGTGCACCTTTGTTAAATTCATCCGTTTGCTTACCTATAGCAGAGGTCGATTTAAAATGTGAATGGGGCCACACCATAACTAGAGCAGCTGTCAGCAATACGGATTTCGAGCAGAAACACTATTTGTTAGGAAATAAAACGACAGCCTTGCTTGAGAAGATCAACAGGAATGTAGAAGTTCCGGTGAAAAAGACTGTGCAAACTCGGGCCTAAAAACTAAAATTAGGTAGAGAAAGACTAGACACGGGAGATGAAATAACGAAAATAGAGCAAGTGATCCCCGGAGCAGAAGCGGTAGAAGAAATCCCTGCTGAAGAGAGCGCGACTATCTTGCCTCTCCAGGAGAAACAAATAATTACTCCCGACTTATTAAAGACTTCACCCGAAGAATTTAGAGTTGCACAAAGTGAGGACGAAGAATTAAAAGTAATTTTTGATAAGGCGAAAAAGAAGACGCCCGAAGAAAATAAGTACGTAGTGGTAAAAGAGATGTTATTTTACCAGAAAAAAATAACGATGGAACCACTAGAAAACTGCTTATTGTGCCTCGAAAGTATCGAGAGAAATTAAAAAGACTGCCACGAACAAACTAATGTTCATTTAGGCGTTGCTAAGATGAAAGAATCGTTAACTCAGTATTTTTACTGGCCATATTGTCACTTAGACATAAATGATTACGTGTCGGCTTGTGACAAATGTCAAAAGGGGAAATGCCCTAATGTTAAGAATAATAAGAAACGTCTTAACACTGTTAATTCCCGCCGAACACCAGGCTAAGCCGAAGTTTAATCGTAAAATTTTAAATGTATATTATAAGTATGTTGATTAATTGTAGTTTCAGTGTAAAAATGTGACCAGAAATTAATGTGTATTCGTTTGAGTAATGTTTTTTTTATGAATTGTAACATGTAATTGTTTGTAAATTTGAACGACTCGACCATAGAAGTTGAGTTTTGCTTTAAAGGAAAATTCAGGTGAAATTCCTTTGACGTTATCATAATATAACAACGGCTAAGGTGTAAGTTAAACATTAAAACGCATTGACAAATTAGAATTGTTGAGTAATTTTATTTGCATGACTGTGCATATCACATCGAAAAGGACAAATCGGTTTCAAGAGTTTTGCGGCGACATACCGCATAAGAACCATTCATCAAAGAAGTTCGGAAATGTCGCGAGACTGGCGCAAAACATGTTCAATATGGTGTCCACCGTTGTGTGCAACAAGTTGAAAGCGACAAACAGCATGTTCCACAACGGATCGCAGTGTCTCCGGGGTGATGTTCAGAATGTGTTGCGAAATGCGTGCCTTTAATTCCGCTAAATTTGCAATTGGAGCACGGAACACAACATCTTTGAGCTAACCCCACAGCCAGAAGTCACTCGGAGTAAGATCAGGTGATCGGGACGGCCAGGCTGTAGGGAAATGACGTCTGATAATTCGAGCATTTCCGAAATGGCGCCTCAGCAGCTGCTTCACGGGTTGTGCAATGTGCGGAGAAGCGCCATCTTGAATAAAAATGATTTCATCCACACATCCACGTTGTTACAGAGCTGGAATGACGTAGTTGCCCAAAAGAGACGCATAGCGCTGACCAGTGACGGTAGCGGTAACAGGACCGGAGGCACCCGTCTGCTCGAAAAAATATGGCTATAGGATGAATGATGCCGTAAAGCCGCACCACACCGTGACCTTTTCAGGATGAAGTGGTACGGGGTGGGGTGCGGTTGCCAGTGGATTTTCGGTTGCCCATATTCGACAATTCTGGGTATTGACGTACCCTGTCAGATGGAAATGGGCTTCATCTGTCCACAAAATTTTCCACGGCCATTCATTATCCACTTCCATGCGACCAATAAATTCTAAATCAAACGTCTCCCTTGCTGGCAGGTCAGACGGAAGAAACTCCTGCACATGGCCAATTTTGTACGGTTAGCATTGCAGGATGTTTCGTACAATTTTCTGCACCGTGCTCGTAGGCCTGTCCAATGTTCGGGCAATTCCTCGTGCACTGCACGGTTGCACACCACCGGCCGACCCCTCCTGTAATGCTGTGGCCACTTCTTCAACTACCGTCGAATGCACTCGTTTCTCCCTATACCAGATTGCACATCAAACGAACCTGTCTTATCGAATTTTTGCATCATTTTCTTCAGACCCACGACACTCATTGGACCAACGCCTTCTTTTATACCCTTCAGTGTCCTGAACTTTTGAAGAGCTACTCTTCCACAATCATCGTTCTTGTAATACAGCTTTACCATCAGAGCGCGGTCCTGCAGTGAGACACCCATGGTGAACGTCTGAGACGCGAAATGAGGAACAGCCGTGTACCTGGCGGTTTTATAACACTGAAATGTGTCGTGCGCATGACAGGTATTTTAATTTACATGTTCTGTCACTTACAGCGCCATCTGTTGATAACTTTTGAAACTAAATTTTTTCTTCTGCCATACGCTTTCCGCCTTCTTCAATAACATGCCGTTCAAATTTGACGTCATTCTCATCAGTGGTTCTTTTTTTATAGCGTTTAGAAACTTAAACTTTAACTATAATCACCCTGTATATATATATATATATATATATATATATATATATATATATATATATATATATATATATATATATATATTTATATATATATATATATATTTATATATATTTATATATATATATATATATATATTTATATATATATATATATATATATATATATATATATATATATATATATATATATATATATATATATATATATATATATATATATGAAATGTCCGGAATGGACATCTCATGAAATATGAGCTTACATCGTGGCGGGAAAATGAAAGTCAGCTTCAGGAACAAAGGCATTTATTTATGAATAAAATTGCAGCACATCTTACTCATCTCGAGTCACTCCAGCGTCTCCTCGTAAAAGCGCGAAAAATTGCTCAAAGAGGTTGCCAGAATTGGCGAAGGAAGTTAGTATGTGGGAAAGCGAAAAGTCTCGCGAAGGAGTCGGAAAAAGGGGTTACCAGATCAGAGAGAAAGTTCAGAATAGGCGATTATAGGTTGTTAATAATATTATCACACACGCACACGCACACGCACACGCGCGCGCACACACACACACATATATATATACACATTGTGAAGAATCCATGATTGTCCCAAGAGAGTAAAACCCTCTCATTTAATTCACGTTTCCAGCAGAAGGTTCAAGAATGTAGTGTCCAGATGCCAAAGCGGTCGAACAACAAAAGCGGGATAGACAAAGAGTTCCGACAATACCAGACTAGACGCGAGGCGTCAGTAGGTTTGAGTTTCAGACATAAAGGTGAAAGGAAATTGGTTCAGCTCCGCCGCTTGATCGATGATGATCGGGGGAAATTAATCGTCTGAAGCTCCAGCTGATATGATGTCCGGAAAGTGATGGCACTTTAAAGGGCACCAATTAAAACCCTTTTAAATTTTCCAGCGTTCGCAGTGCCAAAAAATTAAAAGTTGCGTCGCTGCAAAATATTAAAATTCAGATAGCTTCCAGACCTGCGTCTAGAAGGCAGCTACTCCGGCATGCAGCCGAGATTAAGAGATTCTAAGTACCTTTGAGAGGCAACGCATTTCGACATCCTGTCGACCGCTTCCAGACGAAGCAAATTTCTTGAATAAGAAATCTAAGTCCTTGTAATAGGCAAAGATCTCGCGACTTCCTTTCGACCGTTTCTAGACGAAGCGAATTTAGTGAAATAATATTCTAATTCCTTGTAATAGGCAAAGATTTCACGACTCCCTGTCGACTTGTTTCCAGAAGGAACTGTTATAGCTATTGGAGATAGCTCATTTCTTTTAGATCCCAGACGAATCTATTCCCAGACGGATCTGTTCTGCCAGCTGTGTAAGTGACTTCTAGAAGAAGTGGTTGCTGTGCGTCCTACTTATCTTTCGTGTAAGAAGCAACAGAACACTAGTGTTTAATCTGTGATTGAATAGCGACTTCTAGACTTCTAATATAGAATGACGTTCTGTAGCTGAACTTGTTTTCCCGCACGTCATTTAGAGTGTATGATCTACTGTGTTATTACTAATATTTCATCGAATTCATCTGATCTGGGAATAAATCATTTAATTTAATATTTTACTAGACTGTATCGTCGTTTTTATTACGCTATCATTCGACGAATTCATTGCAATCAACCAACACACACACACACACACATATATATATATATATATTTATTTATATATATATATATATATATATATATATATATATATATATATATATATATATTCATTCTTGGGCCCGCAATCTCGGGATACATGCTATCCCACACTGCAAGGAAAAGGTTAACGTATGATAGATATATTTAGTTCCGATAAGCCACCATAAAGTAGGCTGTAGTTTCGATAAGCCACCATTTGACAATTTTTTAGATTTGCACTCATTTTTGGCGAAAGCTTGATAAAAAGATGCCATCTGCTTTTCGGCCTTTAATATATATATATATATATATATATATATATATATATATATATATGTTGCCAGAAATTGTCTCAAAAAACGTTAAAAACACGAACTAATTAGAATTACAACCGTTTCAGTTACATTCCATTGTGTCAGTTGTTTCATGTTTTTTATTCTTCATTAAGTTTAGGCTAAATATGGATCATATAAAAATTAATTGCCGTGATCTGTCAGAAGAAAGAGGAAAATTTTTACTGGCAAAATTTTATATTCCAAAAATACCTCGAACTTGGGAATGAGGTTCTAAAACCAGGGAAAATAAACGAAGATGGCCAAACAATCAAACATGTCATCAAATGCATCCCGTTTCTAAGCTCAGACAACTTGATTTTCAAAATAATGAAGAACGATTGATGGTGATTTTTTGAATTATCAATAACACGCATAGATGCCGTAAATTAAACCTTCATTTCTGAGGAATATCGATATTAAATCCTTCAAAACCTATAAACAGTTAGTGAAAGGACCAATGGATGACGGATGGTCTAATGCCTCAAACATTAAGCACAGACTTTTTGCAGGTATGACAGTCGATAGGTTACAGATTTCTAGGCATTTATCTGTCGAGCTAACAGCTGCTGTATATGCAGAAAATTAGGTTCAGCCCGAACCGAGTCAACAGAAAGGACAATTAGAACAGAGCGAGCTGAGGTAGAAGGGTTCGGGTATGCAGATTAACAGTCCATGCACCCAGTTATTTATGCAGTGTTAAATTTCCGTTCTGGTTATTCGGTTATTAAACCGAAGAATTTCTTTTTTAATGTAATTATTGTTCTGATAAGTTTTTCGAGAAGGAGCTCACGCTATGCGACTTCCTCACATCGCCGGGATGAACGAGGGGTCAGGACGTTGGATTTAATATACAAAGGCCCAAAATTGCAATTCCACGGTTCGCAGGTGACCGTGTTTAATGTAGCGAGTAAAAACCATACAAGGCAATAAATAAATATATGAAATAAATTAAAAGCTTTTCTTTGGTTTAATCAAACTCTGTTATACCGATAAGGTAGTACACCCGATTCTCTTTTTTGCACGGATTTTTAACGTAGAATTACGTTCCTCCATAACGGTCAGCGGTAAAGCAAAATTTCAGACGTCCGTCGTCGAGATTTATAATTTTGGCAGCGCGCCAAACTCAGTCTGTATCGCTTGGGCAAGTAGTAAACAGTTAAGGGGGTAGGATCACGATTTTCGACAGAAAAATGCATTTTCCAATTTTTGCATTTTTAAAAAGTATACAATCTTGTGCTTCTGATGACATTTACATATTTGTTCTAGCTGCACTAGAAGTATTTTAAATATTTTTAAAAAGAACTATTACCATCTGTCAAAACGCCTGACGTTACACTCTCACCAACCAAAACAAACCACTCACTGCATTCATAGCTGCATTAGCTATTTTTTTAATATCCCGTGCTCCAATCAAAACAACCATTTTACCAATAGTAGTACTGGATTACATTAAAAACATTTATAGAGATTTAGCAGCTCCTGATCTATGTACTTGCCAAATGTCTGCACGGGAAAACACAAAACAGCAATGAGAGTGTAAATTGTATAATCTGGTCACGGATCCCAAAGAATGTTTTTGTGCAGTTAGAAACTTTGAAAGCAGGTGTATTTGAAGCAATTGCATCCTATAGTGACGAAAATATTACGAAATGCAAAGTACTTTCAACGTTAGGTATATCTCTAGGTTTTTATACTTCTCGAGCAATGCAAACAGCTGATCGGACGAGATTAATAAAAGCTCAATATGATATTTCACAGCAAACCTAGGAAGCCAGAATAAATAGAAGACAGAAAAAATGTAAATTAGAAGACAGTCTTACTGATGACCCAGATGATCCAAGCTATGAAGCTGGCATGCACTAAGCACAAGTGAATGTTTCACTAAATGTTGATTTTCTCAAAACAGTGTTTTTTGCCAGTTAAGGAACATTTTTTCAAAAACTGTTGCTGTGATTATTTTCAAACTTTGCATATTTTATAAATGCATAATATTACATATTTTAACGAAGGGAATTTTAGAAAAATTAATTTAGAGTAATTTAATAACATAAAACTTGATGTGATTTTGGTGTTTCTGAAAAAAAATACATATAGTAGAAGTTATATATTTAAAAAAATAACGAGGTACTTAAATTATAAAAGCTCTGGTTAAAGTATTTAATATACATCAGGCAATATACAGTAAAAAAATTAGAATCTTATATTCAATAGTTTTTTCTAAATGTCCCTTAAAAATGAGTAATTGTAACATAACTGACATAGGGAATCTGGATCGTGACCCTACCCCCTTAAACAGAAAAGTACCAAAATGCATTTAAACAAAAAAAAAAAAGAAAGGTAAGCAACGATAAATAATCCTAAGTTAATAACCCGCGGTAGTTTCGTTAGAAGAGACTACTGAAATTTTAAATTTTTTTGCACTGTTTTGAAATAACACGGTCCAAGAAAAGGAACCAATTAATTTTTACACTGTATTTCTTTTACTTTGACACGGTTTAAAAATCTAAAAAGAATTTTTAAAATATTAAGTGCAATGTTATCGGAGAGTGTTTTAGAGAATGTAGATGGTTCTACATTAGTTTACAGTAGTAGCGATAATGAAGTGGTTCCACTATCTGCTAGAGCAGTTATAGAGAGCCGCCAACTAGCCAACAAACTAAGAAATCATTTTCTTATAAATGATTTCAAAGTCGAACGAGCTGTGCAATTCCAACGTGATTTAAAAACGATTATGTCACGTTATGAAGAATCATATAAAGAACTAACAAAAATAAATTTACAGCGTCTGATAACCGAATTCGTATTCAAACGAGTGAAACAAAAGAAACACAAGATGTTAATCTTATTCAAGATACGCTTGTAGGCATATCGCAATTAAATAGTTGCAGTGACGAGAGTGATTTTTCGCCATCGAAAAACAACAGAAAACGGGCACGCTTATTGTCTAGTAGTGTCACTGAATGACTGAATGATTATGTTATATGTATGTATGTATAGATAAAAAATAATTCCAATTTATATTTAACCATTTGAGACTGCCGCCCTTTTTCAATTTAAAAAAATAACACGTATAAACAATGTTAAAATAAGATTCGTGGATTTTCTCTTGCATATTTATTCGAGTTCAGTCGATCGAATCCAGATTTACTTTTCTTATTATCTTCCAAATATACTTAATAAGAAAATTAACATTGTCTTATAAAGTACATTTGGATGGAACCTATCTCCCATTTTTATAGCTTCAATGCATCTTTTGAAATCAAAGTATCTTTTTATCAATATCTTGAAAATTTTAATTTTCTTAAGTATATTTGGATGGAACCTATCTCCCATTTTATAACTTCAATGTATCTTTTAGAAATCAATGTATCTTTTTATCAATATTTTGAAAATTTTTGTTTTCGTACTAAGTATACAGTGGTACCTCGAATTACGAGTTTAATTCGTTCCATGACGGAGCTCGTAACTCGAAACACTCGTATCTCGAATCAATTTTCCCCATTGAAATGAATGGAAATGCCATTAATTCGTTCCGGGCTTCCCCAAAACTCCGCAATTTTTCGTAACATGTTTTTAAATAAGAAAAATGTGCTTATAAACGACCAACATTGTATAAAAACGCAATACAATAGAATGTACTGAAATAAATTTGTTTTATTAAGTGCAATGTACAACATTTACCTTGGAGATTAGACTTGAAGATGCTGATGGAAGAGGAGGAGGAGAAAGGCTGAACTGAAAAATTAAATCCTATTCGCTCATTTTTTACCTTTTCGCCCCGCTTTCCTCACTTTCGCTTTTATTACCAGCTACTCTCTTAAAGTGAACGAGTGAGACACGGCAGCTGGACAATTGTTGTATCGTTCACTGTGGCTGTAATGTCCAGATTCTTCTTTCAGAATCCGAAGAACGTTTTTTCAGAATCTGTAGAAGGGGGAGAGCTTGCGATCCTAGGGACAAGGTCATCCCATCCCCTAGACCCCATGGGGAGTTCCAGTGTGGGGGAGGGAATTTAAGCTATCTCTGTGCGAGAGAGGTTGGGCGCTGTTCGATTTCAGAGGGCGACTCAAGTTTGGGCAGAGCAAGCTACCCCGGATGGTAATTGTTATGTGTTAATCTCTCGGTTTAAGACTGGATAGTAATCTCAGAATAATATGTATACAGTCGAATAATAATTGTGCATAAAGGTTGTAAATGTTATATGCTTCTTGTGCTCTCATTTGATGAGCACGTAATATGGCTTTCGCTTCGCAAACTAGCAGTGGGATATCTGAAGTTTGCTCGTAACCTGAATTTTAGCTCGTAACTCAAAGCAAAAAATCTACCGAGAGAATGCTCGTATCTCGAAAAACTCGTAAGTCGATACACTCGTAAGTTGAGGTATCACTGTATTTGGATGGAACATATCTCCCATTTGTATAACTCTAATGTATCTTTTTTTACACTTTTTTTTTTCTTTTTGCACTGTAGTCTCTGGAACGTATCCCCCGTTCAAAAAGAAAAACAGGTGTATATAAATATGTGATGCGTATTTCCCCATCAGAATATCTCCTACACGCCCTTTTTTATTCAAATAAAACACACAGTTTTCCTACCTCGGGTTAAACCCACAAAGCCAAGTAATTTATCGCAGAATCTCAAAATAAAAACCGCACACAATTAACTCAACCCCAACTAATTCTTGCTCACAATCAAAACATATCTTTTTTACCTCATTATCGGCGACCTTTTACCTCCATTAACGTAACCCCTGCTTAAAAAACCCCCACAAACATATCCCACCGTCACAGACCCGCATAAAACGTCCGTATCACGCTCCGTCAATAACAGCTGTCATTAGCAATTCAAACAATCAAACCACGGCTCTCCTAAAAGTAGCCATAAAAGTGGTGACAAAGAAAGAAAAGAAAAAACTAGGAAAAAAACAGACTAGTCGAATGCTCGTTCTTTAATAATAATCACGGCTAACGAAGCGTCCCAATCTCCCATGTTCATCTTCCTGGAGATAATAGTCGTGAAAACGCATCCCGTTGGCCATTTTCCCCCCTCCCTTCTCCTCCTTCCATTTTCGAACAAGCCACCAGGCGTAGAGTAGTGCACCTTCGAAGTCACGCTGCGGGATTACGGGGCTGTGCTGCGGTTCGTGCACGCTTATTGTTCTCCGGCGGATGAAAAGGGTAAATGAGTTTTATGAAATGAATTTGTTAATGGGGGATTGTAATTGCGGAAAATAACGAGGTGGGAAGTGGAAAATAACCGGAAATATGCAAAATCCCTCCCGGTCTCCTTTCTGGGGCGAGACTCGTGTAATGACTGAATTGCTGAATGAAAAGAAATGAACAGGCGCTGACTGTGCCATCTAGGTTCCCCACCCCAGGATTTTTTTTTATTTATTTATTTTTTTTTTTTTTGGGGGGGAGGAGGCAACGATGGCTCTTAAGGTTATATAAATAAATAAATAAATATATATATATATGTATATATACATACCTATATATATATATATATATATATATATATATATATATATATAAGAAATAAACATCCTCTCATTTTAAATTTAAACTCATTTAGTATTAGGTCTACGATTATATTGTTAGGCTATGAAAACAAATACGCCGATCTCTTTTTTTTGGGGGGGGGGTGCCCCTACTGCTCCCCCCTTGGAGCCGCCGTTGCCACACCCCATCCCAAATAATCCTTGTTTGTATCCAGAAATCAACTTTAAACATACGCATTTATTTTAAATCTGATTTTATTTGCTGTTGGCGGTGAAATAGTTTAAAACCAGCTTTTTAAGGCTGTTGTGTACTAACGTTATTGGATTCGCTCACCTCAGTGTTAACCTATGGAGAAAATGTGTCCAAGGATTGCCGACTAGGATTTAAAGTTTTTAAACGTAAGATTACGTTCCTCCATAACGGTCCTCCGGAAAGCAAAGTTTATGACGCTAAAAACGTCGTCGCGAGTTATAAATCAAGAGTGGGAAAGTAGACATCTGTAACTTATTTTTCTTACTATCGACCTATTCTGCATAGGGTTATCACTCATCCTTCTCTTCGTATGTAGGAACTTTATTGTAATTTTTTTTAAGGTAAGCAACAGTAAGTAATCCTACGTTAATAATCGCGGTTTCGTTAGAAGAGACTACCTGATTTTTTTTTCCTTCTTAAATTGTAGTCTGTAATAAAGAAAGACATTTTACACTTTGGAGGATTTTTCTTTTTAAAAAAATGCAAATAATATTTTGAAATTTAAATTATTCGGGAGAAAATATGGTATCAGGCCCGGACTGGCTACTTTGGGGGCCCTCGGCTAGAGACTGAGGAGGGCCCCTTTCCAAGCGGAAGGGGGTACGAGGGTCCTCCCCCTCAATTTTTGAAAATCACATGCCTGAAAACCACATTTTTTGCTATTTTGGCACTTAGAAAGTATTTGAGTAAAGGCAGAATCTTTATCAAAAGTTAAGCTGTTCTATTATAGTTTACTTAAGTTTGCGATACATTTTTATATTATTTTTATTATATATAATCTTATTACACACGAGGAAAAATAGTAATCAATTACAAGTGGTTTATTACTTGAAAATGAGAGTGAGAGACATTTTTAGATTTAGGCAACCTAACCTGTGCTAAAGCCATCATCTAAATCCTACTGCAATACCTCAGTAAAAAAATGAAAAATACTTAGAGAAAACACTAATGAGTAAGACAAGCATATGTAAAGATAAAAAATTGTATTATCTTATACAGATTCGGTCTTCTTCAGATTCGGATTCTACATTGTCCTCTTCACAGATTTTTTCAGCTTCATTCAGCTTGTCATGTTTTTTTTTTCTTCCATTTTCGTTCTCAATTTTTGAAGTTGTCATAAAACTTTTGTATTGATCTGAAAACTGTTTCAGCTCAACAAACAATTGACTTCTTTCAGTTTTACAAAGCTTATAAATGCAGCAAAGGACATCCGTAAGAAAACTACCAAGCTTTTCGATTTCATGAAATTTCTTTGGCTCTAACCAGAAACAATCTCTCAAAATTTCTTTATTTGGACTGAATCTCTCTTCGATACTCGTCTTAGTACAATCTAAAATATTGAAAAAGACCAATTTATAGTTTTGGACAGTTGAGATTCCAGGAGCTTCGTCTTTTGATTTTTCACCAAGCATTACCTTTTCCTTTGAGGTTATTTTTTCCTTGAAATCTACTTCCACTTCTACATCAATCTTGTAATCTTCTAAACTGCTATTAACTGTACTACGTATAGCATAATATTTTGTTTTTGAATACAGAACCTCAAAGTGTTTATCACTCCTTTTATCGCTTACTTGTTGAAGCAGCGTCTGTACCAAGTTCCTGGTGGTAGAATAGTCAATGATTTTACTTTGCAAATATTTTGAAACAGGAGATATATCCAGAAATAAATCTAGCAAAACAATAGACATAAATAGGTTCTCAAATTTGGACCATTGACTGATGAAATTGCTTGACATGAACTTTGATTTGCTGTCAAAACTTCTAATTGATATTTTTTAAAAAACGGTAATAAAATTGAATAGCTTCTCTGGGTTTACAGTTTCTTCACACCTTCACAACTCTTCGTCAATAATCGAAGAAAGAGTTTTGTGTTTGCTCCACCACCTTGTGGCTCTTATTTTTTACAACTTGTACAGTTTTTTTATGATCAATATGTTTTCTTTTTGTTTCTCTCTCCCATACGGCCATTCTTTTGTAAGATAATCTTATAAAAACAGCAGATTCTTCCACCAATCCAAATAAGTTTTCTTCTTGGAGCAACTTTGTTCTTGAATCAGCCACTACTAAGTTAAGTACGTGTCTCATACAGTGAATGTACACTCATGTCCATAAATAATTCAGAATCACACGGAAATCGAACTCTAAAGTGAAAAATTCCACTTGTAGAATTATCACAGACATCTTAAAGAATAATATACAAATTACAGGAAGCCACCATATGACGCCGATAGTACGTCACAATGACGAGAGTGTAAGAGAGGGGTATATAAGGAATGGTGGCAAAGAAGTAAAATTGTTCACAAACGTTCTGTAAGCCGCTAAGTGCCATAACCGAATAGTTATGACACAGAGGACGCATGTGGATGATTTTTTACGTGGTAGAATTATCGGCCGCCTGGAATGTGGGCGTACTCAGATGGAAATATCCGAGGAACTTGAAATTGCTCAAAGTGTCATCTCTAGGCTTTGGTAACGATTCCAAGATGATAGAAATGTCAGTAGGCGTTACAGTACAGATCGCCCCCGAGTTACAACGCCGAATGAAGACCAGTATTTGGCAGTAACTGCCAAAAGAGGCAGACGGAGCACAGCATCCGACTTGTCTCGTCGGCTATCTGCAGCCATGGGTACCACAGTTTCCAGGCAAACCGTGTACAGACGTTTGGGAAATATTCGTCTATATGCTCGCAAGCCTGCCAGATGTGTTCCGCTAACGGCAACTCACTGTCGGGAGCGATTAGTCTGGAGTAGAGAACATGTAATGGGGACATCGTCACAGTGGGCTTGTGTGATGTTTTCCGACGAGTCCAGGTTTAGCTTGCAGTCTGATTCACGTCGGACTTTCATATGGAAAACGCCAGTACCCGTTACCACCAAGACAACATCATTGAACGACACCGTTACGGTGGTGCAGGATTGCTCGTTTGGGGTGGAAATATACTGGGCTACAGAACAGATCTGTATGTTGAAATCGGAACCATGAACGGCTACATTTATCGGGACATTATTCTGGAACAAAATGTACGTTTGTTTAGGGGTGCCATGGGCGCAGAATTTGTGTTTATGGATAACAACGTCCGTCCTCAACGAGCAAACATCGTAAACGAATGCCTTCAATCTGAGAATATCCCCCGTATGGAATGGCCAGCATTCTCACCTGACTTGAATCCGATAAAGCATGTGTGGGACATATTGGGCCGACGAGTTGCAGCCCGTCAACCACCTCCTACATGTGTACCGGAACTTGGGAGAGCATTGCTTGCTGAGTGGAGCAATCTTCCCCAAGATCAGCTCGATAATTTGATACTCAGCATGCCTAGGCGTTGTACGGACTGTATTTCATCGCATGAGAGACATACAATGTATTAACCATCATACCAACCATGTAATATTAAGTTTTTGTAAAGGAGATATTTTTTGCAATTGCTCCAGGAAGCAAAAATCGTAGTTTTTATGAATGGCATCATACATACACCATCTTTTTTGTTCTTTATCTTTTGTTTAATAAATGGGCTTTATGAATAAGTCATGTTTGTTTTGTTTCTGAATCTTTATTTGCCGGAGCTGGCATTATCCTTAATTTATGGACATGAGGGTAATTAAGATCTTCGTTTTCCTTTTTGAACTGATCTAACAGCCTTTCATATTGTTAGCTCCCTCAAATGAACACGCAATAATACACTCATGGACAAAAAAAATTAGCGCACCAAGAAGGAGTCGTCAAAATGAAACGAAATTTTACATACGTAATGACTACTTTGATATAAGTAAATGATAAGAAAATCAAAGAAAAAGGATAATTTATTTCAGAGAAAAAGTCAAAAGAACGGAGGAGTTAATACTCCGTTGGACCCCCTCTAGCGCGAATGCACGATGCGATACGATCGGGCATTGAGTCATACAAGTTTTGTATGATGTCTCGAGACATTTCGTTCCATATTTGCTGTAACCTTACCTCTAGTTCGTTCAAACTCGTGGGATGCCCAACTCGTCGTCCCAAATGATCCCAGATATGCTCGATTGGAGACAAATCTGGGGATCGGGCAGGCCAAGGAAGGGTAGTAACAGTGCGGAGACAGTCTTGTGACACCCTTGCCGTATGAGGCCGAGCATTGTCTTGTTGAAAAATGGCTCCTGGGAGCCGTTGCATGAGTGGCAACACATGTGATTGCAGGATTTCATGAACATACCGCTGGGCTGTCATGGTGCCACGGAACAACACTAGGGGTGACCGTGTATTGTAGGCAATGGCACCCCATACCATCGCACCAGCTGTGGGAGCGATGTGTCGCTGTACAGCAAAGTCAGGATTGAAGCGTTCACCACGGGCTCTCCACACACAAACACGATTGTCATCACTGCCGAGATTGAATCTGGATTCGTCGCTAAAGACGACCTGGTTCCATTCCGCTGCAATCCAGTTTCCTCGTGCGCGGCAAAACTCCAAACGGAGGCGTCGATGGGTGAGCGTCAAGGGCAGCACACGTAATGGGCGCCGCGATACCAACTGTCCTTCAGCCAGGCGCCGCGATACCAACTGTCCTTCAGCCAGGCGCCTTCGTATGGTTCGATAAGACACAGAGGCCCCTAGTGAAGGTGCTACCTGTGCCTGGATGGCGGCCGATGAAGCAGTTGGCTGTACGCGTGCATTTCTTACGATGTGGCGGTCTTTTCGACGACTGGTCTGTCGAGGGCGTCCTGAGCCTGGTCTTCGTGTACATGACATCTCTCGGGTCCACTGGTCCCAACACCTCCTCACAACACAATCAGAGCGGCCTAATTGACGAGCTATTCGCCTAGCTGACCACCCAGCTTCCATCATCCCGACGATTCTCCCCCTCTCAAACTGCGACAACTGCTTATATTGTCTTCGAACACGGCGTAATGGCATGTCTATCTCAGCTCTTCCTTTGTAAGTGATTCAGCACACTCAAACAAGCTTTGGTTACCTGTTTTATACTCCACAGAGTACGATGTTCAATGCCCTCTACCGGCTATACGTAATGCGCAATCACGCTGCATTTCTAATCATTTGCATATCTCCCCGACATGTACCTTCATTGCAAGTTTCGTTACGATCCTGCAATTATTTCTTGGTGCGCTAATTTTTTTGTCCATGAGTGTATTTGATATTGCAACTCCCCACTTGGCTAATTTTGATTGTATAAGTTCGTACAAAGCAAGTCTACTTGAATCATCAAATATTATTCTTTTAAAAATCTTTCATATATCTTTCCTTGACCGACATAACGGACGTAAATTTCCAATTGATTCGTAATAGCTACATTTTGGGTACTATCTACCATCTTGCTGTATATTATGCTAGTGTGAAGGTCTTTCAAAATAATATTACGGCCCATCGAACAAATTGCTTTGGTTAGCTTGTTGATAAAAATTTTTGACACAAATGTCAACAGAGAGCCTCGTCCAATCGGTCCTTTAGTTAACTTTCCTGTAGTTTTTCTTTTGTTAATTATTTCCATTCTGTGCTTTTTGCTGTCTTCAATACACTTTCTGACATTATTTTGAAAAATCACATCATAATTTGCAACCAACATGACCAGTTCAAGAAAATTACCATGATTTTCTATAGAGTCCAGTGTATAAGCCCCTTCTGCTTTATAGCCTCTGTATGCAATGTCTTGCCTACCAATAAAAAAAAAAAACTATATCAATTTAACGTTGAACAACCAATCTTCTGGTGTGAATTTCTCTTTCTCGCTGTCTGTTTTGGTTACCAGTCAGAAGAGTTGATATATCATGACCTTTCGGCTTTGAAAAGTTGCCTTAGCCGCGAGTTCCTGATAACGAGAATCTTCATGAATCTCAACGGTTTTATAAATATGTATGTCAGAGGTAAACCATCATAAGTGAATTTTTTTCATTTTCGATATTTTTATCGTAAGTGACTCGTTTTGGATGGAGCTTCTTTGAGGAAAACTGTCCTATCTGCAAAACAAATTGGTGGGGGAAATATAGACTTATAAACTATCGCATATGTAAGTCATGATGACTGGTAAACCATCAAAAATGGGGAAATTCACTGAAAAAATTCACTTATGATGGTTTACTTCTGACGTAGAGAATATGCTTAGGATAAACGTCATGCCCGGTATTAAATGAGAAATGTCTGTTATCTTTACCTCCAAAGGCAGCAGGAGCAGTACTCTTTGTTAAGCCGAATCGAATATTGTAGAGTATTGCATTTCAACCTCTCCGTTAACAAAAGAAATTCTTCTATCCCGGCCTGAGAGTCATCAAAAGAAACCCGCCACTTAGGTGGCAAAATGCTGACGGCATTTTCCCTTTGTTCATCCGATAGACTTGTTCCACAGAACGTTAGGAGGCCTCGGTCATTTTTCTTGATTTAGTCATCGCTACCAGGTGACACCGGTTGACGTCAGTTATAAATGACAGGAGACTCCAGGTGCTTTTCATTCATGAACTATCAGTTGTTAAGCAGCATCCTGGAGGCGCCGCGTGCCTAAACAAAAGGACTCGTGCCCTTCGCATTGACAGAAGCGGCCCTTTGAGGCTCTTTGAAGTGGCTGTGAGGACAAACTAAAAAGGCGGCCGCTTTAGACCCGGGGAAAATATTTCATTATCGCCCCAGGAAACCCATTTCCGTTGCTCACTTGTTCTAGATCGTTCGACCTTTCCGGAGAGTGATGCAATATCCGGTGGAGGCTCTCCTATAAAGAGAGAATGGACCCCTTAGTCGTGGCTTGCGTCTTTTGTTCCTGATCGTGGCGGATCCAGTGTGAGAGCAGCCGGGTGGCCGCCCTTAGAGGTAGAGAGTCCCTTGTGACTGTTTGCAGCGACGATTAAGTTCCTGCAGGAGTAAACATACTCCGCTAATTTTGTTCGGAGACCAGTATTCGTGGAAGTAGCCTTTGCTACCGTAATTTCCAGTGAGGAGTCCCTTCTCCTTATTTTTATATTTTCATCGCTACCGGGTGCGTGCAGTGGTCACCGCCGTTGATATTATTGGGGAGCCCCTTTTCCCATCAGGACGAAGTGCCGTTTATTCATCATTGAAGCAGAGCCAGTTTCTGCTAGCCTAGCGGACTTCTGTGTTCTTACTCCGCCCCACGCCGATTAAATCGAGTGTGATTCTTAAGTTTACGAAGTTCATCTTACATCTGTGCAGTGTACATACCTCATCATCATCAATTTTCTCAATAAATTGCATTTGTTTTGTTTAAGTAATGAGTGATGTATATATTCATTCATAAATTGGTGGCAGCATTTCGACGAAAAGAAGCGAGAGTAGGAACATTTTGTTTTTCCTTAGTGACAGTCGCGTGTGTTCAGAACTGTGACTGTGCGAAAGTGCTATTGCGGGTGTGTATCCTGTTAAGTAGTGTAAAGCGGCTGACGTTCTTGTGAAATCTGCTAAACTGCTGCAGTGTTAATTTCCTTAGTGACACTCGCGCGTGTTTCAGAACTGAGACTGTGTGAAAGTGCTATCGCGGGTGTGTGTATCCTGTGAAGTAGTGTAGAGCGGCTGACGTTCTTGTGAAATCTGCTAAACTGCTGCAGTGTTAATTTCCTTAGTGACATTCGCGCGTGTTTCAGAACTGAGACTGTGTGAAAGTGCTATCGCGGGTGTGTGTATCCTGTGAATTAGAGTAGATCGTTTGACGTCCTTGTGCCATCTGATAAACTTGCTGTAGTGCCAACTAGATGCCAGTCTTCACATCAAATTGTGAGTACCATTTCTGTTTATCTTTTGTGCTGGTATCCAACAGTAGTTTAGTGAATGATATTTTGGTTGTTTGCTCAGAATTAGGAGAATTAAATTGTTGAATTTAATAACCGTAATTAATAGCTTGATCTGAACTTAAAAGGTGTTAAGAATTTTTTTTTAATTTGAAGTAAAATAAGAACTAGTGATATTGTGTAAAGTAGAATTTTTATTGAAATAGTAGTGTGTTAAATTAGTTCCCAGAAATTAAGGAATGTAACTGTGCTCAAAAAGAAATAGTGTAACTACATTGTGTTTAACTATTTTGCATTGTGTATTTTTGTTATATGTTAAAAGCAAAGTGAATTATCTTTATGAACCTTAAAATAGTAACATCGCAAGCGGAATTTTAAAATTAATTTAGTTCATTTGTTAATGCATTGCATGTGTACGTTAGTTGATAATAGTGTGTAGTATTCTGTGTAGTATAGTAATAGTTTTGTATTCTGTCAAACATGGGTTCTCTTGTTCGTGCAAAGAAAGAGGACTTAGTTAACCTCGCTATAGAAATGAGTTGTGAGGTAGATTTAGGAATGCTGAAGCTTGAGATGATCAAAAAAATTGAAAGTTCAGTAGATTACAATGTAAAATTGGCTGAAGGGTTGTTAGCTGAAATTATAGAGACCCGTATAGAAAACGAGCAACGAGAGCAGGAAGAACGATTAGCTCGACAAAAACGGGAAGATGAATTAGCTCGACAAGAGCGGGAAGAAAGAATAGCTCAACAACAGCGGGAAGACAAAATAGTTCAACAAGAACGGGAGGATAAATTAGCTCAACAAGAGCGAGAGTTTGAGCTAGCCAAATTAAGAATGAGTAGGGAGCCCCCCCCAAGAGAGCCCGTCTGTTAGTCCTCCGAGACCTGCGTTACACTCATTAAGGCACATAATGCAAAAATTTGACCCGGAAGAAACTGATATAAGCTTGTACCTTTGCCTTTTTGAACAGCAGGCACAGCATTTAAAAATACCGGAAGCTGAATGGTCAGGCAGTTTAATTAGCCTGTTACCATTATCGGTAGCGGCCATTGTGTTGCGGGAAAAAGTCGAGGACACACAAAAATATTCCCATGTTAAGAGCGTGCTTCTCGAGCGATTCAGGCTCAGTCCTGAAGCTTTTCGCCAGAAGTTTGTTAGACACCAGCGTAAGCCAGGAACCCTATGGAAAGATTATCTTTTCGAAATAAAGACGTATTTCGAAGGGTGGATAGAGGGTCTCGGTGTTACAACTTTTGAGTCGTTAAAAGATCTCTTTCTGGTCGACCAATTAAAACGGAAAATGGGGAGTGAAATCCGGGAGCAAAATATAAGGGATTGGGAGAATTACACGTCCCCTGAAACCTTGGTCAAAGACGCGGATCAGTTTGAGCTTATCAGAAAAACAGGTAAGCCCCCCAACCAGCCGAAGAAATTCGAGGGACTCGCGCCCGACCAACGTAAAATGTTTGGGGCTGTGAAAACGGGAGAGAAGTTTGAGAACCCCCCCGAAAAACACCAACCCGAACGAAATTTAGATAAGGTGAACTCCCCTCGTCCAAAAGAAATCCGCCGTAAAGAATGGAACCCTAAAGAGTTCGACAAAAGGCGCGTGCCAGACATTAAGTGCTATTTGTGCCACGAGGTCGGCCATATTAGGCCCCAGTGTCCGTTGTTAACAAAAAAAGAAGAGGTTAACTCCATAGGTGCCGATTTGCAAATCACGGATCCCTTAAAACCCTATGTGAGTATAGGGACTGTGAACGGCCAGGTATGTGAGATACTTAGAGATACGGGTAGTACGATTGAACTGGTTTGTAAAAGATTTATTTCGCCCGACGACTATGTCGGCGAGACAGTCTGGCTCACTCAGCCGTTAGACACTCGTGCCATTAACGTGCCCCTAGCGCGCGTAATTCTGAACTCCCAGTATGGAGATATAACAACAAAGGCCTGTGTAATTAGCGACAGGTCAAATCAACAAAGATACATATTAGGAAATCAAACGGCAGCTCTTCTGAAACAGGGTCAACAAAACTTTAAGAGCATGCAAATCAATGCAATAACACGCTCGCAGTCCAAATGTCAGAAGAACTGTACACAGACGCTTGAGCCAAACGAGGTTCCCCGGGAGCGTTCGGACAATAGTCCCTCAGACGGGGAGTCAATCATTTTGACACAACTGGAAAGGGAAGAGCAGGCGAATTTGTTAGATTTACCCCCCCCCTCGACCGTGAAAACCCAGCGTTGAGTCTATTAAATGTTTCCCCAGAGAATTTCGCAGACGCACAGCGGGAATGTGCAGAAGTGGCCGCATTGTTAAAAAAGGTCGAAAGTTCAGGTCAAACCGGCGAGAAGGGTTATGTAGTGATAAACGGGTTGCTGTGTAAACAACAGAGGGACCACTTTGGGGATACACGAAGTCTTTTAGTTGTCCCACAGGTATTCAGGGAGAAACTGTTGGCAGTATGCCATGAGTCAACAAATGCTCATTTAGGCGCAACGAAATCGAAACAGAGGTTAGCCAAATCGTTTTTTTGGCCCCGATGTTACCAAGTAATGGAAGAATACGTGAGGTCGTGCGACGTATGTCAGCGCATAGGAAATGCTCAAGATACTAAGAGATTCCCCATGCGATTAACGCCTATAATTAGCGAGCCATTTGTCAAAATAAACATCGATGCTTGCGGACCTTTACCCGAATCTGAGAATGGGAATAAGTACCAAATCACCGCTATATGTTTAGCTTCAAAGTTTCTGAAGCAATTCCCGTGAAAAACCTAAGGTCATTATCTGTCACGGATGCCTTATTGCAGGTATTCAGTAGGACCGGGTTCCCGAAAGAGGTGCAATGCGACAATGGCACGTCTTTTACGAGCGAGTTAATGTGTGAATTTTTTGAGAAATTCGGCATTAAGGTGACGCATAGTTCAGTGGGCCACCCACAAAGCAACCCTGTAGAGAGATTCCACCGAACACTTAAGAGACTGTTAAAAGTCCTGTGTTTGGAAAACGGGGAGAGTTGGGAACGTCATTTACTAGCCTCGCTCCTCGCGATTCGGACTATAACGCATAATAGTACGGGATTCTCACCGACCGAACTGTTGTATGGAAAAAACCTACGAACACCTGAAGTTTTATTGTACGAAGGTTGGATGGGAGGTTGTGAGGAAGAGAGACCCGTGACAGAGCACGTCCTTACCCTAGTGAATAGATTAAAAAGAGCGCGAGAGTTAACTGCTCAGAAAATGGGTGAAGAACAATCTAAGCGTAAGGAAGCGTATGATAAGAGCGCAGTTAAAAGGCATTTCGAGGTTGGAGATTTAGTTCTGATTTTCTCTTTAGCTCGACCTAGTAAAATGGCGCCGAAGTGGATAGGACCAGGGAAAATTGAAGCTTGCATATCCGAGACGAATTATCGAGTGCAAACTCCCGGACCTAGACAGAAATCCAGCATTTACCATATTAATATGCTGAAGCCCTATATCAGGCGTCCCGAAACTATAAATTGGGTTTATGAAGGTAAAGTCGGAATTGGTACTGAGGATGATTTCGCAATCCACGTTTTTGAAACCGGTGCTACCGATTTCGATTACGAGGAGATTGTGCGCGAGAGCGAACTTGACGCTCGTCTAAATCTTACTCAACAAAGGGAATTAAAGAAATTATTGTGTAGCCATGCAAATATTTTTTCTAATAACCCAGGAAAAACCGAGAAAGTTACGCATGACATAGAGCTGATCTCGGATAAGGTCGTTAGGTCTAGACCATACAAAACGTCACACCGACAAAATGAAATCTTGAAGTTGGAGATTGACAAAATGTTAAAGTTAGGAGTGATAGAAGTAGGTGAGTCTGATTATACCTCGCCTATCATTTTGGTAGAAACCGATGGTCGTGAGCCGAGACCCTGTATTGATTATCGTAGGTTGAACGAAATAATTCGCACCGAATATTACCCCCTCCCCAACATAGAGGAAAGGGTTGAACAGGTTGCAGGATCTGATTTCATAACAATACTCGATCTTGCAAAGGGGTATTGGCAAATCCCCTTGACAGAAAGGGCCCAACGCATTGCGGCTTTTGTCACCTCATTCGGGACATTCAGGCCTTTGCGGATGCCTTTCGGGCTTAAAAACGCACCTTTCTTTTTCAGTAAGCTCATGGCTGACGTCCTAAATGGGTGTGAGGAGTATGCCGTTCCATATATCGACGACATCGCGATATTTTCTAAGACCTGGGACGAGCATCTGAAGCATTTAGACATCGTGTTAAGTCGTGTAGCGCAAGCGCAACTCACAATCAAATCATCGAAATGTCGGTTCGCCCAAAACCATGTAAAATACTTGGGGCACATGGTCGGCGGAGGTTATCGAAATCCCGCCGAATTAAAGGTAAAATGCATTAGGGAATTTCCCCGGCCAGAGACAAAGACGAGTATCCGGGCATTTCTGGGTCTCGCTGGGTATTACGCGCACTATATTCCAAATTATTCTATGATAGCGGCCCCCTTAACCGATGCGTTAAAAGGACGGGAGAAACGCGCGGCGGTTGTGTGGGACGAAGCTTGCGAGGCAGCGTTCACCACTTTGAAAAACGTGTTGGGAATCATAAATTTCTGTTCTCTATGTAATCTAACAATTTCCTAGTAACCACCAGATGGCACTGGGAATAGCCTCTGTGTGGCTGTGTCTGTTTTGTTCACACGCACTTCCTTAATCATGTCTGTAGTAGCTAGTTGTATTAATGTCGTCCGTAGCAATAATTGTATAAGTTTTGTGTTTATGTTTATTAAAGTAATTTAAAGTTTACCGATGGAATTAATTTGACTTCTCAGTTAGTTTCACCGGCATTAGACGCTACAAGGAACATTTCTTCAAGAACTCTGTGTATCAACAGATACCAGGTAAGTGAACTTTTCACTACCACCTTTTTATGGAAGTTCATATTTGGAAGAAATAAAATCACAACAGATTATGAGACTGAAGCGCTGACAGCATTCTAATTGCTGATTTAAAATTATTTTTAACTAACTGAGAGTGATCAAAAGCTAAACTTTAAATCGAAACAAAAACTTTGTATCAATTGAAAATGTCTTATTTGAAGGAAAATAATCCTCAAATTACTAAATTAAATGATACCAATTATTCCATATGGAAATTTCGAATGGAAATGATCCTCATCAAGGAGGATTTATATGATCTAATAGAAACCGAAATTTCAGATAAAGCGGACGCGAAACTTTTAAAACGTGACAGACAAGCTCGTGCATTAATTAATCTCTGTATAGAAGATTCACAAATAATTCATATCAAATATGAAACAACTGCAAAAGCGACGTGGGATAAGCTTAAAGCTAGACACGAAAGAAAAAATTTATCGAGCAAACTTTTCTTACTTCGAAAATTATACGCAACAAAAATGTCAGAAGACGGTAATATGAATGAGCATATCGCTAAAATTCTTGAGTTAATTGATAAACTTAAAGCCGTGGGAGAAGAAATAAAAATCACAACAAAACGCTCTTATAAAAACACCTGTGCTACGAGCTCCTGATTTTTCTGTTCCATTTATTGTCCAAACGGACGCATCCGATCTGGGAGCCGGGGTAGTGTTGGCCCAACAAATAGGCGATAAGGAACATCCTATCCTGTACCTGAGTAGGAAGTTCTCTGAGCCCGAAAAGAAATACAGCACCACAGAAAAAGAGTGCTTGGCGATCATATTCGCGTTAAAAAAACATCATTACTATCTGGACGGAAGCGAATTCAAAATCGTGACCGACCATAATCCATTGGTATGGCTCAAGAAGAATGCCAGTTCAAATGGCCCTCCTTTTCGGTGGCAACTTATGTTGCAGCAATTCTGTTTTCGGGTAGAACACAAGCCGGGAAGACAGAATACAAACGCTGACGCATTAAGCAGATGCATTCCTTAAACGCCAGCGAATCACTTTAGATTTGTAAGTGTAGTAGTATAGAGAATTAATTGTTAGTACCATGAATGTATTTGTGTTTGTTTTTAGTTAATCCAGTTAGTGCATGTGTAAGTAATTGTTAGAACTGTGTATTTTTTTGTGTAGTAGAAAAAAAAACTGTTGGAACTGGTACATTAGATAGCAGAATTGGGAACCACCCATACGAAACGTTTGGTTTTCAATATGCAACCACATTGAAAACTTTAACGGCAGGGGGGTTATGTAGAGTATTGCATTTCAACCTCTCCGTTAACAAAAGAAATTCTTCTATCTTGGCCTGAGAGTCATCAAAAGAAACCCGCTACTCAGGTGGCAAAATGCTGACGGCATTTTCCCTTTGTTCATCCGATAGACTTGTTTCACAGAACGTTAGGAGGCCTCGGTCATTTTTCTTGATTTAGTCATCGCTACCGGGTGACACCGGTTGACGTCAGTTATAAATGACAGGAGACTCCAGGTGCTTTTCATTCATGAACTATCAGTTGTTAAGCAGCATCCTGGAGGCGCCGCGTGCCTAAACAAAAGGACTCGTGCCCTTTGCATTGACAGAAGCGGCCCTTTGAGGCTCTTTGAAGTGGCTGTGAGGACAAACTAAAAAGGCGGCCGCTTTAGACCCGGGGAAAATATTTCATTATCGCCCCAGGAAACCCATTTCCGTTGCTCACTTGTTCTAGATCGTTCGACCTTTCCGGAGAGTGATGCAATATCCGGTGGAGGCTCTCCTATAAAGAGAGAATGGACCCCTTAGTCGTGGCTTGCGTCTTTTGTTCCTGATCGTGGCGGATCCAGTGTGAGATTAGCCGGGTGGCCGCCCTTAGAGGTAGAGAGTCCCTTGTGACTGTTTGCAGCGACGATTAAGTTCCTGCAGGAGTAAACATACTCCGCTAATTTTGTTCGGAGACCAGTCTTCGTGGAAGTAGCCTTTGCTACCGTAATTTCCAGTGAGGAGTCCCTTCTCCTTATTTTTATATTTTCATCGCTACCGGGTGCGTGCAGTGGTCACCGCCGTTGATATTATTGGGGAGCCCCTTTTCCCATCAGGACGAAGTGCCGTTTATTCATCATTGAAGCAGAGCCAGTTTCTGCTAGCCTAGCGGACTTCTGTGTTCTTACTCCGCCCCACGCCGATTAAATCGAGTGTGATTCTTAAGTTTACGAAGTTCATGTTACATCTGTGCAGTGTACATACATCATCATCATCAATTTTCTCAATAAATTGCATTTGTTTTGTTTAAGTAATGAGTGATGTATACCTGGTGTGTTTAGTTCATCTACTGGTTGAAACTACGAACCTCAGTTCGCTACAATATGATAACCATTTTCTATGAATTTTTTCACCATTCGGCAAAAGTCTGTAATAAATTTTTGAAGAGTCGACTGGCAGTTTAGTTTCTTTTCCTTTACTAACTTGAATCGGGTGCTTCTCCATAAAAGCTTTTTTAATTCCGATAGGGTCATTTTCGTTGGGGCAGATGAAATATCCAAGCTGGTGTATAACCGCATCAGGTGTCTTTTGGTGGGTTTCGTCATTATCATTTTCTGTGTCAGAGTTTGAATAAGTTCTGATTAGATCAGATTTGATGCGGTAAAAATATACTCCAATAAAAAAAAAGAGCTAGGATGTTTAGTTAGGAAGTTATGAGTCAATAACCAACTTGTTTAGAACGGTCCCAACTGAATCAACTCTCCGGATATAAGCTGCCATGTTGGATCGAGGGGTCAGTCGTATTTACCACTCGTAAAATTAATTTTTAATTTACCAAATTTTAGCTAGTATTTTTTTTAAATCCCGTCCGGAATAACCGGATGTCCGGACATAAGGGTTCCGGATTAGGGGTACTCTACTGTACTTATGAGCTAATAAACTACTTCCAACTTTCTTACCTGTATTTGATGTATCATCGTGAGTCAAAGGCTGACTTTGCGACTGAGAAGTGGAACTAGTTAACCAAGTATTTAAACTTTTGGATTTTTTTTTTCAACGTCTAAAGATTTTCTCTTCTTTTCTTTCCTTTTCGTAGCGCCACTTTGATACACACGTTTCGTGTTGACAGAACTGTCTAGTGCACTAACAACAACATACACTGACTGAGAGGTGTAGTGGTAGGATGAAAACTTCCAAACTGTTTGAAACAACTGTTTTTCACTAAACAAGGTGCAAACTTCTTTTCTGAAACGGCCCAAAGACTTGGAATTGTTTGATCTGGGGATCAGACTGCCTGTTCTCTAATCTCAACTGTTCTAAGGTCACAACATAACTTAACATAAAAGAACAAATGTAAAGTGGTAATGTTTTAACTGTTTTTACTTTTTCTCCCCTTCTTGATCCGGACTCAAGAATGTCTCGTTCTTGAACGGAAACAACTGTTCACGACAAAGGGACCGACAACTTACTCTTCTCTCAAACAATAAAATCGTCCATTTATTTCAATTAAAACTGATTTTAGATCCAAATAAGAACTGAAGTAATTTAACATATTTTTAAAATTATAGAAACTTTTAAATATTTGTATAATGTATCGGGAATCCAGGTAAAACACTTCAACAAAAAAGTTTTCCGCTTTAATACAAAATATATAAAACTACGTATTTTTATTTCTGAATTAAAACGAAAAAAAATATTGATTGGTCATAAATGTAATTTTTTAAATTTCTCATTTTTCCGTTCCGAGATTAAAAAGGAAAACTACACAATAAAATTAACTTATTTGTTTGTGTTTCTGTTAGAACAGAACAGAAAACAGACTAGATATGGATACCGAGTCTGGACTTCCAGTTTCTTCTTTTAATCAATCTGTTTTTTTTAAACAGTTTTTCCAAACAGTTGTTACAATTCTGCAAATAGTTTGTTTGGATTTTGTAAAAACAGCGGTGCATCAGTCGCTTCCCTTCACCAGCGACACGACCCCACACACCGGTGGCAATACTCGTACATATGCAGACTGACTGTTCTGCCTTACGGCTGTGCTAAGAGTAAACATTTACTGACGTTTTAACAACGAACAGCTTACAATTGAATGTACATGCGTAAACTTCCTGGGAAAAAGTAAAATGACTCTAGTGCAACTAATTATAAAGTAGTGTAGTTAAAAAAGTACGTGAGAATAAAAAATACAAACCACTTCTTTTAGGGCCCCTTTGGGGTCCCAAGTATAAACCACTTTTTATAGGTCCATTCGGGCCCCCTTGGGTCGGGTTTCCTCGGCGATCGCCGACTAGCCGACCTAGCCAGTCCGGGCCTGTATGGTATAGTGCGTTTAACCCTTTGAGGGGTGCTGTTTCACAGTGCAAACGTTTAAATCTCGTCCTTCTTTCACTTGCATTCAATGCATTCCAGTTAAATGAGCAGAAAAATGGCCAGTGCTGTCATCTGTTATCAGTTTAAAGAAGTAAAATCATTTTACAACCTTTAATTGCAAAAAATTTCAAGATTTTTTAGGTTGAAAAATATTGAGAAAAAAAGTTGCACCGTGCAAACGTTGCAGGTTGTTGCTCCCGAAAGGGTTAAATGCTCCTAAATTTCTTTGGTGGACGAAATTTATAAAACGAATCCTATTGCATGGTGCAGGAAAGTTCAGGCTATCTGAAAATACCAGTTTTATTGGATTATCAGCATTTATGTAGCGGTAAAGAGTCGATAAATTTTCTCCATAGGTTAACATTGAGGTGAGCAAATCTTGTTGGGTTAGAACATAACAGCTTTTAGGCGTCTTTTCGAATAAGTCGAAAATACTTTCGAAACAGATTTTCTGAATTAATTTTTCCAAACCGATAACTTTTTTATTTTGGTACAGTAAAATTAAGTCTTAATAAGCAGCAGTTTAAAGAAATATTTAATAATCAACTAATATAAGCTTCTCTACAATTTTCAAATTCTGGCTGGATAAATTCTCAGATTGTACAGTGTTTACAATAATGAGCATAACTCGTCTGACTTACTGAAATTTATTGTAAAGAGATTTTGGTGTATTTTACTGTACAAGGATAAGTTAAGCATAGTCACAATAGGTCTATATTTAAAATTTTGAATTAATCCTTTTCAATTAAGACTCATTAATGTACTATTGCGGATAATGTACAGGGTGTTTCAAAAAGAATCGTTCGATTTTAAAAAATCATAACTATCATCTTTTAATCCGTTTTGATCGAATAATGTATAGGCAGAATGAGGGAAATCTCGAGTTTCACGATGTTGTCGACAAGTAGCGCTAACGCTCTTCTTTCGTCCGCCACTTCAGTGTTTGTAAATATGGCGACTGCACAACAAAAATCATTTTGTGTTCTACGCTTTGCGAAGTGTGAGTCAGTAACAACTGTTCAGCGTGATTTTCGTCGACAAAACCTTGGTAGATTGAAGTTCCTACCTCTCAGAGCATTACGCGACGGTATAAACCAGGGGTGGACAACTTTTTTGAGTCAACGATCGACTTTTTCATGAATTGTTTATTCGGCGATCGACTAGTTGTTATTTTCATAAAAATGAGCATCTCTATATAACTATTATAATCTATAATTTTTCAAAAAATTATGGCTCGCGATCGACCAAAATCATGTCGAAGATCGACCGGTCGATGGCGATCCACTTGTTGGCCACCCCTGGTATAAACAATTCTAAGACACGGGTTGTCTGTGCACGCATAACAGTCGTGGATGCAGACATGCAGTGTATGCAGACATGCTGGCAAAAGTTTGGGATGAATTTGCTTACCGTACAGACATGTGTCGTGCATCCAAAGGTGGACATATTGAGCACCATTAATTTGGTTTGTAAAAAAAACTTTATGATTAGCCATGTAATATAAAATTAATTTTTAACTTTCTATATTCAATAATTTTCATAATATATTCATTTCAAATCGGGTGATTCTTTTTGAAACACCCTGTATATTTAAATATAATAAAAAATTTAAGGCAAGTTAAAAAAAATTTTTAAAGTTAAAAAATACTAATATTGAGAAAAGTACGATAATTTTGCGAAAACTGGGCAAGAAGGCATAGAGGAGCTTCGCGAAAATGCTGAGTTTAAGGTTCCAGACTATCTTAATGTGTACAGTTTATTCGTAGTTGTAAGACCGTCACTAAGCAATCTGACCAATTACACTCAAGTGGGTCTCTCGCAAAGGTAGTCAGTACCGCATCCTGAACCACTTTCTTGGGGGCTAGGGACAGAATTTCCGTTCCTGAAAGAAGGTTGTTCCAGTCTGATCGTCTCCGGACTTTTCCTTCTTCGATTATATTAACTTTTTTAAATTTTTAATCATAACTGTTCCCAATGCAATTCTACGAACAGCTGCTGTTGTGAATTGTAGCGCAAGATTTTTATAAATAGATCACTTCCTGTATAGCGCGCATGCGCTTTGATTTTCCCAAAATCGGATTCCCGCATTAAGTAAATTTTTGACACTTCGAAAAGGTGTTTCTTACTGTAAAGAGCACATTCTATATTCATTAAATGTTATTCTTAATATTAATTCTGTTGACTTTCGTTTTGATTTAGAAACTTTTAACCACTGAACCACATGTTGACTACTTCCAAAGGTATTAACAGTAAATTTACATTCATAGTTACTCTTTTTAGGCTCCCGGTATCTAAAACCTCCCCTTTACAGCACCCATGTTGCAAGTTTAAACAAACCAAGGCTACAAATCCGATGGCCCTAAGTTGCAAATACCAAAAAGTAGCAACTGACATCTATGACTGCTCCGAGTAAATTGTTGTTTGAAAGTCTTCTTCCACAAAGTGGAGTAGTTGCAAATGCGTACCGTTTTGGAAACAGTATCCTGCTTCTTTTTTTTTTAGCGTGGAGGACGAATTAAACGGCCTCTCCACTAGGGAAAGGGAGGAAGAGAGAAATTAAACAGTAGAAGGGGGGAAGTGCAAGTGATATCATCCACCTTTTATTGCATCCTTTCAAGAGAGGATGCCGAAAAATGATGGAATGATGAAAGAGGCCTAAGTTGAAGTGGCCATATAACAAACCAAAATTCTAAATAAAGATAAGAATAAACTATTCGAATTTCTATACGTGTAGCAATGTGAATATCGGTATGGCACTATATGAATAGCTGCTTTAAGAAAATTCATATATTTTAAAGTTTTAGAAAGCTATAATTTCCTTTTATCAGCGCATCCAAAATGTAACAACCGATCGGGCGTAAAAAAATTTAGAAAGAAGTTTCTGAAAGATTTTTATTTCGAAATGTTAAAACGTATATTACACTACGCAGTCGCCATATTTAATGAGGCATTTGTAGTATCGTGACACTAGCTTTTTCATTCCTTCGTCTAAGGGCCTGTTTACGCAGAATCCGTCAGCGTTAAAGATTCCGTTGCCACTGATTGGTTAAATGGGTCAATGATTGGTATATGACTGGTTAACATTTTTTGACTGATGCTGACGGATTCTATGTGAACAGGCCCTAAGAAACTCACCGCCAACCTACACTGCTGGCCACTGTAAATGCAACACCCTGAAGGAAACATGCAAATAACATGAAATTTACAACATGCATTAGCAGAGGTGAGATATGCAAATGATTAGAATTTCAGCGCAGAAGCACATCACGCGCGCCTGTGGCGCCACTTCAAAGCGCTATTTAAGGCTTGGAGATTTCGACGATTTCAAGTTCGGCAATTGTGTTTTTCTTGTGGTTTTTTCAAAAAAAACGATCAATTATGCCTCGTCGAAAACAGCGATCATCTTTTGATCAAGTATCCGAGTTCGACAGAGGAAGGATAATGGCCTACCGAGATTGTGGATTATCTTTCAGGGAAATCGGTAGTCGTGTTGGACGAAACCAAACAACTGTAATGCGGATATATGATCGTTGGATGCAGGAGGGTACGACGGACCGGCGTGTTCGATCGCATCCACCTCAGCGCACCACTTCACGTGATGACAGGCAAATTGTGCGCATGGCAGTGACGGGTCGCTCAGTCACATCACGAACCATAGCACAGCTGTTACGGTTCATTTAGAACCCCCAAACTTGTCATTTAGGGATATTTGTACGTTTGCTTGTAATATGTAATAGTTGGAAGTTATGTCTGTTCTTGTGCTACAATTAAGGAATTGTATTGGTCTTGTTCAACACTCCTCGCAGTGGTTATGTGTTTAAAGTTGTTATTTAATGTAGGAAGTACTTGTTATTGTGTGCGCAGTTGCGCTGAAATAAAGATAATAATAATAATTATTATTATAATAGAAAATTGTAAGGTGGCTGTTTTGTACTGTTGGCTGGCTGATGAGTAGTTAAAAATTTAATTTATTATGTTTAAAGGTAAATGTTCTTGTATTCCATTTTCCCCTTAAAACTTTGTAAATTCCTTGGTACACTTCTTTCTCTCTGTTGCTAAGCGGTTATTCAATACTTTCTTGTGCGCCGTTTCTCGGCTCTCACATTCCCAGGGCCCTCGATATAGGGGTGAAGCAGAGATCTTTGTAACAGATCTTTGGAATGTTGATGACTCGGCCATCACTCGTTTATCCGTCCGTTCCGCCCGCAGAAGAATACAGTGGTGTGAACGGCGGGGTCCGCCGTGCAAGAAAACAAATAAATCATTGAAGAAAATCTAACCCGAGACCAAGAAATAATTGAAGAAAAAAATAATTGGGCATTTAACTTCCACAAATATGAAAGAATATAGGCGTTCGAAGAAATCATCTGGCCTCAGTGCTCGGCGCGAGGTGGGATTATTTTAAGTTTATCCCGTGTTACGGCGCAGGCGAAGCGGGGGTCCTGAGGGGTAGGCAGACGGAGAGCATTGGACGTTTTTTTTTCTCTTGGCCGGGAGCTCCATGGGACGATCGTCACCCTTTTTGCGTCTTAGAAACGGTTTTTCACCGATTGGAATCCATGAAGAATGCTTGATACGAAAGAGCCTGAGAGGCCTTAGTCTACGTGGCATTGCCTTCCTTCTTTGATCTCTCCTATGAGCCTTTCCTTCCTCCTTCTTAAAATCAGCTTAGGTAATATGCATATTTTTTTTTATATTTATTATGAGCTCATATAAAGTGTTACATACCTACTGGCCGCCAGCCACCCGTTCTCATGTAATATGTTTGTGTACCAATAGTGATTAATGTATTTATAGGTATATATATATAAATAAGGAAATGGATCAGTGTAGATTTTATTTATGATGAGGATGGTCTTAAGGGTAATAATTATTGTAACGTTAAATCATGTAATGTCTGAATAAATTGTTGTTAAGTTTAAAAATATAATTGTCAAGCCTTTTCTTTTGGTCATTTGAATTTAAGTGTTATTTTTCATTTGCCCTCATTTTAATTCTATGGCAGCAAGTTTTATTTCTGATTGGAGAGGTTGTTTTTGGGATCAATTTTTAGGTCGTCTCCTTTGACGGGAAGTCGTTTTCTGTAAGCTGCTTTAATTTAATTTAATCTTGAAGCAGTCACAATACAGCACATGCAGTGTGTAACGCATCATCCAGTGTCTGCGCGTACCATTTGACGCCGTTTACAGCAGAGTGGTCTGTCCGCAAGACGTCCATTGCTTTGTCTACCCTTGACGCAGAACCACAGACGTCTCCGCCGCCAATGGTGCGATGACAGAAGGATGTGGATGGCAGAATGGAATGAAATTGTCTTTACTGACGAGTCACGCTTCTGTCTGCAACACCACGATGGTCGAATTCGAGTCTGGAGACACCGTGAAGAGAGGATGCTGAACAGCTGCGTTATGCACCGTTACACTGGTCCTGCACCGGGTATTATGGTATGGGGCGGTATTGGATATCACTCTCGCACACCTCTAGTACGCATTGCCGGTACTTTAAACAGCCAGTGCTACATCTCCGAGGTGTTGGAGCCAGTTGTCCTTCCTTACCTTCAGGGCTTGCCCACAGCCATATTTCAACAGAATAATGCGCGACCACACGTGGCACGCATTGTCCAACGGTTCTTCGTCAATCGCCAGATTGAATTGCTTCCCTGGCCGCCTCGCTCTCCGGATCTTTCGCCGATAGAAAACATGTGGTCCATGGTTGCTCTACGATTGACCCAGATTCCATCCCCAGCTGCCACAGCAGATCAACTTTGGTAACGTGTGGAAGCTGCTTGGTCTGCTGTACCCCAAGATCTCATCCAAAGTCTCTTTGAATCAATGCCGCGGCGTGTGGCAGCAGTGATCTCCAACAATGGCGGCTACTCTGGCTACTGATTTTGGCAGGAACCACACTTCACAGAAGTCTATAAATTTAATCATTTGATACTTGGTCAACATGTTATCTACAAAATAAATTTTGTTGTGATATCTCTTGTCTTTCTTGGTGTTGCAAGAAAGAGTTGCTTGGTGGTGCTCTTGTTTCTTGGTGTCTTTCTTGGGTGGCCAGCAGTGTATTCAGCCACTCCTTTAAAACGTCTTTTTTTCTTGATCACTCTGTTAGACCCTGGCCGTTCAAAAATATCTTCAGGTAAAGAAACAAATGGGTATATCTAGGAGCTAGGTCGGGACTATACGGTGGTTGTTCAAAAATTTCCTAACCAAACTATTCATGAAAAGCACGTGTACGGACGGCGATGTCCGACCGCGCGTTGTCGTGCAAGAGACAAATCTGGCAGCCACTAACCCACGCCGTTGAACCCGAATTGCTCAGCGCGACTTAAGAATTTCACAGTAGGATTCAGCATTTATGGTTGTACCGCACGAACATTTTTTGCGATCAAAAATCTTATCACTGACCACACTTCACAGCTGGCGGAATTTTCGATTTTACGTTCCACTATAAACTAGCACAGCAAAGCGAGAAAACTTTACAGAACAATATAATTTACACCAAATGAAGTACCAGACGTTCAGGAACAAAATGACGGCGACGTCGTTACAATGATGTGATCTGCGCAGGATCGATGTGAAACAAGTTCCTAATTTCTGGATGCATTAATACCACCTAAATCATCGTACAGGAACTTTAGATCTATTTAAATGTAGAAAAGTGAAATTTTAACAAAAATCATCCACTGCAGAAATATACATCAACACTCTGAAATCAAAGGTCAGAAAATTTTGATGTGATTCGAAACTTCTTTATTGGATATTATGATATGAGTTATGATTATTTATGTTTGGTTGGTTTGGCTAAGAGCGCTACGGCCATCTTTTGCCAAACGAGGGCTAATTAGACCGGGTCCCACTGCTTGAAGCCGATTCCGAACGGCTACAAACGCCCATGCCAATAGCGGAACTTACCCACAGACTTTAGTACCGAATGCCTGCGTCCTAGCCACTCGGCCTATGATTCTCTATGAGTTACGTATATTAAATGAACCGTATAAGAACGCTTTCAGTTTGCCTATAATACCCAGATCGATTTTCATAATTTTTTAAAATCAGTATTTGTAATTATTCTTTAGAACTACTAGCACTGACACAGTTGGGTAAATACTTTTAATTTTGCACGTTAATTCAGATGTTATGAAAGACTATTTCAAATCACTCGAACTATACGATGTTCAGAGAAAAAAGCGTTGTTCTACAGTAAAAACTGTGTATAAAAAGTACTAAATAAAGCGTTATATTTGAATTTTATTATTTAAATAGATTTAAAACTTAACATATATTGAAAACAGAAGTCCAGTGATCTTATCATCGAATTAATGTTGAAAGAGTTTCATAAATAACGGCTATAAATAATCATCTATGCGTAACGACACAAAAGAAAAGGTATTTCCACACACATACCTTTCTAACTAGTTCAAACGATCAGAACAGCATCGCAACGCTATTGTTAGCACGAGACTTAGCAACACAACCATCTTACTTCATTCAAAACTTAATTCTAAATGCATTACAATCACATTGATTGGTGCTGACATCCAGTGGCGAAGGAATAAAACCATAAGTATTTTCAAAAATATATTTTTAGCATTTTTCAGAAGGGATGTGTCGCCAGGAATATTCCAAAGACGTATTTAAGGAATCATTCCACAAAATTAAAGCTGGAAAAAAATATAAATAAAAAAATACAACACCCCAAATGGATTTTAAAAGTGGGTATTTAAAATTCTTTAGCCATTTCTTTATGTTCTGCCATATTGCAAGAGCAGAAAAATAACAAAATTTTTGGTAACATAGAGGGTTTTGCCTAGTAAGTTATACACCTTGCAAAAAACGAGTGAAATAAAAAAAATCTATATAAATGTTTTTTTATTTCACTCGTTTAATAAAATATATATAAATGGTGCTCCCACAATAAAGTAGTCAGCAAAACTTCGCGGTGAATAACAAAAGGCGAATGTCTAACACGTGTCTCCGCATTAGAAAAAAATGTATAAAAAGTTTATATAACTTTATTTTTATCGGCAGTTAAAACTCCTTTGAACCGTACTATTATCCAAACAGAAAACAAAAGGATCATTAAAATTCACTTTAGAATGCAATTCTTCAGTCAAAATCTATTGTCGAAAATAAAATTATACATTGTTGAACAATGTAAAACAATTTTTACACGAGTTTCTCTTCATGTAATCACAGATCCGCACAATACGGTGAAAACTAAACAAAATTTCAGAGATTTTTTTTCCCCTTCAACAAGACTTTTAAGATGATTTAAAAAGCTCACTGCTTCTCAATTAATAAATGTTTTCGTGCAGATTCTTTCTTTCAAATTGCTCAGCTCATGCAAATTCCAAACGCTAGGTTAGCGTAAAAAAAGAACTTACCGAGAACAGCGGGGTCAAGCAATGATACTAAGATGGTTCTTTGATTTCGCAAAGCGGCTCACGCTAAGAGAACAAACAATAACCAAGAAACGGAAAGAACAGCTGTTAAAAGAAATAAAAGGTGCAAGAAACTAAAGGGTATTAAACATTAATTTTATATGTAAGCAAAATGTCGTTTAAACGTGTCTGGATTACACGTTTTTTTTTCAGTTACACGCGGATTTCCCAATTCCCGGAACGTTTCAATTATAAATAATGTAAAATAGTTTCAGATATATGGAGGTTCAAAGTTCAAGTGAACCGAGTACGTATGAGAGCCAGTTGAGAAAATTGATCTCTATGTTGAACGACTGTAATTTAATAACCATTGGTTTTTGTTTGCTTTTCCTCCCTCAATAATGAAAAATTTCTACTATGGACTTTGTTCACTCTTGCATTGAAAAATATTTTGCTTTTACTGTATCATGAAAATGGTTTAGGTTCACTTTAATTCTGAACCCTCCATATAAAGCTTGTCTTAGCTGAAATTTCTTGAATACATTTTTGTTAAAAGCTAATAAAAATTTTAAAAATAAAAATTTTTAAATTTATTGCATGGCTAAGCCGATTTGCTAGAGTTGAACTGAAAGCCATATCATCAGGGATACGTAATTTTCGTATTTACGAAATAGATGCGAATAAACGCGAAATTTGCCGATATGAGCGAATAAATGCGAAAATTATTTTTTTACTACTTTTCGGCGAAAACTCGGTGTAAACGGCTTTTTAAGCGAAATTAGGTAGTGATAGTTACAATTTGTTAACATAATTGCTTAACTAAGACCATCCGCGGTCTTCAACTGAGAAATCTCACTCAACTTCTGATTAGCTCCGAATTTTCAACCGGACAGTTTGTCCGTACCGGAGTCAAACGTAAAAATCTAACTGTGAAAATCAACCATCTAGTTTTGTGAAACAATTTAGTAGATTTAAGAACGTCTCTTGAGCTCCAAAGTCAAGGGCTACTTCAGCTACTTACAGTAGTCAACCAAGAGACTCCTGCTGATGTCATACAGATTTTACAGAAGGTCGTTCGCACTTTATGGAAACGATTTTGATAGTAAAGTTTTATGTAGAAATGCCGTATTTTATGCAATGATTTGCTTCTATCTGATAGCCATGGTTCTTGACAATAGCTCTAGCTCAAATTTTCCATGAAAGTAAATTTTTGCTTAGTACTGTCATGGCAGTTTTACCTCATTCCTCTTGGACCGTTTTCCAAAGTCCGTTCAGTGTTCTTAGATGCCGTTTTCCTAAGGCTCGTATTAAAAAACCGAAATCACAAAAGTCAGTTAGAGAAGAGTCAGGTAATTTTACAGGTATTTCATTAAATGGGATACATTTTATTCCTGTTTCTGATTCTTTCTTTGCTAAATAAGCGGCAGTTGATTTAGACGTGTGACTAGAGGCTTTGTCCATAAGAAGCTTAACTTTATCAATGTCCTTTCCATATAAGGCTGGAATTTCTTCTTCAAAAATTGGTTCTAAAATATTCTGCTGATAGTAGAGTGAATTAATTTTGGCTTTAATTGAGACTTTTTAAATTTTTAATTTGTTGTTGTAACAAAATCCTGCTTCTATCATGAACTCCTTTGAGAACTTTTCTGTACACCGACGTAGCCATTTCGTAAGGTCATTCCCGTCAGCTGAGCAATAGAAAATTGATCTTTTTTTACCAAAGTCACTTAAATACACCCATGCCCGATCGAGTGTTGCAACAAATTTTCATTTTTTCAGCAGCTAGGTGTTTTTCATATAATTTTCTACAATTTGTTTTTCTTTCAGCAATATGTTTTGGCAAAAGCAGATGAACTTTACGTTTAAACATCTTTTTTAACTTAAAATCTTTATGAATGATTTTACTTATAGTGCCAGAAGACATTCCTAGTTTCAATGCAATGGATCTTTGAGTCGGCGGATTTTCTTTTAGGATCAGTGACTTCACTTTCTTGATATTTACCTGCGTTCGAACAGTCTTAGGATGATGTTTAGTAGTCATGTTTTCATTTTTACTTTCAGTTAGACGTTTTTTTTTTCTTTCAAATTTAATATATTATAAAAACCTATTTTTGAAATGCCATAACCGAAATTTTTACATCGCTTTATAATTTGTTGATACGAATATTTCTCCCCGGAAAGTGCAGTTACCCAACCTTCGACCCTCTATCAATTTTAGGAGTCATTTTCAAAATAAATCTTTTATTTTACATTCCAATCGAAACAAAACAATAGTAGACGATTATTCTGAAGTTGCCAAATATTTATCTCAAAATGGAAACGCCAAAAACAAATTACAAAATCGCTCCCATAAAGTGCGAACGACCTTCTGTAATTGCAACGAAATGCTGCTACCTTAACTTTGCAAAGGCAGGTATGCAAAGTCTCTTTAGTCCCGTCAGCAGAGTAGATGCTGAGGTATTTTAGTATGTATAACATAGTAATTAGTGTCAAAAGGCAAAGACTTAAAGAACATAATGTGGAGATTACTACAGTGTTAGCTTTATACTAAGAATTTCGATACTGACCTATCCAAGTAAGTAAAATTTTAATTTTTTAAGATAAATGCGAAATTTTATATATTTTACTTTTGTGTTGCAAAATTTCGATTTTTTTTTATGCGAAGTTTACGTATCCCTACTTATCATATGAGGCGGTGAAAGGCAAAGTGGTGTAAGTCACATTTTCAACTTTTTTTATTTTAGGGCAAAAATATAATCTCTATGTTCAGTTTATAGTGGAATTGCAAACATTTATTATTTGCAATATCATAATAATTGTTATGAATTATGATTTGTTCAATTTATAGTGGAATTTTTTGTAGTTTTTGCAGTAAAACGCTTTGGACTTGCACCACTTTGCCTTTCACCGCCTCATATATAACAAATAGTGTTTACATTGGCGTGGATTGACGGCACGTTCGAAGAGTATGTTGTGAGGATTTCACAACTTGACGTTCTGACTGGTAGCTGTAGATGAAATTGTACGAGATAAAAGTATCCGAGAGCAACAGTAAATACGAGGGGAAAACATTTAAGCACTGCCGCAACTAGTCTAAGAGATGCGCCAGTCACTTTTCACAGTATACGACTATTTTGAACCAGCGCATAAAACTTGCGCTAATGAAACAGTAAAATTAACTTTTCATAATACGTTTCACAGACTGTTATTAAACAAAGATAAAGCTATTTTACAGGGAATTTAAAACCAGAAAATTTTTACTCTTTTAAAATATCATTTAATCAAGATATTTAACGTTTCTGTGAATATTTTTATGTGGATAAATACTGAGATATTTTGTTACGATTTTAAAAGGCGTGCAATTCAGCCAAGAAAAGTAATAATTTGAAGAGTAAATGAATTAAAATTTTAAAAGAATCTAACGATGGTAATTAAGCTAAACCGATTAGGAATTTTTAAATAAATGAAGAGTTTATAAGGAGTGGGAAAATTGCGGCCCGGTACAGATTTTTTGTGGCCCGCCGAGAGAGCAAGAAAAATCCGGACAGCCAGAAAAACTGCCAATATTTTATTTAATTTATATTTGTTGATTTTTGTGTTACAAGTTATACTTTTCTGAAATGCAAATTTAACTAATAAATGCAATAATTTTAAAAGGTGCGGTCCTCCGCTAACCCCCGCTTCCACAAAGCGCCACCTACCAAGAATTGGCTATTTGAAGCGTAGAACATTATCAAATAACAAACTTATTATTCCCTTATATACACCATAACATACATATCATGAACTATACATATAATTATACATACGATGAACCAATCAATCAAATTTGAGAGGATATATAAAAAAATGGCTATTAAAAAAGGTAAAATAAAAAAATTTAATTGGGAATTTTTTCTTTCTTTTCTTTTAAAATAAAAATTTTTGGGGCCCCCCAACGCCCGGGCCTAATGGAAAATCAGGGCCAGAGTACAACATGAAATCTGTCTCTCTTTATCATTTAGAAACTTAAGGTAAAACAAACATTGGCCTTTAAGAATCCGCAAGAAATTAGTCTCTTTAATCCAGTGGTCCTTAACCGGGAGTGCGGGCACCTCTAGGAGTGCAATAGAAGGTTCTAAATTTTTAATGAAAATGACCAATTGAGTGAATCATTTGATGGATACTTTTCCACGGGAAATACAGATGGATAAGAATCCGCAAGAAATTAGTCTCTTTAATCCAGTGGTCCTTAACCGGGAGTGCGGGCACCTCTAGGAGTGCAATAGAAGGTTCTAAATTTTTAATGAAAATGACCAATTGAGTGAATCATTTGATGGATACTTTTCCACGGGAAATACAGATGGATACTCAATCCATTTTTGTTTGACTAAATTCAATAGACGACAACGTTTTATTAAAAGACGATATTATCGCAATACGAGCTAATACACGTATTGAAATGGAATTTGAAAAAAAAAAAAAAAAAGAGAGAGAACCTTGTTTTAAAAGAACATCAAACAACAACAACGTAGCCATTAAAAACGTAGATATTGTTTTATATGTAACTAGTTGTATTACCCTGCTTCGCTCGGAATTCCAGTGGCGTAGCGAGAATAACTGGCGCCCGGGGCACGATACCTTTTTGGCACCCCCCCTATATAAAAATTGAAATTTTCCGGAATATCTTGTTTGTCTTGGGGACCATTTGGCGCCCCTCTGCGAGTGGCGCCCGGGGCATGATAGACCCCCTTGCCCCCCTCTCGCTACGCCACTGCGGGATTCAGTTTCTGTTATTATTTTATTCCAATGATTAGCCTATGTTATGATGTTCTAAAGTTTTCGCTAAAATTCTTTTGCGGTTGCAAATAGCATTAGTTTGTTGTCGGTGCTGTAGTTGTTCATCGCTTTCCTCTCCTTTCGATGTTGAAGCTCGAAGACGATCGTATGTTCGAGGCGTTAAAAGTTTCTTCACCAGTTTCATTGCTTCGGATCACTACAATTCGAATTCTGTTGCCTTAGAGCTCTTGGGAATGTTTTTTCTTCAGATTCTTGTGTGCGTCTAACTGCATTTTGAATTCTGTTGCCTTCGCGCGTTTGGGAATGTTTTTCTTCAGATTCTTGTTCGTCTAACTGCATTTCGAATTCTGTTGGCTTCGCGCTATTCTGTTTTTTTTTCATCACATTGCTCCTTTCTCAACAATCTTTGACATTTTACCCTTACTTCTGCAGGATTAAAAGTTGCTCTCCTCTTTTTGGGCATTTTAAAGCATTAATTTACAACTAGTCAATAACGTTTGAATGGATTTATTATTATAGAAAAAGAATCAATAATGTTTGAATGGATTGAGATCACATTCAATATTAAAACACATCAAATCTGATAATTATTATAGAAAAAGTATATACACGTATTTCATGCTCGGAATTCTTTCTCAAAACTAAATCGTCTGCTACGTTTCAATGCCACTTTCAGACTTTCTTAATTGTAATATACACGTATTTCATGATTGTAATTCTTTCTCAAAACTAAATAATCTGTTATGTTTCAATGTCACTTCAGTTATATAAATCATCGCGTCAAGGCTAAACGCACGTGTTTCTATATAAGTCAACGTGTCCTGCAGTATATTTGAGTTTGAACAGGTAGCATGGGATAGTTTCAATTCATGAAATTGATGGATAACACATTCATTGAAAATGAATGACTTTCCATCCTTATATTTTCATTTTTAAAAAGAAATATTCCGGAGTTGCCATGTATATGAAAATAATACATCAAATTCATTCTTGCATGCGCCAATATATGAATAAATCACGTTTTTAATTCATGTCTATTTATTTTTAAGGAAATGTTATAATTTAATTGGCAACAATGAAATGTTACAATGGTTTTGAACAAAAATATCCATAATGTAAAATATCCGTTTTCTAACGTAATTCGGGAATGGAACGTCGTAGTGTGATGAAAATAGTCTATAACCTTCGCGCAAGTTCAAGCAATAAGTTGACCAAGTTTCATCGCAATCGGATGAACGGTACGGCAGCGCATAACATACGAACAAGCAAACAAACATTCATTTTTATATATATAGATAGATACATTCTTATAATATAGTATGTATTTTAAATGTATTAACTTTTTCATGCAATAAAAAAATTATCTTCCAATAAATGTCTTTTTCTAAATAAAAAAAATAGAAACATTTTTGCAAGGAGGTGCGAGATCTTACTTTCAGATTCAAGGGGGTGTTGACTATTAAAAAGGTTAAGAACCACTGCTTTAATCAAATTAAGGTTTGGATGATACACAAACGATCCTTTTCCGATTCATTCACAATGTTTTTCACCTAGGGTTCTCTTTTTCCAGAACTAAAGTGAATTTACAATCCACATCTAAATAAAAGCCGTGCATTGGGAAAAATTATATCTTTATTTGTCTTGAGTTTTCTGGAAACATCAGAAACAGACAAATCATAGAAAAATCATGCTACAAATATATATACAATATTCATTAATCAGATTGTACACTTAACTGGGTGGTATTTACTAATGTGTCCCCTGAGACAAAATATGATGATGGCAATAAAACTCTAGTAAAATAACTAAAAAGGTTACAATTTTATTTGAATTGTTAGTTTCCAAACTAACAGTCATTAAGCATTATTTCTTAATAATCATATAACAGATAATTATTAAGGTAAAAACATTTTAACAAGAAAACATATCCAGAAAGCAATATATTTCAGCAATATATTTTACCAGTAAAACTAAAAAATATATTCTGTAGATAAAAAATTAAATGACTGAATACAGATCCACACCGGGAAAACTAAATCTTCAGAAATACTTAAGATATTTTACTATTATAATAAATATGAGGCGTAATGTACAATTACTAGATGTTTTATCATTTACAGCTTTTGTAAATGGTTCAAAATAAAATGACATATCACAGACAAAGAAAATTAATAGTAATAACAGTAAAACACTATCAAAAGAACATACTAATTGGACAAACAAAGTAGAACAAAACATGCAATATTTAAAATAAAAAATGATAAATTTGTTCTTTACAATTTATGCTCTTAACATCTGACAAATAGATAGACCTATAAAACAACAAGGTACTAACACAGACAATTGATATGAGATGTGATAACCAAATGTGGCAAATTCAAATAATTTTTTTCAACATATATAGATCTGAGAACTTACAAAGTACCTTATTCCTAATACATTTGTTGCTCAACAAAATTTAAAAAATAATAATTATAAATTACGAATAAATAAATTATTTTTTGAAAAAAGAAAAAAAAATCAATTTTAAGGTTTTTGAATATTTTTTCAGCATATTTTCAATTTTGGGACTATATTGCTTCATATATTAGAAATATGAAGGAAAAATTAGACAAAATATGCATGCTACACATTTTTAGAAATGATAAAAAAATAAATAAAAATGTGATACCCACTAACATGTACATTTACTTTATGTAGCTAATTTTAATCTAAAAACCTAAGCACTAAACAAGTGCCTTTCCTAAAGAAACCTGATCTATATTCAAACCATTAGATCATAGTGAATTTTTTATACAGCACTGGCCACATACTATAACAATATCTTAAGAATTATATTATTAGATACATTATATATGCTATCAAAATGAACATGTTTATTTAGATAAAAGTTCCACCATTCTTAAACCTTTATGTTAGATTAATAAAAGTTGGAACAAAAGTCATTATTACATAAAAAGTTCTTAAATAAGCATTTTGATAGTTTCTCACAGGCACAAATTCTTTAAATATAAATTATTTAGCTTTGTTAAACATTATTAAAAGAAAAACAATAAATGCAAATATGTGAATAACAAAGTAGAATATAGAGGATATCTTTTGTAAGATCTGTTAGGGTTCAAATTACATTCTTATTAAATATGCTTATGAAATAGGCTTTGCTTACACATTGTTAAGCAATATTCTCATTACAAAAAGACATAGTTAAGAAAACTCAAGAAAAATATTTTTCATAACTATTAATTTAATACTTATTTTTAATTCAAAATAAAAACTCATAAAGAGGTACAAAAAATTATATGTAAAATTAAATGATATAGATATAAGTTTTGAATTACCTAAAAAAATGAAAATGAACTCTTAAATTTTAAATAAAACAGTAATAATACAAAATACATTTTGAAGCACAGAGATTAGAAAGTAACCAGAATAAAAACCAAAGTTCCTAGGAATATTTAAAAAGTATAAATATAAAACATAATATAAAACTACAGAAAGATATTTTCATTAATAGTGTACACAAGTGGTTTAAAATAAATTCCTATACAGGTATAGTCTGATTATAAAGAACTATATAAATTACTAAAAATTTAGCTTTTTAATCCATATTGAAACAATATAGAGAGCTGTTGCATTAACCAAATGCATAAATGACTTTTAAGAATATTTTCAATATATCATATTTGAAAATCAAACAAATAAACAAACAAAAAAATATGAAGGATGAGAAAATCACTAAACACTATATACAATTATGCTATGAAAATATTTCCTAAAAAAATTTGATTAATATTAGGAAGCAAAATTTAGCGTTTCCTTCTTTCATCTTTATAACTGAAAGATTTTTTCCCTTGGCCATGTTGATCATCCTGATAATATGCTGAAAAATAAATATAGCCCTTTTTTAAAAATTGGAAAAAACCAAACATTTAAGAAAATATGAATATTTTGAGGCACAGAGATTAGACAATAATGATAGTTCTCCCCCACATATTTTAAATCAAGGTAAATACATGAATGAAAAAAAAAAGTAAACTTTCTTTCAACAGTGATACAGATATATTCATTTTTCAGTTGAAAACTGCTCTTAAATTATACTCTTTTATACATATGATTAATAACAACAGTGTATCTTATCTTAAAGTTCCTCATAACTAATCATTATCTTTTAATATGTTGACATTCAAATTTTCAATTAGTTGAGTTTTCTCGAGTAAACCATTAAAACAATATAAATATAAATTATTTTTTACATGTTTTTATTAATTCGCTTTTTTCTTTGTTTGTGTGTTTGTCCAGTTCAAATCTTGCAATCGATTTTTAACTAACTTCCCGACTAGCTAGACATTTGAAACTTTTAGAATAGCTCAGAACACGATGACAATGCATTCTTTAGATACTTTTAACCATCTTTAAGCAGATTTGAATTCATTTTCAGTTAATTTTGTTTTGTAGACTGGTGTAACCATCTATCAGCTGGGACGGGAACGAAAAGTTAAACGCAAGTTAACTTCCAATTAACTTCATTTTCTTTCAAGTTGATGGGATAATTCATCAAAAAATTTTAAAAAAGTATTTATTAATACATAGAATTGTCAAGTTTATATGATTCAAAAGAAAATTTAAAAACATGGTGTATAAAAAGTTCTTTTTATCTTGTAATTATTATGGCTAATTTAACTACCTTCAAGCACTGGGAATCAAACTCAATTCAAGTCTCCATCAATAAGAAAGATGAAAGAGGATAATGCATTATAACAACCTCTACAAAACATAATTCAAACAAAGACTCATTTTTTGAAAGAGGAAGTCAAATTATATTTTCTCTTAAAATGAATCACAGTTTTTCTTTGCTAGAGGAATTAATATACAAAAGTCACACCAGAGAGATTTTTATTAACTTTTGCTAACTTTTCAAAGTCATAAACACAATAGAGTTAAAACCTCAACAAATTTTTGGAAAATTTTAATGTTCCTTTTTTGAAAACTGGGGCAACAGAAAATTATTTCTATGACAGATACATACATGACTGGGATGTTTCTAAAAATCGGAGGTTGTAAACCCCTAAGATATATAGTAGAACAACCACTAAATATGTGAAACTAGTTCTGAACTAAAAAATAGTTCTTCGTCTTTAATAAGTTCAGAACTAGTTGTTACCCTTTTTTTCCCTGTTGTGCATATTAAGAAGTTGTGATAAGTGATTTCCACAAGTGAGTTTAAGTTATACTTATGTGAAACTGTTACATGTTGTACTTCATATACATACGTGTAAATATTACTAATGAAAATCAAATAACCTGCAACAGTGTGTTACAAATTGATAAAAAATGGCAACAGATACATGAATGTTTTGCATTTCTGAAAGTTGAGAGTTGTGATTTACAAAGAAATTTTAATATCATAGATATCCAACACTTGCACAAAATTGTTCAGAAAACATGTTCTTATTAAAATCAAATCAACTGCAAAAAGACAACAGAATTAACAAGTTAAACTAACTTCAAAAGACATCCCATAGCTCAATGTAGTCTTAAAATATGTATGAACAATATTCCAAATCTCTGCTTCTTTCAACTACATAAATATGAGTGCTTTCATGATTAAATTTGTTCTTTATAAAATGGAGATAAACTCAAGCAATTGGTGAAACTACAGAAAAATTTTGGATGTCTGCAGGATAGGTCAAGAATAAAAAACAAACTCAATTTCCTTGAATGCTAGAAGGAATAGATAACTTTTAAATAAAGAAAACTTAAATGCCAGTTCATAAAATCAGAATATTTAAAAATGTTTATGAGAGAATTTTGGCTGCAATAAAGCAGCCTTGACGTGCAGAATATCTAATGGTTTTAAAACAGAAAGGCAATATTTACATTTGTATCCCTGTTTCCTCACTTTCAAGAAAAAGGAAAACTTTTGAATAACAGTGTGAAAAAACTTGAAGCATGAAATTTGTATTCATAAGGCAGAATTAATAAACCAAAAAAGGCTGTTTTTTTTTTTTTCAAAATGCGGAGGCACTTTGTCGCGAAGACAATCACCCATAATTCACCACAGTTTTGCTGGCCATTTTATTATGGGGGCGTCATATAGGCAAACCAGCATTGCCCCCTATTTTTGCTTGTTACTAGGCCTTATTTTCAGTCAGTCTGACAAATACTTACAGTTTAGGCACATGAAATCAAATTTTATACTTGAACAACATAGAAAAATACTGGTTATAAATAATAATATATTACTCTTTCAAACAGGGTAATTATTCAATAAAATATATATGGGATGCAAAAATTAACACTAAGGAAAACTAAACACTAAAAGACAAAGATGGCAGTAAGTTATAACTCATATTCAACAATCATGGTAATTCTGCATCAGTAATGAAAAAAATTGCTTTGTACTAACAGTAATGGCATGGTTTTTAATACCTTTCAAATAGAAAAATTAATATTTCAGGAATAACTCAACATCATAAAGGAATGTATTTTGATATTTGAAACAAATAGATTTTAAATAAAGGTGCACCTTACATGTTTATTTTGTATATCTAACACAAAAATTAACTCTCTGAGATATCAGTATCTGACTGCCAAATTTTTTTTCACTAGGAGGTAAATCAAGCACATATGCATTTTTTTCAACAAAATTATGTTGAAGCTTGCAATTTGGAATTCTTCAACGCATGAAATAGAGAAGTAAGAAGGGGAGGGGGGGGGGTTGAGGAGAAAGTTTATTTATTTATTAAACCTTTGGAGTTTTAATACATTCATCAAACAAATTTTATTCGGATTATGAAATATTATTAAAGTTACTGTGAAAAAAGATTTTGTGTACTAAAAAGATGTAATTTAACATTGAGAATTGCAAACCTTTGTTGACACTGAAATTATACAATAAAGACGGAAAATATGCCAAAAGTTAGTTATCTACATACACTAAAATACTAGTATCAACATTTCCCCACATACCAACTGAAGCAAACAATAATTTGATGCTTCCTCTTCAAAATCCATTGCAATTAAAAAAATTTCAATGGAGATTACCAAGCATGAAGTTTACTTCATTTATGATTTAAATATCTTAACTTATTTAGTGAGTAATTTTGTTTAATAATTTGTCAATTAAATTACTAAATCCAAATTTGTGTTTATACACTTATCTATATGTTCAAGCTTAATTTAATAAACTGCAAGTCCATAAAACAACTGCTTAATAACAGAAGCTTTTCAAGCAAGAGATATTTTTTTGCCCTAGTAAAATCCAGTTTATTACTTTGAATAGGAGTGCACCATATCTACAGACAAACTAGAGAATATAACATTTCCCTGATATTAAAGATAAGCTGTAGAAAATAATTTTAATTACTAATAGCTTTTTAACAATAACTAGGAAGAGCCAGTCTCTTAGCATTATAACTACCACAAAAATGCAAAATAAATTTCTGTAAAATTAATATACATCACCAAAACTTTTAAGTGCTTTACTAGCAGCTTATATGTGTATGTGGTATGAAAAATATGCATGCTAAAATGATTTAAATTCTCTCAGGAAAAAGAGCATTCTTTCAATTTAGAATTCTAAAACTGTCAAGAGTTTTAGCTTTCATTTTTAAAATTATAGTTTTAAGAAATGCTACGGCTCAAATATTTAGATTTCTATCTTTTTCTTCCTGTACTATCAGATCATGAGATGTCATGCCTGAGAAAATGCTGTCAGTTATATATATATATATATAAAACAGTTCTGCGACTGGCTGACAGATAACGCACAGACCAAACCACTGGACCTAAAGAGCTGAAATTTTGCATGGATATTCTTCTTATAGCGTAGGGGTACACACTAAGATTTTTGAAAAATTCTTCTTAGATTTTTTTAAATTAAATTTTTAAGCTGTTTTTGTAACTTTTTTAAAGTTTGCATTTAAAATAATAATCTGAGGGTTATAAAATTTTTATCATGAGAAGGATCATAAAAATTCTTTTAAAATTAAATCTTTTTCGAATCTTTACCTCTATTTTCTGATTTTTAGTGAATTTTTAAAGATTAATTTTTAGAATTTAATTTATTAAATGCTGATCACAAGATTTCTTTACTTTTTGTGATACTTTAAATTAATTTTGTGTCACGTGAGTAACAAAATAAGATAAAATTTAACCACTCGACTAATTGAGATGGAAGTTTTTTAAGAATTTAATTCAAATTAGAATTTTTTTTTTGGATATTAAATTAAACCTACATATAAAACAGTTCTGTGAATGACTGACAGACCTTGCACAGACCAAACTGCTGGATCTAAAGTGCTGAAATTTTGACAGTCGATAGACAGTGTCTGTAATTCAGATGATGCTGTTAACTGTCCGGTAGCATTTTTAAATTCCCTTAAACCACCGGGTCTTCCATACGATAAGCTCTTTTTGCGGAAGGGGGCACCCATAATGCTTCTTCGGAATTTAAAGCCACTAAAATTGTGTAATGACACTAGACTACAACTCAAAGCCCTGCATAAAAATTTAGTCTAAACCATTATTTTAACCGGTGCTCAAGGAGAAAAAGTGTTCGTGCCTCACATTCCTCTATTACCCAATGACCCCTCCTTTGACTTTAAGAGACTGCAATTTCCCCTCAAGTATGCTTTGCCATGACGATAAATAAGTCTCAAGGCCAAACTTTAAAATATGCTGGCGTAGATTTAAGAGAAAATTGTTTCTTCCATGGTCAGTTTTATGTAGCTTGCTCATGCGTAAGTTCACAGCCGAGCCTGGTAATATTAGTTCCACCCAATGAAGAAACAAAAAATATTGTTTATAAGGAAATCCTCTAAAAAGCAATTTCATTATAATTATCCTAAAATGTACTTCGTAGCAAAGCACGGGCATTCAGCTAGTATTCAATAATCCTTGGAACATTCTTTCATTGTCAGTTTAAGAATTTAAAGCAGTAATTTCTTTTTTTAAAGGATTTTAAATAAGGCATGCAGGTAGAAATCATTATTAGAAATCTCAATCACAATTTTTTTTATCAAAAGATTATCTCTCTAACTTTCAAATCCAAAAACTGCCTTATTTACAATATAATGGACAATAACAGCATGGTATATCCAAATATGGCTATGTGCCATATATATACTGCCACTCATAAAACAATGGTGGCATATGACCAAATATCAAAAATTTCTTCAAAGATATTAAGAAGCAGACTTAAAAGATAAAAATTTACATAGATGAAAGTATTTTCTTTACCTGATTAGATGAATCACAAAACTCAAATGTAGACTCTTTCAGATAAAATATAAGAGTTATGAAAATTCAAACTTCAGATCTGTTAGGGACTTAGTAAGTTCTGAAGGAATGCTCTGGAACATAAAAATATTCCATAACTTTTCAAGGATTTCCTGAACCTATGGAAGCCCTGTGCTGTTTTAATGAATCAATGAAGTATATACTATACTTTTTATTTGGTAGATTTTGGTGAAAAATTTTTGGCTTTTTATATCATTTCTTTGCGTAAAAGATATAAAGATTGCAGAGTCATTACTAGTTACATACTGACTTTACAAACAGTGATCAGTTCAAGAATGATCCATCAAAATTATTCCAAATTGATTATCCAGCGAATTTTATGTAATACTATGTCTTTATTAGAATGAATGATATAAGTAATTGATAACTGTTCAATACAATATTTTTCTCTTCAGAGATTATAAGAGTTACTTTCAATGCCTAAGACAATCTTATTCTTTTAATCTGTTAAAAATACCCCAAGAATTATGCTCCAATAGTAACTGCTTAAGTTATTTATTCAAAATTAATTCCTAATAAAAAGTTCTAAGGTATTTTTTTCTTGCTTTTTAAATAATCTCATAATTCACTGAGATGAATTTAACAAACTGATGGAATAGTCCCCCTTTCCCTCTTGTTAACTGAAAGTCTTTACAAAGGTTACAACAATAAGAATTACTGACATAATGAACCAAATTCCAAAAATTTATAGTTTAGATTACCAGTTTATTTAATAAGACTTGAAATAACGATTATAGCTGTGATGAATCTGAATAAGTAAAAAAGATTTTCTTTATCAATTACACTACTGCCATGTTTCCTTCCAACATAGCATTTGCTATCTGATTAAAGAAAAAGGATTCAATATAGAGCTATGAAAAATAGTTTGATATGAATATGGCATGTTTGCCAGTCCAATTAACCACTTCTTATTTATAAATATAAAAAAAAGCTCCGTAACTGACAGACTGATTGACAGATAACGCACAGATCAAACCACTGGACCTAAAGGGCTGAAATTTTGCATGGCAATTATTCTTATAGTATAGGGGTACACTAATCTTTACCTCCATTTTCTGATTTTTGGTGAATTTTCAAAGATTAATTTTTAGAATTTAATTTATTAAAAGCTGATCACGTTGTTTCTTTTCTTTTTGTGATACTTTAAATTAATTTTACATCACGTGCATAGCAACGAAATAAATAAAAAAAAAATTTTAAATAAATAAATAAAATATATGGTACAAGGTAAAATTTAACCACTAGACTAATTGAGATGGAAATTTTTTAAGAATTTAAATTCAAATTAGTATGTTTTACGGATATTAAACATACAAATTAATTGCATACATTGACCATTGTATTTAATTTGAATATTTTCTTCTACATTATTTTGTCTATAAAAATATCTTATGATTTTTTTATAAATATTCTTTTTTTTGGTTTTTTTTTTTTGGGGGGGGGGCGTTAATTACATACACTGATCGTTGTATTTAATTTGAATGTACTTCGTAGCAAAGCATGAGTTTTCAGCTAGTAAATCTATACAATACTCAGTATGTGTGCCTTTCTACATTTTGATAAATGAAAAGAGATATTCCTTTGATAAATATGATACATATAATCATTTCCGATGGATTTCCTGATGATTGAAATCTTAATTTTAATAATAGTTAATTTAAAGATTAATATGTATTAGTATTTAAAATTTTAGTATAACAGTAACTTTATATCCTATGGCAGGAATTTTCAAAGTGTAGCAACAAGAACTACATGAAGATGAACTTTTTTGAGGGCTTGATTAAAAAGTTGTAGAAAGTAAAATATCTTATACAGTGGTACCTCGACTTACGAGTTTAATTCGTTCCATGACGGAGCTTGTAACTCGAAATACTTGTGTCTCGAATCAATTTTCCCCATTGAAATGAATAGAAATGCCATAAATTCGTTCTGGGCTCCCCCAAAACACCGCAATTTTTTGTTACGTTTTTAAATAAGAAAAATGTGCTTATAAACGACGAACATTATATAAAAGCGCAATACAATAGAATGTACTGAAATAAATTTGTTTTATTGAGTGTAATGTACAACATTTACCTTGGAGATCAGACTTGAAGATGCTGATGGAAGAGGAGGAGGAGAAAGGCTGAACTGAAAAATTAAATCTTATTCTTTGATTTTTGACCTTTTTGCCCCGCTTTACTCACTTTCGCTTTTATTACCAGTTACTCTCTTAAAGTGAACGAGTGAGACATGAAAGCTGGGTGATTGTTGCATCGTCTACTGTGGATGTAATGTCCAGATTCTTCTTTCTGAGAATCCAAAGAACATTTTCTTAGAATCCGTAGAAAGGGGAGAGCTTATGATCCTAGGGCCAAGGCTATCCCATCCCTTAGACCTCATGGGCAGTTCCAGTGTGAGGGAGGGAATTGAAGCTATCTCTCTGCGAGAGAACTTGAGCGCTGTTCGGTTTCTGAAGGCGACTCAAGTTTGGGCAGAGCAAGCTGCCCCGGTTGGTAATTGTTCAGTGTTAATCTCTCTGTTTAAGACTGGATAGAAGTCTCAGAATAAAATGTTTACAATTGTATAACAATTGTACATAAAGGTTGAAAATATTATATGCTTCTTGTGTTCTCATTTGATGAGCACATAACATGGCATTCACTGCTCAAACTAGCGGTGGGATATCTGAAGCTTGCTCGCAACTCGAAGCAAAAAATCTACAGAGAGAATGCTCGTATCTCTAAAAACTCGTAAGTCAAGGTACCACTGTATATTGTTTAGAAATATTTGTTTATTAATGCTTAACAACTCATATCAATGCATTCATCACATTTTTGACTAATTTTTCGTCCTGTTGAGTTATTTGTTCATTGCAGAAAAAAAATATTGTTAAGAAAAATTTAAAGAAATGAGAACTATACTTTGGAGGTTACCATTAAAATCCATTTAGACTCAATAGAGTGTAATATGAAAATATAACTTTATATAAGGTTAAAAAGGACTTTTGAATTCTGCAAGAAAATATTTTCTATGGGTAGATTTCTCCCTAGATAATACATTTAGCAAGCAGAGAAGATGTAAGTTAAAGGGGAAATTAATTTTATTTGAAAACTTGATTGAGTTAGTTAGAAATAAAATGTTATAGCAGTTTTAATCCAGTTCTACAAGAAGCATTAATACCATGAGAGAAGAAAAAGTTAATTTTCTTAAAGAACAAGTAAAAGGGCACAGAAAAGAGGAAGTCTTCAGTAAAGAAAATTAGAGAGAGCAAAATAAGAAAAACTAAACAAAAATAAAATAAGACAAATTTATTATAAGTTCATGTTCATAATAGCATGTAAAACATCTGCTGTACAATTTATTCAGACAAAATAACATTTGCATGTAATCAAGTATGCTGATTAATTCTAGCTTTATGTATTGTTCTACATACATGTTTTTCTAAAGATGTTGTTCACAAAGAAATGTTATAAAATTTTAAACACAGAAAAACAAACGCTTCTCACTAGTCATGTAATATACAATGTAGAGATGGCTCATGAGAAATGAAAACCCTCTAGGCATAAAAAACCAAAAGGACCCTTGAGGCTGAAAAGAAAGTTGATGTTCATTAGTAAGCGCCAGCAGCATCGAAATTTCCACCTTTTTTCTGTCCTTTGTCCCCTCCACCCCCTTGACTGCCTCGGAATTTCTTGCCTTTTCCTTGCCAATTCCCTCCTCTATGATGATCACCTGAAATACAAATGATCAAATTAAAAAAAGGAAAAATTTTCAGATTTTTTTATAATAAAAATACTTGGAGTAAACTATGTACTAATGTAATTTAAACTATGTACTCATCTGTTCAGTGTAACAGATGAGAACTAACATTTATTAAATATTCATTTACTAAAAAAAAATCACAAGAAAACCTGATAGTTTAAAAAAATTAAAACTGAAAATTAAATTTTTGTACGTAAATCACAAAAATATACATATATTTATCTCAAATATGCAAACTTTAGGAAAATCAGATGCAGATGAATTTTTGAAAAAGTAACATTCATATAAGCTTGTGGCATAGTGATTTAACTACTTGAAGGGGGGGGGGGGGTGGGGGGACAAAACAAAAATTTTACATTTTGTGCTTAACTTTTCTGATGATTACGAGCAATAAAGCATTGAAAAAAAGCTTGAGCTGTCAGATTTATGAAGAAAATCATAAAAGCCAATCAAGTAGCAGGAGAAACAATAAGCAAAGAAAAAAATTACTAGCTTCTAAAAATCAACCATTTTAAATGTATCTAATATCTGGAAGCAGAATGAACTTATCAAATCAGATTAGGCAAACATGAGCAGAAACTAATCATTGAGAAAATAAACATTATATTTTGGAAGTGATTATGAAGAAGAACAGTGAACTGACTACAGTCAAACCTGCTTTTGTGCGGTCTTTATTATGTGGCATATGAATATGTATCGAGATTCTGTTCATTATATGTAAGTTCATAGCAAGGTTAGATCAATCTCAACGGTGTTGGCATCACTTTTTTATGGAAGCAATTACAAACCAGTTCATAACAAGAATATGTGCATTTTGGACTACAACGAGTAGTATCGAAATATGGACATTTTGAAAATTTCTCCATGTTTAAAATGAGAAATTAAAATTTTTAGGATGTTTCTATGTGCAATTTAATTATTTATTTTGTTTGGAAAGCACTTTCTTGTTATTTCGTAAAGCTTTGACATATTTTCTAAGTGAGACTTTTTTTATGCAGTCCCACCACCGCATAATTTTTTTCATTAATATGTTGTGAAAAATTATTTATTATAGCTATTATGAAGTTTCTGAATTAATTTTTTTTGTGTGGTCTGTAGCTACAACACAAAAACAGGTCTGACTGTACTGATTTACACTAACAAATCAATATCAACAAAACCGTGTGTACAGAATTTTAAAAAATAAGTAATTTAAACTATGAGATTTGCCTCCAAAACACTCTTTTTTTTATTGTGTGTGTGTGGGCATGCACATGTGAGGTGAATTAGTCCATTTTAAAGAGTTAATCCAGTGTTAACTTGTAAACCAAGCAGAGGGGAGAAAAGTTAAATGGCCAGACAAATGATTTTTCCTATTGATCTAGGGTGGCTTATAACATAGGTAAAAAGAATTTCATGAGGCAATAATCCTATCATGCATTGCAATACAGTACAACATGGTTGCAAACACTGAGAGAATTTGGAAGTAAGGAAGGTGCCATTTTTTCTACTATATATGAAATATTTTCATTTGTGATAAAATTCTTCTATAAGCAAGAATAGAAAAAAAAAAACTAAGATACTTTTGGCAAGAATGTTTAGTATATGGAAGTGATCTATAATATATGCATCTTATTTTAAGTGCTAGGTCCATAAAAGAGATCAACAAGGAATGTAAGATTAATTAGTTTTACAGCCCTTTTTTAAAAAAGTAAATTATCTTCATATGTTAATCAGATTATTGACACGAGAAAGCTTTATTTAGATTTTCTGAAATTATCTAAGTCTTACAGAACTCAAAACTTCAGTTATAGAAGCTTCAGTTATAGAAGCTTCTCATGCCAATAACATATCAATATTATAAAATATGTTGATAGCTTACAACAACTTAACTTTTATAGCAAAACTGAATCATGAACTGAATTGTGCTATGAGCAAACAGTTTTAAGCAATAAATGAACAGTTTTATGAAGGCTTTATACCATTAAAATGTTTAACCCTTTGCGACACACTACCTATTAAAGTTAGAATTTCAACAAATAAATTTGTAGGCTGTCTATTTAGGCCTATAGGAGTATGCACATATAATTTCATAAAGATTGCATTTACTGTTTTAATTTTATGGGTGTTACCAAAGCAGCAACACTGAGTCACATGAGCTTAGAAAAGGCAAGCATTGCTGTGAAGTGTGCAATAGAGTAAAAGTTTTGGTTTTAATTAGAAAACACTAAATTCTGATCTCTGTAGCATATTTAGACTTACCCAGGGTGCACCACAGCACTGTAAATAAATGTGATAAAGAGTGCACAGGGTGCACTCTGTAGCATATTTAGACTTACCAGGGTGCCTGCTACTTTACATCCCCCTCCCCCAAAAAGATCCACCCGAAGGCAATTTGTGAAGCAGTTTCAGTGCTTCTGAAGTGCTCAGGCCTCTCTTAGGCATTATACAAAAAATTGAAAATTACAATAAACTAACTACTATTAATATTTACAATTAAGAATGAATATATATATATATATATATATATATATATATGTAATAGCACTTTAATGTTATATATATATATATATATATATATATAGAATGAATATATATATATATATACTTAATTATAAATATTAATAGTAGTTAGTTTATTGTAATTTTCAATTTTTTTTGTAATGCCTAAGAGAGGCCTGAGCACTTCAGAAGCACTGAAACTCTTTCACAAATTGTATATATATACAGTAATCACCACTTATAGTGTTCAGTGGTTATAAGAATCAACCGTTTATAAGAATCAATATTAAAAAACAAAAGTATTATTTCAATGTTAAAATTTTCACTTTTAAGAATCAATCCACCGGTTTTAAGAATCAGTTTACACTATTCGCTTTCCTTTCATTTTTCCAAAAAAGACACTTAAACCCTCAAAAGGTACAAAGTTATTTCTTTCTTTTTTTTTTTAAAGAAAGAGTGATAAGATGGGATGGAATACAGTCGTAAAATGCATCCCTTTCTTTGTTAAACATAACATAATAGTTTCCTCTTAAACGCTTTAGCTAAACACTGTCCTATTAGCTTGACCCTGCTCGTGCGGATCCGATTTCACATTTCTCCACTGACAAGCAAAGATAGGGACTCTTTTTTCCCACCTCCCACATCCTGGTTGCGGCTTCCTGGACCCTGAAACACATAAATCTTTGGGGAAATGTCCACTATCACTTAGGCAAACGTGTCATTAGTAGATTGAGCACGTTATCAAACCGTGAAACGTAAGCTAGAAGGTGAATCTTCGTCTGAGACTATTGGTATTGAAAGAGGTATAAACCGCCTCCTGAAAACCTCATTACGTCAAACTACCATAGAAAACTTTTTCTTGCACCCTTCCTGTAGTCGCAATGTTAAACTGTTAAGCAGGTATGCTGTAACAAATATTGATTTTTTTCTTCTCTTACAATAATCATGTGTATCTACTTATAGGTCTAGAAATTAAGTTGTATTTTTAAAATTATATCAATAATTTTAATGAAAGATAATTAACGTAAATTTAAGAGTATTTTATAGTAAATTTTCTAATATATGTATATATAGGTGTGTTTTCCTGTCCAAAAACCTAAATTTCGGCTATAAGAATCAAAATCAGTAATAACAAACGTGATTCTTATAAGCGGAAATCACTGTATATATATATACACACACACAAATAACTAACTTGTAAAAAACAAAGCTAACAAAAGCTAACGTTCTATAAAAGCAAGAGAAAAAATATAACTGCTCTGTGTAAATCCAAGAGCAAACTGATAAAATTATCCTTGACCTTGTACTGACTTCGACATTCCTCACGTGGAATTCCACAGGGGCAGACAACCCTTGTAAACTAAACTGTTTCATCAGTGACGAAAAGTTGACATTGCCATTTAGTACCACAATAGACTAGACACAGTGACTCTTCTGTTTACTTCTGGGAAGGAACAACCATTTGAAAAGTCCCCCCTCGCTGACAATGTAGCTCTGTTACCCTTCTCAAGTGAAATATGAGATAATGCACTGTTGTGACTCAGTGTTGCTGGTTCGGACACACTGTAAATTCATGGCTCGATTTTAGACAAGCTTGCAATGTAAAAATTAAAAAATAGTACAAAGTAAAAAGATTAGTTTTCAGCCAACAAAATAACAAAAGAAATTTTTTTTCTAACAAATTTTTTTCTATATGAAAAAAAATCTGAAATTTTTTTCTATATGAAAAAAAATCTGAATTTTTTTTTTGAAAAATAAGGGTTTTTAAAAACTTGACTGAGAGGAAAATTATGGATTAGTAGTTGTGTTGCTGCCATTTAGTGTTTATAAGGAAACTTAAAAGAAACATTTTATCCAATTTTCCTTTTATTTACAGTTTATTTTCAGCATTTAAAAAGGAAACTTTTTACATGTTACCAGACTGGTAACACTAAGTCGGAAAGGGTTAAAATTAAGTCATATTAATCATAATGTTAATAGTTTTAGTTTCACAATAAATTTTAAAAAAAAAGGCCAAAATCCAGATATAAACAAAAAAGCACAAGAACACAGCCATTAAATTAACAATATACCTCGTCCACCTCCATGAGCATTCCTCTTCATCCAGTTTGGCATTTCTACAGGTGGTCTCTGTTCTTTTGGACGCCCACCTCGATCAGGTACCTAATGGAAAAAAATTTTAAATTAAAGAATAAAAAGTAATATAAAAATAATTAACATTTTATAGGAGATAAAAATTTAAACATTCACAATAGAAAATGAATAAATATATAGTGATTAACAAATTAATGGAATTTTAAAGACATAGCTTCATGTGTGTTAATCAGACATATTTAGAATTTCTAGAAAATTATTCAATTTTATTAGAAGTCTTCGCAATGCTGTAAATCTTAGTTAATATTTCTAGCAATAATTCCAGATTACAAGACTGTAAATAAATTACAGACTTATTGTTAAAAAAAAGATAGTTTATAAATAAGATGTAAAAAGTAACATCACTGAGTGCAAATTGAAGCCTGTATTAAACTATAGGCAGTAAAAAAACATTTCTTTGATCCACTCAGTAAAAACCGATTTCTCTCAGAATTGGAATTTGCTATGACTCACTCCAGTTTATAATAGAGTTGAAACTGGACCCTCACAGCTGAACAAAAATACAAGATACATATATGACATATTTGTATCTTTGGTCTCAGTAGATATGAATGCTTTTATTTATTTATTATTTTTGCTCTTTTTTAGGGGAAGGGAAATCAAGATAAATTCTTTTATAAGTTAGTTTATAACTCAAAGCTCTTTTTTTAGGTAACATAGTTTTGAAACTCAAATAATTTCATTTTAATATTTTTGATGTCAGTTAGTTAAAAATTGGAATTTGTATACTGAAATAATAACAGACCACAGAATAGTAAGGCAAAAGATCTGTTCTGTTATATAGTACACTGAAGAGCCAGAAAAAGTGGTACACCTGCCTAATATCGTATAGGAACCCCCCCCCCCCCACAAGCACACAGAAGTGGCTCAATATGACATGACATGGACTTATACCTTGATATGCTCAATAATGTTCATGTCTGGGGATTTAGGTGGCCAATAAAAGTGTCTAATGTCAGAAGAGTGATCCTGGAGCCACTTGGTAGTAACTCTTGACGTGTGGGGTGTTGCATTGTCTTGCTGGAATTATCAAAGTCCATCGGAATGTACAATGAACATGAATGGGTGTAGATGATTGGACAAGATGCTTATGTACTCATCACCAGTCAGAGTCATCTCTAGACATATTAGGAGTCCCATATCATGCCAACTGCCTACGCCCCATACCATTCCAGAGGCTCCACCAGCTTGAACAGTCCCCTGTTGACACGTACAGTTTATGGATTCATGAGGTTGTCTCTACTTGTACATGTCCATCCACCCAATACAATTGGAAACAAGACACGTCAGACCAGGAAACTTATTTCCAGTCATCAAGTCCAGTGGAGGTGTTGGCAGGCCCAAGTGAGGCGTAAAGCATTGTGCCATGCAGTCAACAACGGAACACAAGTGGGCCTGAAGTTCCAAAAGCCAATATCAATGATGGTCCTAGGAACAGTTTGCATGCTGACATTTGTTGATGACCCAGCATTGAAATCCACAGCAATTTCAGGAAGTGTTGCATGTCTACCTTGTTTAAGAATTCTTGTCAGTCGTCGATGGTCCTGTCCTTTCAAAGTCTTTTTCCAACCACACTGCTGTCGGAGATTTGATGTTTTACTGGATACCTGATATTCACAGTACACTTGTGAAATGGTCTTTCGTGACAATCCAAATTGTATCACTCCTGCGGAGATGCTATGTCCCATCTCTTGTGCACCTACTATAACGCCAAGCTCAAAGTCACATATATTGTGATAACCTGTCTTTGTAGCAGCAGGAACCGATCTAACAGCTGCGCTGACACATAACTTTATATATAAAGTGAAACTTCTCTAGCTGGCCACCCTACAAAACGATCACTATTTTTTGGAACCATGACTGCTCACCCTAGAAGTTTACCGTATATATTTGTATATTTAAACAGATAAAGCTATATTCAGCAAAGTATTCATGAAATAATTTTGGTACCATTTCTGTTAATTAAATTTAAATAAAGTTAGTTTATATAAAATGAAATTTTTCTTTTTTGGTTAACCATGGTTATGAGGCAAGGCCATACGTTGTGAGGTGACAGCAGGGAGAAAAAAAAAAGAATACAGAAATTTATCTATTTAATGGTAATATGCCTTTTCAGCAGTGTCTACATTGTCATTAAATGAAGGATTGTTTTTCAAAGTTGTGATCTTCATAATAAACACAACCTGACTCTGGACAATCCTCCCAAAAAACTTTCTTACTGTATCTTCCTATTATGGAAGCTACAGTAAGAAAGCTTTTGCAATGATTGTCCATATGCATATCATTTATTGTATCTTTATAATGTGGACACTTGAAAAAGGCATGTTATCATTAAACAGTTAAAATTTTATATTATTCTTTAAATTCTCCTACACATTATACCCTTAAGGTAAAATGGACCAATTTGCTAAACTTTTTATAAGTAAAGTGAAAAAGGTAGATGAAAATTAGTTTCTTCCAGATTAGTCATAACAGCCAGATGGACAAGACACATGAAAGTACACATCCTCAAACTCTGTTTAAATACTACAGTTTAAAGTCTCATTTAATAAAATGCCAGAATGAAAATGTTTCATACAAATGATCCTATTGTTTTCCAACTAAAACAAAGTTTAAATGTGGGATAAATTGACTTAAATAAATGGTTCATTTTAACTCATCACAACCACGTAGAAGATCCCCAATTGAAAGTATAAGAATATGGTCTAAAGTAACCAAACTAGCAAAAACTTTTGAGGAAAAAATTATCAGATTTTTAAAGTGAATTTTAAATTTACAGATTTCTATTAAAATTTTAATGGAAAACAGAAACTGAAACAACCAGGCAAATAATAAAAATTTTAAAAAAATAAATAAAATACTACATTTGGACACAAATTTTAAAAATTAGCAATTTTGAGAGTAGAAAAAAAAATTGTACACATAAATTATATTTTCAACAACTACAAATAGTAATAATTATAAAAATAAAATGTTTAGGAAATCAATTACTTACTGCTGCAATTAAAACTCTGTTTATAGAAGATTTGGTATTTTTGACAAGTTCATCACTGCTTGTTTTTTCCACAACTAACAAATCTAAAAGAAAAAAGATTTGTCAAGGAAAGAGACAATACAAGTTTTAACATATAATTTTTTTAAAACTATAAACTACAGTGTCAGATAACCAAGTCAAACAATAAAGCTGAAAATCAACCTTCACAATTTTTATTGGTACAATCATCTAATACATTTTGGAAAACCTCATAACAATATTTATATCTGAATTCACACAAAAGATGAAGAGAGATCAAAAGCATCATTTTCATTTTTCTTTCCTTCTTTTTTTCCAAGCATGATACAAAATTAATAAAATACTAAACATACACAAATACTGAGGGTTTAAATTCTTTAGCATAAATATATGTATGAATAAAATCAATAACAATGAAATAGTTCTCTAGTTCAGGAGCGTTCAATTCTACAATCTTTTACAGTTCTGGCTCAAGAACCTGAATACTACAAAGTGACAATATTCTTTTTAGGTTCTCACTTTTCCTTAACAATAAATACATTCCCATTTTAATAATAATTTTCTATTACCTCTTTTTAGACATTTTTCTCACAATATTACCCAAAAGACAAGAGATACAATTTTTTCTCCAAACAGAAAGATGGGATGAAACCAGAAAATAATAATAAAAAATACCTTACACATAGAAAATTTTTAGAAGTAAATTGTTACAAAAAAAAAAGGGGGAGGGGGACAAAATATGAAAAAGTTACAACATAATTTATGATAGGAAATTACAGTTTTGCTTATTAGTACTGAATGATGCAAAAAATAAACATGTCCTAAACCTCACTGAAACAATGAAATCATCAGTACAAAAATTATAGGTCAATATGTGTTAAATTTTGGGCTTGAAATATGAAGAAAGTTAAATAATGCCATTAATAAGATAGGACCAAAAATATGTTCCAAAAGAGTATCAAGATATATTGGCTTAAATGATGTTCAAATGGATTTTGGAAAATACTATACTTTAATTGTATACAATTCATCAGGAATGACTTGCAGCAGTGTTATTATAAATATTACAGATTTACAATTTTTAAAATGAATTAATAATCTATCTGATAATTTGTTCAGCATATTTTAAATCTTCTGTTGGAAGTAACCCAAATAAGTTTCAATATAAGTTATAAATACAGCCATGATTAAATAACGAGGAATATGAAATTCTAATAAGCTCGCTTTTTGCCCTTAAATGATATAGATTTTAAGCTTTCTTGAATAAAGAAAATTTGAAAATTTTTATTTAGCACCAAAGGCATTCTTTTTTTCATCACTTAAAAATTTTTTAAATACTGAATAATTTATACTTCATTACTTTATTAGAGGCTACACTACATAAGACAATTTTCCCCCTTGCCTAAATTTTATGCATAAAATTATATAACTTTGTATTGATAATTTTAATTTTTTATATAATTCATATATAATTTTGTATGCAATTTTTATATACAATTTTGTATTGATAATTTTAACTGAAATAAAAATCATTGCAAGAAAAAAGCAAATACAATAGTAAACTTTTGTAAAATAACACAAAAGAAAAAAATAAAATATATTAATTCCTTACCTTCACGAGCTGCAATGACATCAGATAACTTAACTGAAGGCTTTGTTTTTAATTTCTTTCTACGAGGCATGTAAGCATCTAAAATTTTATTTTCTTTACCCTGAAAAAATAAAAATTATCAGAGATCTAATGGACCCTTAATTTTATGTAAACCAGTAAGGGAAAACAAAATTATTTTTTCAGAAAAACAGAAGTATATACACAGTAAGTAAAGTCTCAAACAAGAAATGTAAAGTATGTTTTATCAAAACTGACAGCTTAAAATAAATGGTTACCATTCTTTTTTGAGTCCTAAATTTAAGTTATTTTTAAGATATTGCATGGACTACTCAAATAGCACACATTCCTTTTCAAATAAAAAAAAGAAAAAAAAGCATAATCTTGTTTTTTCCTTTGAAGTAGCACTTATTTAGTATTCCTGTTTAATCTGCATAACTTCAGAGAACAAGACACAGATTTTAAAACTTATTTTGTATAAAAATATGAATTAAAACAAAACAATGTATAAAATATTAAAGATGTAAATATCCATTTTATTTGGATTATGCAAAAGTGAACCTATAGCAAAATTCATACAACTGAATTTTCAGCAAAACCTATATGAATTAACTATGATTATTATTCTTGTAAAAACATATGCAAAATACCAAATTTTAACTAGTTTTTTAGCTAATTGTAACTGACTTTTTGAACAAATTGACCACTACCAGCAATTGATAACATACATTTTAATCTTTTTCTTACCTTTGTTTTTCTACACTCTAACTCTGCTCACAGCAGAAACAAATCAAAACCAAAGAACTCATTACAGAAGACAACAGAGTTATTACTCAATTTAAACAAAGAATAGATTAAATTCTTTTACTAAAGTCACTGTTGAGCCTCTCTCTTCACAGAGGTTCTTTCTATGGCATAGGGACAGTGAGGTACAGAAATTGCATCGTCTCTTTATGATACAAGCACAAATATTTATTTAAGTTTAACATAAAATTACAGAACAATCAGCCAGAGGTGGAAAAGCCTACAGTATCTCGCCAGACCTCCGCTCATACTGTCTCAACTCTAATTAAAGAACAATTCACCAGAGGTGGACGAGACTACAGAATCTCACCAGACCTTGGATCACACACTCGACTCTAATTAAAGAACAATTCACTAGACGCGGACGAGCCTACAGCATCTCACAAGACCTTGGATCACACACCCAACTCTAATTAAAGAACAATTCAGCTAACAGATGAGCTAACAGAATCTCACCAAACCTTGGATCATGTGTGTGATCCAAGGTTTAGTGAGATTCTATAGGCTCGTTCACCTCTCTAATTAAAGAACAATTCACCAGAGGTGGATGAGCATATAGCATCTCGCCAGACCTCCAATCCTATTTGTACCAGAGATCCTTTCTCTGACTATCTCTTCACCTCACAAGTTTTTACTCCAACGTCAGCCAATCACTCTGATTTATTAAGGGAGGATCATGGGATACGCCATCTGCTTTTTATGTAGCTTTCATACTCAAATATTAAACTACAATCCCTTTATCACAATCTCCTAATTCAGCATAAGAAACATAAAAAAGGAAATTAAGAGCATGTCTGGTGTTAGTTCACCTGCCATGGGCAAAATAAGCAGAGTTAAAAAAATCTAGGGACTTTTTACTTTTTTTATCTAACATTAAAAATCAAAAGAAAAGAAGTACTTTAGGACCATAAGAATCTTTATAAATAAAGTTTTTTTTTATAAATCTCTATCTATTATTTAGTGCAAACTGTATTTGTGGGGAAAAAAAAAGTATTATAACACTCATTTGACAACATTTCTAAGTAGAATTTTTTCAGTCATAACTTTCTGAAATATTTTTCAACTCTTTACAGTAATATAATAATTATAACGAAAAGGATAGAAGTCTAACCAGACAAATTAACATAAAATAAACACAATAATGGTCAAGTTCTACTAAACTTTGCAGCAATAATATATTACTTCTAAACATTCAAAAGGAGGTAAAATTTCAGCAACTCAGACTTAAAGGTATCTATCCTACACAAGTACAATTGTTTTGGATTTTAGATAAAAATATGGGTGTGGCACTTTACTCAAGGCAAAACTGTTTTACAAAATATGTGATTAACAGAAATATTTTATATTATCTATTCTTCTACCTCAAGCTCCTTTACAGATTCATTTTTAATACTGCTTACTTTAGGAAATACAACTAAGCACACTCAGATATTTTTACGAAGTTAAATATATCCATCCTATTTTGAAAACTTCACATCTAAACTTATTATTTCTAACCAAGAGATAAATATAAGTGTGATATGCAAATTTTATAACTCTCAGAAACAAACTCATGAAACTTGCTAATTTTTGCATGACCAGTAAAATCAGTATATCTGCATATATAAATATACTAGCTGAATACCCGTGCTTTGCTACAGAGAACATTCTAATTAAATACAACGGCCAATGTATGCAATTAAGCCCCCCCCCAAAAAAAAAATTTATAAAAAATCATAACGGATATTTTTATAGACAAAATAATGTAGAAGAAAATATTCAAATTAAATACCTTGGTCAATGTATGCAATTAATTTGTATGTTTAATATCCATAAAACATACTAATTTGAATTAAATTCTTTAAATCTTCCATCTCAATTAGTCTAGTGGTTAATTTATCTTTTACCATATTTTAATATTTTTTTGTCAATTTATTTCATTGTTATGCACATGATGTAAAATTAATTTAAAGCATCACAAAAAGAAAAGAAACATGATCAGCATTTAATAAATTAAATTCTAAAAATTAATCTTTGAAAATTCACCAAAAATCAGAAAATGGAGGTAAAGATTTGAAAAAGATTTAATTTTAAAGGATTTCTTATGATCTTTCTTGTGATTTAAATTTTATAACCCTCAAATTATTTTAAATGCAAACTTAAAAAAAGTTGCAAAAAAGTTTAAAAATTTAATTTTAAAAAAATCTAAGAATAATTTTCCAAAAATCTTTCTTGGCGCACCACTACACTATAAGAAGAATCACCATGCAAAATTTCAGCCCTTTAGGTCCAGCAGTTTGGTCTGTGCATTATCTGTCAGTCAGTTATGGAAGTTTTATATATATAGATTTTTGGTTCCACTGCAAATTTTGTTGGTTTATAGACACAAAAAGTTGGATAATATATGAAAAACTATTGAATATATATCAATGAGAAAAAAAAAATGCTTAACCAACCTTGCTTCCTTCACCCCATTTAAATGACTGTATTGTGACATCTACTCTAGTCAGTAACATCTCCCGCCGTACTGTGTATTCAGATAAGAAATCTTCATATAAGGAATGTAATGATTCCCACTGATCTGGAGACAATGTTTCTGTTATAATTGGGGGAGATAAACACCCAGATTTAGTATCTAATATTTCTTTAACCTGAAACAGCATAAGAAAAAAATTTCTCATAACTATATTTAGCAAAATAAATCATTGAAAATTTTAATACATTAAAATAGAAGAGCAATTTTATTTAATCAAGGTTATTAATAAAAAAAGAAAACAAAATGTTTCAGATTTATCAGATTCCTCCAATTATTTCAAAGTGCATCCTTTTTTCTTATAATTATGCAATAATGTACTTATAAGAGTTATATCTCAAACTTTTGTGTAGAGGTGATAGTTTTTAAAATGTTCCTAATAACATATTTTTTAAAAAGTGTCTACTGACTTTGAAATATACACCATAATCATCTAAGAAAAATTAAAAAAATTATTTCTTTCTAGCAAAAGAACTAATATTTTTTGAATATTTAAAGTTCATTCAGAAGTCACGATGAAAAAGTTCATTCAGAAGATTAAATTCTGAATGCATTTCCCTGAAATTTTCTCCCCCATTTGTCTAAAAAATTTTAACTATATGATTGCTACTCTTAACCTCCTGTCCAGCAATCCTACAAAATTTTCTCTACTAAGATTATGTGAATGTGGAGACACATTGTAGAAAAGATAAGTTATTAATTCATATAAGAAGCCAGTTTATTAAAAGCAACAAATGCCAACAGAATAAAGGGCATAAAATTACAAAAGTAATGCAATTTTTTTAATTGATTATTGATTTTTTCAACAGTTACTGCGAGAGTTTGATTATAACTTTAGTGTCAATAAATTACAGAATACTCCAGTAAGATCAGAACTGTGCATAGTGCATGTTAAACTAATTTGTGAATTTAAATAAATTATGCAAGAGTGATCCATTAGTATGTCAATATTATATGTATATCTCCTGATGAAATTAACGAATATTTGTTTAACCAAAAACATGGACAAAATGTTACTGGATGATTCAAAATGCTTATCTGACACAAAGTTGCAATATGTTTTCAGTCATTAAAGCAGTCACCTTTTTCCTTTTTATATTTCCTTCCAATGTGTGCAGAACAAATTTCTGCATCCAGATATGTCAACGTGTTGAATAAAAAATAAAATAAAATAAAGCTATCTTTATAAGTATAATTTAACTGACATACATGTATATAAAGGATTAATTTAGTACTGATAATGTATGTAAAGCCTTTAGAAACTTGTAATATCAACTCATATCCTGGTTCTGTTTGCTTATTTTAATACATATTTAAAAATAAAGCAATAAAATGCACCGATTTCACTTAACCAAAATAGTGTAAAATTAAAACACATACTGATAACAAATTTCTACATGTTTCAAGGAATTATTTTACAGACTTTGCTATCTCATAACAAATACATCATAAAAACTGTATAGTTAAAGAAACAAAAACAATCTAAAATTCCAAACACCATATAAATATGAATAAAAATTAAGAACAATAAAAATCATAATAAAAATATAGAGCAAACTGCATGTCAGTTATCAAGTAAAATGTTAAAAAAAGGGTCTAACAAACTAGAATATAATTCAATTTGCTAATAGAAGGGGTTTAACAGTGCTCAGTTCTCTCCTTGAAAATATTTAATTCCCACACCAGCTAAATTACTTTAATTTGAATGAAAATATGTAAAAAGAGTGAGGATGGGGAGCAGCATAATCATTAATATTACCTTTGCTCTTTTTATTCAAAGCTTGAAATTGAATGTTACAACATTTTCGTGTGAATACAACATTTACTATACCACACTTATCAACATCATCACTTAAAAACTCATTATTTTTTGGAGGAAAAAAAAAAAAAGCTTGATAGTAGTAAAATAAAAGAATTTCTTTACAAAATAAATTCCATGACATACCTTACTTTCTATTTCAGTAAAGCACATGACAGGGTTGGAACTAAAATCACTTGCATTAATATTTAGAGCATTCATAGCACTAAGCAGTGATAATGCAGTAGAGCTATCATCCTATAAAAAGAAAAAAGGAATCAGATTAAAAGTTAAAAATCAGACTAAAAGCTAAATTAGATTAGATTAAAAGCTAAAACTCTTAAAATATTAAAATGTTGTGGTGAGAACGGTAAAAGTATTTTACAAAATTGAGACTTCCAAGATGAAACAGAGGACAGAACTTTGTATCAAAATCTATATTTAAAAGATTAATTATTTTTTTTTAAATCTTTAATTCAAAAGCGTGCTCTTATATCCAGAAAAGTATACCAATACATTTATAGTCCTGTTTATCAACTAATGCAAAACATATATATTTACATTTTTAAAATTTAATAAAAAACCAATATCACCTACTCAAAACTTTTGAAAAGAAAATACACAAGAAATGGCAAAAGTTTGATATAATATATAACAAAATGATAACTTAAAATGATTCCATTTTTCTTTAAACAAAAAGGAAGTCTATTATCTTCACTAGCATGCATTTTAAATATCAGAATTTTCTTTCATAACAAATCAACATACTTATTCCTTTATTAAAAATTTATTGCTGTTTTCCATGTTCAGATAAGACACGAGATTTTTTGGAAGTCGTATTCATATATATATATATATATATATTATTATAATCTCTCTCTATACATATATACAAACATACACACACACACACACACACACACACACACACACACACACACACATATATATATATATATACAGGCTTGCCGTCAGGGTGGGGACAAAATCCCTGGGGCCCGGGTTTCCGGGGGCCCAGTTAAAATAAGACTAAAAAATGTATACAATGTTCAAATATTAAGTGGGGAGGGGCCCCGCTGTATTATTTTGCCCTGGGTCCTGGCTCAGCTGACAGAGGCCCTGTATATTTATATTTATATATATATGCATATATGCAGTAGAATCTAGTTAATTGGACCACCGGTTAATAGGACCGAATCCTAAGGAACCAAAACAAATCCTATTGCATAAGCCTAATAGGGCATGTCCGTGTAATTGGACCAAAATGATCACGTCCCGATATGGTCCAATTAACCGGAATAGACTGTATATACATACAGGACTGGTCCGTGGATTTTTCCACGTGCCGAAGGTGCCTCACAATCTGTACTCCATTTCAAAACAACCTGTGCCCCACTGATCATTCTTAGAGCAGGCACCTGTGTGCACTGCACACTTTGCACATGCTAAGAGCCGGCACTGTATATATATATATATATATGTTACATGCCAGGTCAGACCCAAGAAGACAATCAAATTAATGAATTAAGAACCTGACACGTCACATCGAAATTGCTTATCGTAGGCCGGGTAGAAGAAGACAATGGAGCTATTCAGTATCGGACATTTTTTATTTAAGCTGACAATGAAACATTCTCTCTGGACAGTTACAGAATCCAGGAAGTGTACATCTACCTGACCACAGGCCCTTATATAACTTTCATAGACGGCCTGTCATGTGACACTGCAAAAGTGGAATGATTGGGTGAGCCTGGTTCTCCGGGCTTGCAAAACTTATATAATGAAGAGGGATTATCTCAAATTTACAGGGATCATATAGTATCTGCCGAAATCAACTCCTTTGTTCTTAAAATGAAAGAGAACAACATAATTAATCTATGCACAAGGAAATTTAAAAAGAATTTAGAATTGTAAAAGGGTATTGGGATTTTATATGTTATATATATATATAAAAGAGACCTGATCAGCATAAGGACTAATACTTGAAGTGATATATACAGTAGACGCTTGTTAATTTGAACTAATCCAAAGGCCCTAAAAAACTTGTATTGGAATTAATGTTAAAAATATCTCATTAATTCGAACTAAATTTTTATCACTTCGGTTAATTCGACTAAATTTTTATCACTTCGGTTAATTCAAACTAAAAATTTGACAAAAAAAAATTTCTTTTTCCTCAATTAACGGAGAAAATACACGCTGTATTTATTATTTTGTGCATCAAAATCACTTGGATTTTTTTCTGTGTAAAGAGGCACATGCTTGCATTCTTAGACTATTGCATTTCCGCTAAATGTTAGTGGCTATTGTCCTTATCAGTGCTAATGTAAGGATGATCTTATAAAATACCTTGTTTTACTGAATTACTTTAACATTAAAGCATAATTTAAAAATTATTCAAGGGCTCAATCTTAGTAAAAATATTTTTTTTTCCTGAAACAATTAGGAACAAAAATATAATCATAAAGGACAAGACATTTGGTAAATTGATCTGGTGCCACAAAGCAGAATTTTCTTCTACTTCCTGATATTAAAATAGGTACCAAGAATGTTTAACACTACCATAACAAATCTATCTTATTGCCCCTTTATTTATTTTTCGGGAGGCAAGATGTGATAGAGATACTTTATTTCAACATGGAACTTAAAATATCAGACAAATAGATATTAAAAATATTTATTATTGTTAAACATACGTACAAAGAATAACCAAATAATTTTAAAAATACTACAATTTGATAAATGTATATTTTTCAGCACATTAAAAATTTCATTCTTAAAACATAATAAGTTTTTAAAACTTGCAATAAAAATATATTCTAAACAAGTAATCAATCCTTTAATCCACACTATTTTAATACCCTTCATAAACAACATGAAAAAACAAACTAAGCAAAAAAATTTACACTGAACTTTGAAGCTAGTTGATTGTTGTATATTTCCTGTGTGTTTACAAAACTACTAAGTATAAAAATACACATCATCCAAAATAAAGTAGGAAAATAAAGTAAATTATGCAATATTATCATAAAAATTAAAATAATGTACTAAGTATTAAATTATATACTAAATGATGGATGGTTTTAATTCATAAATGAAAAAAAAAAATTCTTACCACTTCTATTTCCATAGCATTTTTAACATCCTTCCTTGAGTGTAACATACGAGCTGTCACCAATTCAGTACAGAGATAATCTAAATAAAATATCCAGAGTTTATTATATTTTTTACAGACTTCTAACAAGATACATTATAAAAAAAACTGCATGAAAACAATGTAAAGAGAAATTTTTAAAGATCTTAAAAATATTAAATTCAGTTACACATGTACAGCTTGAAGAAAGATATTAGAATAATAAAAATAAATAAATAAACAAATTACTCAGATTTGATATAAAATGTGAATCTACTGAAAAAAGAATTTGGAAGAACACAATATTACAGAACAGTAGAAAGAGAAACCTTGTTTGGTTAAGATTTATCATAGTACAGATATTCCTCGAGTGATGACCGAAATAGGGACTGAGACATTGGTCATAAATTGAGTTGGTCGTAAGTCAAACTTCAAACAATTTTGTTTTGGTATATGTCCATACATATATTTTTTACTTTCATACATACATACATAATTTAAAATACATTGCATTTAGAAGACAAAAATTACTATTCGTCATCACTACTTATTATGTTAGTACTATCCATTGGTTCAAAATTTGCGATAGAAGATACATTGCAAGTTTTTTTAACAAAGTTATCCAAGGTAGTTTGAACAGTTCACGTCTTTTTTTCCGAGTAAATTGGCTGGTAGCAAGCCAGATTTTCCTGAATATGATCATTTACACTTATGAATCTTTCTTCATTTGGATCCATTGCTTCTAATTGTTGTAGTCCTTTATTAATATAATAAAAAGCTGAAGCCAATGAAGGTTTACTTGATTTATCGTGTAGATATCAAAACTATTGCATCATATTTTTTAATAATTACTAATTGGTACCCGTCAAAACATGATGGCCAGATATTAAATAAATGTACTAATACACAAATTATACTCAACGCATCATCCCCAAATGTTGAAAATCATAACATAAATATCATAAAATTAAAAATGGCACTGAGAGAGCTAGAGACACTCCTAGGAATAAACGTGTTTATCATTAAAACATGTCACTGAGCATGCACAGAAACTGAGTATCTAAAGCCATATTTGAAAATGTCACTGAGCATGAGCAGAAATCAAATTTTAATTGTAAATTATTGCTCATTAATAGAAATTGCAACCTGACATTTAAGACCAAAATGAAGTAAATTGATGCAGTAGTTTTCTCTCACGGACTGCCCAAAAAGTCGGCTTAGCAACTTAAATATATAGATGTAATACACATAGGTATGTACTGTACATTCGAGAAACAGTATTTTTAAGGAAAAAATAATATATTTTTTAAATTAAAAAATTTTGGTTGTAAGTCAAGTAATACTTATATATATGGTATGGTATATGTGATAAATATAGAAACACATTTCTTGAGTCCAAAGAAAGCTCAATGAACAGAAAATCTACAATAATCTGCCATAGTTAAGGAAGAAAAAAAATTTATTAATCATATCTTGACAGGACCTCCTGTCAAGAAAAAATTAAGACTGCTGTTTATCTAGTTCACTTAGATCTTAACTTCTGACTACATTGGATTTTAATATATATTTCAAGGATTTTCTAACAATTATAATAGATCTACTGTAATGAATAGTTTCACAAGCTCTCCAATTTAAAATATAGTATAGTAAATTAAAAAAAAAAATTATTATACATTTATGTCAGTGCTTTCACCTTAGATTAAGGTGACCAGATTTTAACATTGGTAAAGCGGGACACATTGACCAGGGGGGGGGGGGGGATTTCTTGATTAAAAGTTTGGTCTATATGGAGCAACAAAAATTTTCATAGAATGCAAAAATAGTATTGTAATATATTTTTTTTAGTTTCAACATAAATACAATTTATAAATATAATAAATTTAAAAAAAAATATGTATAGTATTATTTTATTCTTTGGCATATGTCTCATTTGAGTAAATTTTTTTTTTTTGGTAGATTGCTGTTGTTGTTTAAAATGTCATCAAATTTTTCACAAGAATTTGTTAAATTATATTTCCCTTATAAAATGGCTTTCAAAGTCTCAACACTTAATTCTGATTTTTCTGGTGTCCACACTTTATTTACCGTAGAAAAAATGCGTTCAGTCGCAACGTTAGTTTCTGGTAAGGACAATGCGCATTACACAATTTTTAGTGCATTATTGTATGGAACATGGTTTGTTACAAAATGATGAAATATTTCTAAACATTTGTTCTCTATTGTGATTTTTGCTGATGCCCAAGATTTAACATTTTCCTTGTCAATATAATTTTTTACTAATGATACCTCATTAAAAAGATCATTTTCGGAAATATTACAATTATTTGTTATTATTAAAGCTTAGCATTATAAAATTAACAAAAATAATATAAAACTCATATCCTGGCAAAATAGCCACATGGCTGCCAAAAACTTATATTCCCTTCCCGTTCTCCAGCCGTTCCCTAGCTTGTCGTGCATTCTTTCCAAATATCGGGACTTTTTTAAAATGCCACAGGAAGCGGGACAAATTGTTAAAAATCAGGACTGTCCCGCCAAAAGCGGGACGTCTGGTAACCTTACCTTAGATAGAACTCAGAGAGAGAGGAATTTTCTTTTCTATTCAACATAAATACAGTATATCACAGGGACTTCAGAAGAAATTACAATAAACAATTTCCTGATGGTAAGATTAATCTTAAGCAAAAAAAGAGAGATTTCTTAATTCATAAAATAATTTATATTATTAATGTGTGATTTCTTAAATATCACGAGTCAAACATTACTGAAAAGAAAGATTCTTTTCTTTTCACCATTTCAGGTGGTCTAGAAAATAAAATAAGCAATTTATAATGGTTAAATCTTTGATCAGGATAAAATTCCACACAGTTTTAAAATCTATAGAGAAGTCACAAGGCAAGTCCAAGATATATATGAGTATATATACATACATATACATACATACACACACACATATATATATATATATATAGTGGTACCTCGACTTACGAGTTTAAATTGTTCCATGGCGGAGCTCGTAACTCGAAATACTCGTATCTCGAATGAATTTTCCCCATTGAAATGAATGGAAAAGCCATTAATTCGTTCCGGGTTCCCCCAAAACATCACAATTTTTTGTTACATGTTTTTAAATAAGAGGAATGTGCTTATAAATGATGAACATTGTATAAAAATGCAATCAATAGAATGTACTGCAATAAACTTGTATTATTAAGAGTAATGTACAACATTTACCTTGCAGATCAGATTTAAAGATGCTGATGTAAGAGGAGGAGAAAGGCTGAACTGAATAAATAAATCTTATTCTTTGATTTTTAACCAAGGTCATCCCATCCCGTAGACCCCATGAGCGTTCAAGTGTTGAGGAGGGAATTGAAGATATTTATCTGTGTGAAAGGTTGGACGCTGTTTGGTTTCAGATGGCAACTCAAGTGTGGGTAGAGCAAGCAGTAGGGTATCTGAAGCTTGCTCGTAACTCAAATTATAGCTCGTAACTTGAAGCAAAAAATCTGCCAAGAGTATGCTCGTATCTCGAAAAACTCGTAAGTAGAGGTACCACTGTATGTATATATATATATGAAGATATACAAATACCTTTGAAATTTACAAGCTTGAGTTAAAAAAACTGAACTAAATCAAAAAAAATCCACTATGATAATAAGCACTACTGTGAACAATATATATATATGTATATATATGTATATATATATATATATATATATATATATATATATATATATATATATATGTATATATATATATATATGTATATATATATATATATATATATATATATATATATATATATATATATATATATATGTATATATATATATATGTATATATATATATGTAATAAATTAAATATTAGGCCCTCCATTCTATCATTTAAATTCCCTTTCCTGAGTCCAATCCCCAGTAACATTACTTTAGCACTTTAAAAACCCATAGCAACAGAACTTCCCATAAAACAGCAAACGTTGCATTTCTACACGTGTATACGTCCCGAGAAAGGCGTGGGTTCGCATCGCCAGCCCCAAATTCCGCTGACATTTCAAAATAACAGGCACATGTACCTCGCTTCTAGCGCGTAAGGTTGAAAGGTGATATTACACTTCGCTCCGAGCATCTGAAATGAAAGGACGTATGTTACTATCGCTCTAAATAAAACGATTCGACCCGACTGCTTCAAAATTTTAATTCCTTTCAGGCTGAGTCTAGCTCCAGCCATGTAAATTTGAGCTAGTTTTCCTTTTCAGGTTGCATTTTAAGAACGATATGTAATGGATATATTACATATATATGTATATATATATATATATATATGTATATATATATATATATGTATATATATATATGTATATATATATATGTATATATATATATATGTATATATATATATATGTATATATATATATATGTATATATATATATATATATATATATATATATATATAATGAATATAATTAAAAATAACTTTACCTATTTGATTTATGGTTAAAATCTATGTAATTCTTACCTAATAAAGTCCTTCGACTTTGAACATCTAAAAGCCTTTGACTTATTGGTCCATTCATAAGAGATTTATATGGGCAGTCTATAAGAAAATAAAAATCACATTTTATATAAAATGTATGTTTATTGTGATAACAAGCAACTAGCATACTTAATAAAAAAAGGATGAAAAATAAAAGCAAAAATTTTGACACCTAGCTCAAATGTAAGTCAAATTATTCAGCTAGGAAAGAGGGTTAATTATCATATGTCAAGATCCTCTGGATGTTTATGATAATTAATACAGGTGAAGGCTATGCTTCTTTAGAAAATTTTTAATTAATCCACTGGCATCAAATTCAGATTATTTTATAGAGGTTTCATTTTAGTTAAGATTATTTTTATTTTTCATAATTCTTAAAAGTGTTCTTAAGAGTGACAGAAATTTGTAGTTTGCCAATCACTTTTCTTGAACATGAGATACAATCTAATATACCTAATTTTAGTACAGCAGATTATAGAAAGATTCACACATTTTTATTTTTGCTTAGCTAATTTTCTGTCCATTAACACTTAAATACTAAAACAATAAAAGTAATTGTTAATTGAAGGTTAATAAATTAAAGATACTTACGTAACTCTTTTAGGAAGGAGCTGACTTCCAAAAGAAATGAACTAGAATCTTCAGAATCTGTAAATTAATAATATTAACCTGTGATAACTATACTACAAAATCAAATATACAGAGGCTGTTCACACATTTTTTAGACAATGTATATTGTATTCACAAAACTAAATTACATAAAATTCTTTTGTTTTAAATGTTCTATTTGACATTCCTTATTCTGAACTATCTTTCAACACCGCAATTTCCAGGATAATAATGCCTTTTGAAGTGTCAGAAGAGGTATTCTATCCCATTCCTCCTGAACAGCTTTCCAGAGTCCTGTAAGGGTTTTGGGACGACGCTTGGATAATGCAGATTTTAAAAGTCCGAAAGCACAAAAATCCATAGGTGATACATCGGGAGATTTAGTAGGGATATCAGTGAAGGGTATGGCCTTGATACCAGTTATTTATTCCATTTCTTTTAGGAAATTTACAGTGGATTTTGATGTGTGACTGCTAGCTTTGTCCTGATGGAGTCTCACAGATTGATGGCACTGTGGGTAAAGCGATGGTATTTCATTCAGAAAAATTGGCGATAAAATATGTTCCTGATAGTATTTGGAGTCAATCTTGACATTTTGTTTCCACTCTCTTTATTTTTAACTTGCCATTATAAGAAAAACCAGCAACAATCATGAATCCCTTAGAAAAACTTTCTTTCGATTCTTTGAACCATGTACTTAAATTTTTTTCTCCCCTTTTATGATAATAAATGGCTCTTTTTTTGTTGCAATCATTTAAATACACCCATGATTCATCTATTGTGACAATTGTTTTCCATTTTTCTTTGGATAAGTGTTTCACATATAGAATTCAGCAGCGTGTCCTGCGTTCAGCGATATGATTTGGAAGAAGACGCCGCACATTGCGTTTTTTCACTTTCTTAAGATTTAAATCAACGTTTATCATTTTGTTTACAGTGGACACCGAGCATTTTAATGATTTTGCAACTGTCCTTTGACTAGGGGGATTTTCTTTTAACATTAAACAACGTACCTTTGCAATAGTCGAAGATGTCTGTTTTTTCCTTGGATACTTGTTTGGAATTTTTGTCCCACTTGAGGCTCCAATTTGACGTTTTTTTCCTTTCTTGTTGACGATATTACCTATCGACGCTTTAGATATCACAAAACCATGACTCTCACATCATTTTTGGATAACGGAGTATGCATATTTCTCTTCGGAAAGAGCATAAATGTAGCCTTCGAACCACTGCTTTGTTAAAAACGCCATTTTGAATAAAAACAAAACTTTCAAGCCACAGACAATAATTTTGACTTTTAAAAACATAGTACAATTGCAATTATTTCTTTTGCAGCAAACGATTTTTTATTACCGCTTACCAAAATCGTCTAAAAAATGTGCGAACAGACTCTGTATAATCTTATAAAAAAATATATCATTAACTTCTTGTTCAAACTTTAATGTATATAATTAGGATAAAATATCAAATGATAAATATTAATTACAAATTCATAAAATATATAACATCCTGAAAAAAAAATTAAAAGTGAAATATTTTTTAAACCTATTAATATGTATAAAAAATTGTGAAAATGCAAAGAATATAGAAAAATACATTTCAAGTTAAACAGCAACAAAATATAATAGTTCTTTTAATTTAATTTTATACCTGTAAGTGAATTCACACACGATTCCATGCCATTAAGAGATTGTAATTCCTTTGAAAGCCACTCAACAAGTTGAGTGAATTCTAGAGATTTTGTACCCTTTTCTATGGCTTCCTTTATATCATCATCATTCTCCAGAACACCAGAGTACCTAGTAAGACATAAATTTTTCAAAATTTCTGTTAAAGCCTAAGAATTATGAAGAGTATCACAATACTGGCTACTAAGCTACTTTTGAAACATTTATTTTTGCCTTCAGGGCATTTCGATGAAAAAGTGGACATGAGGGTTGAAATTTCAATTTGTCTTAATTGTAACATGTAGTACATCAAATTAAAGGTAAATATATGAGGTTTAGGAAATTATGAAGAAAAATGTCATAAAATTTATTCTTGTATTATTTTTTTAAGCTTAAAGTTAGTACAATGTAAAAAACTTTCAACTAGGAAAAACAGGGTTATTTTCATTCACTCAGAATTAATATTTAATCCTGCAGCATTTTCATTGTGAGTGCATATATTGCCATTTGTGACCTTTATCTTTTGAAGCATTCAGTCTTTCTTAAAAATATAAAAACTCAATTTTTAAAGCAAATATATTTATAAGGACTCTCTGTCTCACCCGTCACAAAGAAGATGCCATGTAGCAAATACACCCTTCCATGAAAAAACATGAAACTTTTTTTAAGTCTAATTATTGCAAGTCTGAATAAGTAGAAAGTATTAAAATATATTAAATTTTTATTTTGTGTGAAATTTTGGTGTAACCGGTGTGACAACATTTTAAATAACTATAAAAACCGTTCCTAAATGGAAAAAAAAAGGTTAAACCATTTTTGTTTCCAAACAAATTTTAAAAAATGTGGTTCAAAAAATTAAAAATTATATAATATATTTAGTTTATTTTGATAAGTTTTATAATTAATTTAGTAAGAAAAGTCATTTTTCTTTAAATTCTATTGATAAAATTCCAAAGAAATAAAAATTTATTAAATTATTTTTACTTAACCATTTTTTCCGATGGCTATGCGGCACAGTTCAAAAACAAGTATACCATTTCGAACTTGCACTTCTTTCAGGAAGATTTTCAACTAATATGTGAATGGAACTTTTTTGTCACTTCCCATGGAAAGGGTGCAGTAGATGGTATTGGGGAGCTTTTAAAGTCAAAAATTTGGTACTTAGTAAAATTGAGGCAAGTAGTGATAAACTCTGCTCTAGATTTCTTTAACTGCGTTGTGAACATAAGTGAAATTAAATCATTGTACGTGAAGCAAATATTCCAGTCCAAGTCAATGTTATCTGCAAGATGGGAGAATTCTCTTTCCATAAAAGGAATCGAGTCCTTTCACCACTTTCAAGTGAGCGACTCTACAAATCTTTTAATTGGAAGGACTGTAAAGTCTACTTTGGAAAAAGTAACCGTCACTGCTACTCAGATAGTACATTCTTCTCCCACTCAGATTGTGCAAACACCTCATGTTGTTATAGGAGACTATATTCTAGTGTCACTTACCACTGCAGGTAGTAGCAAAAAGCACTGCAAGAGTAGATTTTATTATGCTACTGTTTTAGACATAAACTCCAAAAGAGAAGTTAGTCTGAAATATATGCAGCTCAGTGGACCCCTTTGGATTTGGCCAAAAAAGATGATATTTCTACTGAAAAAAATGTCTTTAATAAATAAAAAAGTTGCTCCACTGACCCTTGTTACAAGTAGAGGCCATTATAAGTTTTAAATCAACAGCATGTACTTATAAATTTTGTTTCCAATAAAATATAAATATATGTTAACTATTGTCAAGTTTACTATCTGTACTGATAATTGTTTTCTTTAAAAAACTGCTTCTTTAAATTGTAAATTTGCATAATGTCACACTCATCACAACAGAAAAAAAATTCCCCCATGTTAAAAATATTAAAATTAATCATAAAAACCATGTATTAAGTTCCATCTGAATGTCTTTTAACAGAAAAAAATTGCTATAATGATTAAACATTCCAATATTCAAAGGAATTCTACAAATATGGAAGCAAGTGAAAACTCATGTCCTGAAAGAGTCACACCCGTCACAAGATTTAAAATTTTTTAAAAATAAAATTGAAAATTCATGCAGTTTTATTTCAACTCAATTATTTAAGTAAATGCATAGATAAACATAATTTAAAAACTTTTTTGGTATTTATTAACTATTTTACTGCTGAAATATAGATGTAACCTTTAAAAATTGTGTCTGAATGTCACACCCGTCAAAATGGAATGGCCCTTCAGTTTCTATTCATGATGTTCAAACTTCTATAAAAATTACTCGAGATAATTCAAGTGATATCCTATGAATTTAAGATACATAAATTAAATTAGACGGATATCATATTCTAACAATAACTGAGGTGATTTCTACTGATTATGAGAATCATATCACCAAACAATAGAACTGAAAAGTCACAGACACCACTGTTCACTTATCCTTAATGAAATTATGATACATAAATTGATCAACAATAAAAAATATTTTTTCTTGTTTGAAAAAAAAAATTAATAAAAATTTACGACAAATTCACATGGAGAAGTTAAAAACGAAAAAGTTTAAATTCTGTTTATTTTTGAAGAAAACTCAATTTTTTTGCAACACCCATAGCCTAGTGCCTCTTCTCAGTAGTTTTCAGGAGAATACAATTTTTTAGTATTTACAGGGGTGATACATGAAACTTTTTGCCAGTCAAGTTTAGAATTTGTTTTCTGGATTATCTGGGGGAGGGGGGCAAAAAGGTATCGTGCCCCGGACGCCAGTTATACTCGCTACGTCACTGACCCTCACCCACTGGTTTGAACCTGCACCAAACATATGTTCCACTGGCTGTATTAAACTTCCAAAGACATTACAGAAATCCCCAGCGGCTGATTTGTAGGCGTAAATGCCGATTCTCCATACAAAAACCTATTCCACACCTGTTTCCCATAAAATACATCCTAAACAACAACCTCAATTCAATCATGTCACTCATTTTGCCACAAACTACACTCTACAAGATACAAAACAACATTTACCTTGGAAGGGAAGAAAGTGATGACTAATTTCATGAAAAGAAAACATCACTAACTTAATCAGACGTATTACAAATGTATTCCAAACCATCGCATTTTAAATCAACCACAATGTTTTCAAAAACTCAAATGTAGAAATGCATAAAACAACCAACATGTAAGTCCATCAAACCACATCTAAATTACCCGTTTAAATTCACAGTTAATTTCAAATGAACCGCTAAAAACCTCATTTAGCCAATAAATTTGCTAGATTACAAAATAGCAATGACGCATACATGAGAAAAAAGCACAACAGAAATATCCCGAAAAAATACAAAACATTGTTAAATGCTTTTAACAGAAATTTTAAATTCCTCCCACTTTATATCCCTGATAACCCCAACAGTATGCCTATTGTAATGTTTATGAAATCTTCACCTATTCGAAGGCGCATCATTACACCTATGTCTCGAAAATCTACATAATACTATCCAAAATACATCATTGATATTTCGCAACTACATGGCCACCATAATAAACACACAATGGCCACAAGCCAACATGACTATATAACCATTCAAACTGGGTTGCCACAAAAACAAAATCTCACCAAAATTGCATGGTTACCACGCCATACACAAAACCACCAAACTTGGCAGGAGGTTGCGTCTAACACATCTGTACCTTAAAGGGCTGATTGAATAGTCACTACTACTAATAGATACAAAGTTAATTAAAACAAAATTTACCAAATAAATTTATGAAAATCTTAAAAATGGCCATCCAAACTAGGTGATGAAAGTAAAAAATTAGCTACACATAGCAGTATGATGTAAACTTAATTTTTTTTTGGAGGGGAGAGGGAAGTTAAGTTTGATTTATGAGCGTTACAGTAATTTTTTTCTACATGAGGAATAAACAAATGAGCAAACTGCTTAAAAAAGAATGGCATTAGTATTTTTTGCAGTTGCATCTCCTTTTGTTCATTAAAGAAGGTTAGGAAAAGCTTCCATATAATATTGAAGCTTGCCAAGCAATTTTTTTTCATACCAAACTTGACACTTGTTATTTTAAAATATGTTTAGAAGGATTTTTGAATAAATCTTTCACAAGATTTGAAGCAAATTTTATGATTGAATGCCCTTTTTAAAATGACTACTAAAACTATTAAAAAAAAACTTTTATGATTAACACATATTCAAAGTTTGTTTTCATGGCTAAATGATATGAAAAAATATCTTTCTTAAGTAACAATAGATCCAAACATTAAAAAAGTAGCATGCATAATAAATTAGGATTCATAATTCTCATTCATGTTAAGAAAACTGAAAATCGTTTAAAACAAGCTGTACACACTTAAAAAACAAATATAAAAGCTTATAAGTTAAAGAAAAGAGCAGGCATTAAAGAACGATACAAAATCACAAAGCTCAGATTAAAAAAAAAAGAAAAGCAATAAATCTTTAGGACAGCAGAAAAAGCAATTAAGAATATAAAAGAGAAATAGTTTATAGATTTGTAAATAAGTTACACAGCAACAGAAGTTTACAAGATACTGCAACCTATGAGTATTATCAACGGCAATGGTCTGTCACTGAGAGGAATATTTTACCTTAACAAAATTCTAAGATAAAATAATTATTAATAGGGAAACAAGTGTGGTAAAAAAAATTACAAGCATGTTATAGATTTTCATTCTATAACATACTGCTGCAAAAGAAGCAGATACAACAGATTCTTCCTTCTGCAAGTGATTCATCAGCAGCGATGTAGATGCTAAGCACATTATATAAGGAAGGATATTGCCTTCACTTGGTAGGAATGCAGAACTTGGTAGGAATGCGGAGAAACTTCACTTGGTAGGAATGCGGCATTCTTGCTACCAGCCTTCATCTGAATTTCATTTTCTTTTTAACAAGCATTTGTATTATTAGTAAATACTTTATGAGTTAATTGCCTTCAGAGTTTACTAATATTATATACTTTATTTTATTACTAAAATTATACACTGTTTCACTGTTACTAAATCGAGGTCTACTGCCATACAGTGTTCTTGCTTCAAGCTACACATATATATATGTGTGAATATATATATATATACACAGACACACACATACATATACATAATTGCCCTCTAAATAAAACAATTCTTTTATAATTCTTTTGTATAAAAATCATTTTGAATGTTTAAAAACACAATCAACATATAATTACCTAATGAGATAAAATGCCATAGTAAACAAATAGCTGCAGCAGTAACTGATAACATGTTTATTAAGACTGATTTTTTCTAGTGATAAAATAAAAATATTTACAAGTAAAGATCTATTTTTTAAACAGTTACCCAGTTACCATCTTACAACTATATACAAAATATTTCTATAATATTTCTCTTGATCTTATATATTGAGAAATTTAATTAAGGATATAGCAGACTAGCATGATCAAGCAGCCAAATGACAAAAAACACAAGAGTTTAATCGACTGTTCGGCAGGATGAACATATGCAACATGTTACAGGAAAAGACAAGGAACGGTACCGTTTGAATTAGTTATATAAATTAAATTTAGGAAACAATAGAGGGAACAGAGTTCAAAATTACTGAGAACCCGGGTCAGGGAATATTTTTACTGCTTTATTAAATCAAGCTAACCTCAGGCATGCAAAATTATCTTCTTTCGGCAAATAACATCTTTGCTCGTTGACTATAATATTCATTGTTGAAATGGAAGTTCTGAAAAGATATTTAGAAAAATCAAACAATTGTCACAGTGCATTGTAAACAAATCACATCTTAAGACCTACGACGTTCAACGTTCAAAACAAATGGGTAAATTCTTATAAAAATATTTTAAAGCTAATTCAACGAATTTCTCCAACATATACTTCAAATGTGCAAATATTACAGTAATAAATCGTTCCATACTCACCCCAGGTCATCTAATGAGTCTAAAATGTCGAATTCCATTTATTATTTCAATTCAAGAACAACATAACAATAATTTACAAATCGTTTTGAACTTCAAACGACCACGCGCTAAGATCATTACAGCAGAATGATGAAAACATTCATTCGATTTCAAAATTGCATAGACAAAATTATACTAAATCGAGTTCTATAATATCGAGTACTACGATATACTAAATCGAGTATTATAAAATTCGAAAAAAAAAAAAAAAAAAAAAAAATACCCCTCAATCAGAAATGTAAAACTCCTCTCAGAATATTAAATGAAGAAAAACACTTTTCTGAAGGAACTGTTTGGGCCTGTTCACATAAGAGCCTGTTCACATAGGAGTCCGATGCGTTGCGTTAAGGAAAAGATGACGTTGAGACGAAAATAAACCAATCATATGCCTCCAAACGATTAGCAATGAAATTTTTAACGCCTATGATTGGTTTATTTTCGTCTCAACGTCATATTTTCCTTAACGCAACGCCACGGACTCCTATGTGAACAGGCCCTTAGAGTCCGTTGCGTTGCGTTAAGGAAAAGATGACGTTAAGACGAAAATAAACCAATCATAGGTGTTAAAAATTTCCTCGCTAATCGTTTGGAGTCCTATGATTGGATTATTTTCGTCTCAACGTCATCTTTTCCTTAACGCAACGCACGGACTCCTATGTGAACAGGCCCTTTCTCATATTTCTTGTGTATGACGTAAGAAATATTAGCAAATTTATGCATTATTCAAGCAAATTATTCAGTGTTTCTTTACTACTTATATGGGCTACATCATGTCCAATCATATTTAAAAACATCATACATTTAAAACAATAAATACAAATATACTTAGCGTTTTATCATATGCATATTTTATTAGCATTCAAATTCCGTGCGCCTCGTTAATAACATCGTAATTAACTTACGCGGGGCACCTGTCAATCAACTGAATTATTGCTGGAAGCATGCTCAACAGCAATAAACTCTGTGCTTTATAAAACAGGTAAAATATTGTATATCTGTATTAATAACCTTTCCATTCCCATTAAATATGATCTCCATTTCAATATCCAGAATCCTGACCTCCCCTAACGTCACTAATTGGAATCAAGTCCCGGATATTCTTGCTTGCTCCAATCTTTACTTCCTATCAATTCGCTCCACTAATGATATCTAACGAGTGACTCAAAAATTAAATAAAACCTTCGTTGATGCCAAAATTATCTCTACCCATGCTCTTAAAAAGCCGCGCTATCATAACCTCTCCGCTTACATTTAAGCTCTTATGAAACAATGCAACGTTGCTCGCAAACTCGTCCAATTTTCCCGTCTTTCGGCTCACAGGCAAGATTATCGTTTCATTCGGGGGAGAGTTCGACGTGAAATCCAAAAATGTAAGCAAGACAACTGGTCTGATTTTATTCATAGCCTTCCTCCCATGATAATACTCGCGATTTGTCAAAATTCTTAAAAAACAGGGCTCCCCTCCTTTTCCGCCCATGTTTGGCCACAGTGGAGTTCTATTTGAAGCCATGGACAAAGCCAATGCTATTGCTGACACCTATTGCGATCAGTTCTCCCCCAATTACGTTATGGAAGATCTTGAAAACGACCATCTAGTCTAGTTCTCCGTACAGTTCAAAATTTTATTTTTACACCCCCTCCTCCACTATTTTTCCGGCTTCTGTTTCTGAAATATCCGATATTATTCATATACTTAAAAGTAAAAAATCTCCATGCGACGACAAAATAAATAACAAAGCATTTAAAAATTTTCCTATCAATATTCTTATGTATTTTACTACTCAAGTTAATGCTATTCCGAAATTCAATTATTTTCTTAAAAGCTGGAAAGCCGCAGTTATTAGCCCTATTCCCCAGGCCTGGAGCTGATCATAAATTTCCACAAAATCATCGTCCCATAAGCTTGATAGACCACTGTGTTTTGGGTGGCATTGTTAGACATTTATCCGCCTTTTGGAAGTGGACGTTGGAATGCGTTTTAATGGTTTTCTTTTCAGCAGAAGTTTTTTCATCAAGCCGCTAACGGCACCCTTGTCCGGAGGTGTGACCAGGAGGTTGACATACAGACAATTGGTTAATAATGTGTTTTTTCCAAGTTGTAAAAGGTCTCGTGCGAGCAGACATCGCGGCGCCATGCTTCACGGAAAGTCAAAAGAATCGCTCGATTGTTCTGGAAGCGGTTCAGAAGAAAGGATAAAGGGGATGTCGCGTGTTATCGGACAGAGAGAGAGGACAGAGAAATCACCGAAAGAGGTTCCCGAGGGAGCTGACGTGACAAATGAACCCTAGGAACAAAGGAGGTGAGTTCTCCAAGATGAGACGCTGGACGTGGAACGCCTATCCGAAAGAGCGGAATTCAGCGGGTATCTAACTTGAATCACCTTGTACATAGTCAATTTTTCTTCTACTTAAAATAATAAAATGAGTTATCTCTCCCTCCTGACTCTGTCCTCTCTGGGGGAATTATATCGAAAGTGATAAATCTGTGCTGTAACGGTCAAGCTATTACAAAGCCAATGCCAGTTCAGAAGATCTTTTGAACGAGCTTTCTTGCCCGAATTTAAAAGAAATGTTTCCAGCTATCAATACTGTTAATGAAATTTTAGATTGCAATGATGATTTTTTGAAGGATCCGATAAAAAAAAAAAAAAGCTGTCAAAGAACTTAGCTGAAAATTCTTCTTATTTACAAAAAACAAAAGCAAAACTAAACAAAGAAATATTACTGACCATTTTTCAGAAAATCAATAAATATGGAAAAACAAAATATTGCATTAGGTATGTACACTCATAATAGCTACACAATTTTATTCATTTTTCTTTTTAATGTTTTTAGAGCTATGTATTTAAGAAAGTTTAAAAATACATACTTATATGAAAATAAACAGCGTGTTTTTCCTTGATTGAACTTGAACCTTTTAACCTTTTTTTGAACGTCATGTTTTAGGTGTAAATAGAAATTGTGTGACAATGAATTTGGTATTTCCAGCAGTTTTAAGTTATCTATAGGATATAAAAACTATTGATTAGTACTGAATCGATTTGTACTGTAAATAAATAAATAAATAAATATATATATATTGTTGCAAATAACTGTAAATATTTGCAAAAGTTTGTAAATATTCTTTGTTTCGTCTTAATTTATGTTTATTTTGTGTTAAATACTGTTTATTTGCTGCTATCGAGTTTTTTATTACAATACGCGACTCTGAGGCGATACTTTCGGTGATTTTAGCAAACTTAGCAACACATATTACGAGAATGGCTACACATTTAGCGACTTTTGGCAACTTTTTTGTGTCGAGAACCAATTTAATTTTACATAGGTGACGTGGTTGTCGAGTTCTAGAAGTTTTCTTTTCCAGAACATTAGAGAATGTCGCCAAGGGTATACAAGGATGTCCGTTTCGGCTCCTTGAGAGGAGTTTAAATGAGCTTCATTTGATCACAATTGTCATTCAATTACTGGAGATAAAATATAAAACCTTGGAGCTCCAACCAGGGCCGTTCCTAGGGTAGCTGCCGCCCGTGTGCGAGAATAATTTTGCCCCTCCCCCTCATATCGTATGGATTTTCAAGTTTTCTTTTTCTGTATTGGTCTACAGAAAGCTTTTTTTGATTATCAGACATCTGTAAAAAAATGAGGTTCTTTTTGTAAAGAACTTATAAAATGGCGCAATGTAAGTTAAGCTGTTTCTCGATAAAGATTGACTTTTGCAAAGAAACGTTCCAAATCAATTTTATTTTAATTTTGTTCACATTTTAAATACAATTCCCCCTACGTTTACTTTAATAAAAAAAATCATATTTTCCCGATTTCTGAAAAAATTGCCATATTTCACGCACCTGTTAAAAAAATAAGGTGATGCAGTTCAAAAATCCAAGTTTATACTTGTTCCTCTAGTACATGTTTAACATTTGCAAAATAAAAAAAATTAATTAAATAGAATTAAGTAATGAATCCTAGCTTTTATTTCTTTTTTGCAAAACAAATATCAAACCATAAATGTATTATTTAAATTTCTAACCGCTAACCGCGCAAAAGAAAAAATATCATCAAGTTTACTCACCTGTGAAATATTTTTATTGGTCAGCAATCATAAAATCGAGCACAAAATTAGAGACAAAAAGCTTTGTTTTTCAGTTGTTGAGATGGACACGTTCAAAATTAATAAGTGCAAATTATCCCGGTCCGTGTATTTATAGGCCCAGGACATAAACGAGTATTTTCCTGCAACCTGACAAAAACCGCCCGCACCGACGCGATGCCGGCGATGCTACGCGATTTTGATGGGATAAAAGGTTAAAACGTGTTAAAACAAAAACGAACAACGTATTTCCCAACTGGTTCCGACGTGGAGTAGCGTTTTTAAAACCAATGTGGTTTTGTTTATTTCAGTTATACTTGTAAAATGCATTTTTAACTCTAAGTAGTTACCTAGCATAATAATAATATTTTTATATTGATTTTTTACTAATAAATTAGTTTAAAATTTTTTTTAACCAGGCGGCTGACTTGACGCCCGTGTGCCCCGCACCCCTAGTACCCGCGGTTTGGAACGGCCTTGGCTCTGAAAACTTTAAATTCTTTGATCTTTGATCCTTGAGAAGAGATTCATTCATTTCTTTACTGCAGATCGGCTGCTCCGTGTGAGATGAGAGGTCTAGTATTGTGCCTGTGTATACTGTAGGCCTGTTATTGTGCCTGTATGTGTTGTTACAATTGTGAAATCTGTTAGGTGAACTTAATTGTAGTTCTAAGTAACTCTTTGTGATATTTGTCATCCGTTTGAGGATCACACTGAATGACTGACTAACTGATATCTGTATATCTGGAACCATAAATCCTAAATAGTTTATATGGAGATTCCTTTAAGACCCAAGGTGCTCACCAAGAAATCCTTTTTTAAAGTTCGAATTTTAAGGGGATTAAAGCCCCCCCCCCAAAAAAAGTATCTCTGGAACCATAAAGCCTAGGAAAATGAAATTTTTAATGGTGGTTCCTCTTAGACCCAAAGCGCTCTCTGAGAAATCTTTTTAAAAAATTCAAATTTAAAGGCTTCGAAAGGGACTTTATTCTCCGAAATAAAACGCTGGCTGACTGATCACTGTATATCTGGAACTCTAAGGCCTAGAAAGCTAAAATTTTTCAAGGTAATTACTCATAGATTCTAGGTGTTCACTAAGAAAGCTTCTTAAAAAGTTGAACTTTAATGGTATTTATAGGGGCTTAACCACCCCTCTCCTCCCCCAAAAAACACTGACTGACTAATTACTGTATCTCTGTAACCAGAAGGCCCAAGAAGCTAATATTTGTCTTGTGGTTCCTCTAATGCCCCAGATGTTCTCTAAGATTAAAAAAAAAACCTTTAAGGATGTTAAAGTAAGGGCTTAAATCGCACCCCAATAATAATAAAAAATCTAAATCCCATATTTAATGTCGTATGACTGCCATTTAATTTTATGGGGAACTCCTCTGGGGAATAACACTTTACAGCTAAAGTTAATTTTAAATTAAATTAACCAAATTACATAATTGGTGATAATGTATTCCGTCACGAAGCACGGGTACTCAGCTAGTATACGAGTATATACATAGGCAAACTCGCGTGTGTAAATAATGAAGATGCCCATAGCGTATTAGGTAAAATATATAAGCGGAATCACCTAGTAAAATTTTAAATTTCACTAGAATCTGTTATAGTGCGCAACGGCGAATTTACGTATTTCCAAAGAGGCATGGTTATAGGATGCTACATAAGTAAACAGTCTTTACGGGAAACAGTTGGTCTTTTGGGTATTCCAAATCAACTGTGGCAGATAGTCATTCGAAGATGAAAGACAGCAGCACTACTGCAGCGAGACTTCGACCCGAAAGACTGCATAAACCAGGCGATCGAGGCAAGATAAGCTTATTGAGAACTCCAAACAAGAATCCTCCACTCCTCCACTGCATCAGCACTCCCATCAGTGGTGTCTCAAGCCGCATGAACTGATAACAATAACCGTATAGTTTGTCGGAAACTGAATAAAATCTGATTCAATGGCAGAAGGGGTGCATGCAAGCTCCACATAACTTAGCTAACTGCTGGAGGGAGGCTGCTGTGATTGGTGTTTAGTACGTCGTTCATGGCCATCAGAAGAACGTAAAAAGGTTATGCGGGGTGATGAATCAAACTTCAAACTTTTCCAGTCGGATGAACGTGTCTGTGTATGGCGTTCAACCGGAAACGCTTTCTTTCCGATTCCATTTTGCCAACTGTAAAATTCGCACGGGAGCCTGTGATGGTCTGGGCCTGTTTCTGCTGAGAAGGTCTGTCCTTTGATTCTTATGCCTTCATCTATGAGTTGTAAGAGGTACATGAACATTTTATATGATTGTGCAGTTCCCATATTGGGGCAATACTCTGGAGATAGAATCTTTTCTCCTTCAGTATAACTTGGCCTTACGCAACACTTCGAGATTTGTCGAGGCCGGGTTTAAAGAACAAAACATACAAAAATTACATCGTCCCTCTCAGAATCTCGACCTCAGTCCTGTTGAGCACTTACGGATCGAGTTGAAATGCTGAATTTGTCTCAGACTGAGAACTCCAACTACTAAAATGCTGTTTGGGAGAGGCTTTTAGTTGAGAAATGGAGACAAATAACAGCGGAAACGAACCAGAAATTGGTCGAATGAACACTCATCAGAGCAGGGGCAGTGATTGCAGCCAAAAGCTGATCAACAATGCGTTAATTTTTTTGACGTAATCACATTTTTCCTTTTTCGACCTATGTGTCCGATGACCTATGGCAATATATATGTAATAACAATCCCCCACCATTCATTAGTTCGATTTTTTAAAATTTGCATATCGCCTTCTGTAACTATCATACGAGCCCTATCATTATTTCTCAATTTGTGCCTGTCTTTTGTAGCGCCTAATTGTCTGTATAATAGATCATCCCATGTGGTCAAGTGTAAAGGTGAAACTAAATTTCCCTCGTAAGAGAATCCAATTGCGCGTGATAAATCACGCGCAATTGGATAGCATCTTTAAAAATGGGTTATAGCAGATGCCAGTATCTTCTCCAGTGTTCTATGCAAATTGCTTTTGTACACAACTTTCAGTCTTTATATTTCTTATAAATATGTTAGTCAATTAAATATTAGAGTATTATCCATAGTGGGCTCGAGAAAATTGAAAAATATTTGTGTCAACTAGACTGAACTCATTGAGATAACTTATACGGTTCTGTTTCTTATGTACCCTGTGAATCCTCTAACGGTCCAGGCACACTATAAAGTAAGAGGCATAAATATAAACAATTCCTTTATTTTCTACGTAGAGGTAGACTAACATAGACCGACTTGGGGGTTCAAATAATAGCACAACAGTATCGCAACTTGCGGTATTAAGAAACTGAACTTTAAAGTCGTAATGAACCCTTTCAGGCAGAATATACGTTCACTAACAATACCCGTAACCATCGGGCTCTGAAATAACTATCGAAATCGTGCAGCCACCTAGGCTAAATACTAATACGTGCTCTATCAGTTAAATACCGCTATTACCTTCAATCTAACTTTTCTCGACTCTTTCGTATCTCTACTAATAGCGTAACGCACTACCGTAAAAATCTCCACAACCTTCTTGGGCCCTTGCCAACTCAGCGTGTGTCACTTAAATAGACCAGGCACCTGCTTCGAACTCACTTCGACTGGCCTGCACTACGCAGCTACCAGAAATTTGCATCTGAGTAACACGCGAACCCTACAAACTGACCACCCAAACCTGACGATAACATAATACAGCACGATGTGATGTCTCCCTCTGGGTTAAGAGATGTTATATATTTGCATATATATATATATATGCAGTGTGTAACAAAATTATAAGACCACCCAAAATATCACTCATTTTAATATTACACTGCCTAAAATGAATAATTTTAAAATTTGTAGCAAATGAAAAAAGTTATATTTTCTCAAATAAATCGCTTAAAGGAATAAAAATTGAGTTAATTTCACACAGCAAACAATTTTTTGAAATCTCGGTGTAACATAAGTATAAGACCACTTATTTTTTTTTATTTAAAATGGTTTGTGTCTTTAAAACTATTTTATTTTTTCTTTCAAAATCGTAGATAAACTGTAACTTTACATCACAAAAAAGTCCAAACGATAATATTGTAAAATAAAATAGAATTTAATTTGTTTGTTTTTATGAGGAAATTCACAATGCCGCGTGAAAGAGAATTATCTGAACTAGAAGTTCGAAAAATTTGGTTTTATAAGGTCTCTGGAAAATCGGAACGTGAAATAAGTAAGATACTTAAACATTCTAAAACTGCTATTCATAACGTTTTAAGTAAAAGAGATTTTTATGGAAAATATAAAAGATCTAGCAGAAAGAGTAAATTATCAGCTCGCGATAATAGACGAATTTTCAAGCTTGCAACGAAACAGAACATGTCTACTCGTAAAATAACACAGCAGACAAGTAAAACTATTTCCCATATGACAGTCTGGCACACTTTAAGATCAAATTCAAACGTTGCTCTTCAGAAATTAAAAAGAAAACCAAGACTGTTAAAGCATCATAAAAAAGGAAGGCTGAAGTGGACAAAAAAAGTCATGACCTGGGATGCTGCTTGGAAAAATATTATTTTTCCCGACGAAAAAAAATTTAATTTGGATAGCCCGGACGGTAATATTTCCTACTGGTATGATTTACGAACGGAACCTCGGGTTTTCTTCAGTAGACAGATGGGTGGTGGCTCTGTGATGGTGTTGGGAGCTTTTGCATATGATGGGAAATGTGATCTGCAGCGAGTTCTTGTTAAAATGGACTCCATTTGTTATCAACAACTGCTTTACCAACACCTTATACCTTTTGGCCCATTTTTAGGAGGATCAAACTGGAAATTTCAGCAAGACAATGCGCCATGCCATGTGTCTAAATTAACTAAAAACTGGTTTCAAAAAGAAAAACGACGTCTTAAACTGGCCAAGCCTTAGTCCAGAACTGAATCCCACCGAAAACTTGTGGGGCCATTTGGCTCAACAAGTGTATGCAAATAACCGTCAGTATGATTTTGTGTATGAATTGGAACTAGCTATCATGGATGAATGGGACAAAATTCCCAAATATTTGCTCGAAAACCTAATTAATTCAATGAAAAATCGAGTATTTGAAGTTATTCAGAAAAATGTTGGATCAACATCATATTAGTTTTATTAAAAAAATTTGTTTTAACTTGTGGTCTTATAATTTTGTTACAGATATTTGATTGGAAAAATTTGAAATTTTTCATAAAATAATTAGTATATTTAAATATCTCTTAAAAATAATATACGTATATTTTATATTTCATTTATTAACATCAATCTAATTTAATTTTTAAAAAAATTATGCTATTTATAGTAAAAATCACAAAATCCACAGTGGTCTTATAATTTTGTTACACACTGTATATATATATACTCATTCCCTAACTGAATTTGTCCGATAAATTACTATTTTTACCTACCCCTTTTAAACTTTTCGTAATTTTTATATATACCCTTAGACGAGTTTCGAGCTAAAAATGTTCCGTGAGAAAATAGCCAGCATAGCAGTTTTAGACTACAGACCATTTCCTTATAAGGCAACGCGTAACTTTGAAATTTGCTAACCTAATGACAATTCTAATGACAGGAAGGGTCCATTTTGGGAATTTGGGATATGAAGTGAGGTATAATTGCGTTTTTGCATTTATTCTCTTCAGGGACAGACGTGGGGAACGAACATTTCCGTCATCTCTCCCTTAGTAATGGTTGGAAAAATGTGTTTTTATGTATGAAAATGTGAAATTCTTATTGAAGTTTGACCACTGTGCCACCACGATTACAAATTTACGATGTGTTTTAAGTGCTAATATTTCAACGTAACACAGACACACACACACACACACATATATACGTGTGTTTGTGTGTGCATATATACATCAATTACTATTGACTTTTGCAGACAATATTCTGTGATACATTCTTTCGCTTTTGAATACAAATTGGCTTGATTTCTCACTCTTTACTTTTACCCTTTCAAAATATTTATCCTTTCTTGCATCTCATTTGAAATCACAGAGATTCTCTCTCATGTTTCTAATGCTAAATATTTCTGGCTCTTTAAAAAAATTACTAAAATTTATAACAAATTTATAATAAATTACTAAATTTTATACTAAAATTAAATGAACTATACTTGATAAAAATCTTTATTCTTCTATTATCATATTTTTAATACTATTTATTCTTTATAATGTTTGAAATAGGTGTGACATAGATGAAGAATATTTGATCATATGTTTTTGCATAAGATGACTTCCTTACACTGAAATTTTAAAATTAAAATAAAGTAAAGACATTTAGGTGGCATAGTTACATCTCTGACAAGCGGAATGGTATTCTGGATTAGAATAAACCATTAGCTTTCACACTTAAATTGGCGACTGTTCTCTGTACTCGCGAGAATTGCTTTTCACCACTTCTCTTTGATCTCATAGGATTTAATATCCTTTTTATTTTCGGCACTTTATTTCAAAGGACCTGAGAAATCGTCACTACAAAAAAGACCATCTAGTAAAACTTTTCGTAAAAAAACGAAGTATCAATTTTGGAGCTTTTGAAAAAACCTGCAAAATATTTTCGTCACGAAACGTCTTTAGCAGACTCTATCATTCAGAAAAGCTAACGAGCAGAAGTTTTTCGTGTTTTACTGACAGCTCTCTCGAAATTTGTGTTCGCCGAGATGAAATAGTTGATAATAAAAACTTTGAAAATCGGGAGAGTGAGGAAATGGGTGAAAGTGGGAAGGAATCAAGAATTAGCTCGTTTGTAGAAGGAACGCAGTTTTGAATGACATCACAGGAAATTTCATAGTTGTTTGGCGAGTCGAGAACAAGTCACTAAATGAAGTATGCAAGAATTAAAAAAATGATCACGAGGTTTTAAGAAACATCAAGGGCGTTTCAGTGCTCATATAAAATGTTATATCAAATAATATAGGGTGAGTGTCCCAAATATCGCCCCTGTGCCTAATATCGCCTACTCGTGTTTCTAAAGTATCATTCGCGCTGTGTATAAAGGCGCATCTACACACAAGCGAATCAGCTCCCCCCGTCACCTCTTGAAATATTTTGGTGTCTATTAGTCCCCCCCAACGTGGGGGAAGTATTTCGTCGCTTTGATCATTCGTCTTAAAACCGCTCTCCGGGGCGGTCTGAGTACGGATGATCAAAGGCACGAGGGACGCCATCAAACCTCCTCTCGGCGATGGGACCAATAAATCACTGCTTTCCCCTGCACTTCGCTCTCTGTTTCGCGAATGTGTGCTCGCAGTGTGAGAAAATGCAGTAACTTCTTAGTTCTGGGTTTGTACTAACAGCAGCGATAGCGACAACGCTCTTATCACTGACAACAGAAACTATATGGCGTCTGAAGTTGTTTTGGCTGTTGTTTTCGTAAACTTTGGCTCCAAAGAATCAGAATCCAGTGAATGACCAGGTAGGTTCTCCAAATTCTAATTTTGCTTATACCATTTGAAAGTGCATTAAACAGAGACTTTGCTAGCAACGCCTTTTAACAGGTGCTCCTAATTTCGCCTGGTTAGGCGGTCAGACGAACAGAGGTAGGCGATATTAGAACCGTTCTGGAGTTCACTGGAAATTTCAATTTTTCCAATTTAGCTACATAACTTAAACTGGCACTGGTTTTGGAGCTGGTTGATCTCAGGATACCAAAGGAAATAGTTCTTATGTATGTTCTTTGAGTTACCAGCCTAATCATAAACTAAAAAGTGGATGAAATGTCGAAAAACAGAGTAGGCGATATTTGGGACAACTACCTTATGCAATTTACAAACTTAATACATTGTTTAAATACCAATGAATCACAGCAATAATAACTATATAGAAGCCCTGCAAGAGAGAGTCTAAAGAAATTTTGGGAAATATTTTATTAATTGTGAACAAAAAAATGGCTGAAAAAGCGTTGAAAAAGAGTTTGTCTTACTTTCAAAGGATTTCACAGTCCTACAATTCCGAAAATTTTCTTTGATTCTACTTCGTTTGTCGAATATATTCAAAACAGAAAAAATGTATTATTTTAATACTAAAATGACCAATTGGGATTTTAGTTTTTTTTTATATACAAAAACAAAATGGATTTCATCTATTTTTCTCCACCTCTGTCAAAATTCACCGAGGCATTAGATTTCATAACGTCATGTTAGGGCCTATTCACACCGGTAGCGGATACGTAAAAGGAACGATGGCGCTGAGACGGAAATAAACCAATCATAGGCGTTAAAAATTTCGTTGCTAATCGTTTGGAGGTTTGTCATTGGTTAAATATATTTCGATACTTTAACGCTTCCGCTACCGGACTCCTACGTGAACAGGCCCTTAGTCGTTAACATAAAATCAAAACCATTTCCTGAGCGGGGAGCTCAGTAAATACAGGCAAGCATTTATGTGTAAGCAAGATTTCGACACCAAGTCATATACAAAAGTAACATTTTTTCCCGGTAGCGCCGCAATAGGACCCGATATAGCAAGTTTCTGCTATAAGTCAGTAACATAACAACAATTTTTTATAGTCACAATAAAACAAAGCAGAATTTTTTCGCCTTGGATAAAATAATTGTTATGCAGATTTCTTTATAAATAAAGTAGATTTATCATTGAGCACTTTTTACATGTTTTTATTAACTCGCTTTCTTGTTTGTTTGAGTGTTTGTCCAGTCCAAATCTTGTAATCGATTTTTAACTAACTTCCCGACTAGGTAGACATTTGAAACTTTTAGAATAGCTCAGAACAGGATGAAAATGCATTCTTTTGATACTTTTAGCCATCTTTAAGCAGAATTAAATTAATTTTTAGTTATTTTCAGTTAATTTTGTTTTGTAGACTGGTGCAGCCATCTATAGGCCGGGACGGGAACGAAAAGTTAAACGCAAGTTAACTTCCAATTAACTTCATTTTCTGATAACTTTTTGCAGCTGATAACTTTTTGTATTATTTATAAAAATTGGTCAATAGAAATCTAATGAAGATGAACCCTTTTCGAATGTTTCAATGTGACTTGAAGATGTTTATAGACCCTTATCTATCTATCTATATATATATACGGTCGAACCTCCATATATCGAACTTCTCTATATCGAAATTTTCTATACATCGAACTCTTAGCAAATCTCCATGTTCATTACATAGAAAAATTGTTTCTATATATCGAAAAAATCTCTATATATCGAAATTTTTTTCAAGACAGATTGGGAGATTTTATTCCATTTTAGAATAAAATCTCCCAGTTTTTGGCATTTGAAACAATACGTCGTGGACTTCAATTCGCGGAAAATGTCCCTGATGAAGGTTTTTAGTGGACTGAATAAATACGAACATTTCTTTGAACTTTCCGCATAACAAACTGTTCAGCAAGATATTCGTAGTTTTTTTTTAAAAGAATGTAACTGTGATCATTGTAACCACTGTCTGCATTATTGTTTTTTTTAACATATGTAGTAATCAATAAATCTTTCATATCAATTCATTTTTTAGTTATTAACTTTCATTTAATGGGATTCGCATATAAATTAGAAATGTGGTTTCGTATACGAAAATTAGCTTTAATTTTTTTTAGGAGAATTATGATAAGACTAAGCTCAATTCTATATATCGAAATTTCTATATATCGAATTTTTTTCGCGCAATTTGCTACTTTGATATATGGAGGTTCGACATATATGACAGTTCCGTGACTGACTGACCGATAACGCGCAGACCAAACCGCTGGACCTAAAGGGCTGAAATTTTGCATGGCAATTCTTCTTATAGTGTAGGGGTACACTAAGAAAGATTTTTGAAAACTTCTTAAAATTAAAAAAAAATTAAATTAAGCTTTTTTTGTAACATTTTTTAAGTTTACATTAAAAATAATAATCTTGGGGTTATAAAATTTATATCACAAGAAAGATCATAAAAATTCCTTTAAAATAAAATCTTTTTCAAATCTTTACCTCCATTTTCTGATTCTTGGTGAATTTTTAAATATTAATTTTTAGAATTTAATTTATTAAATGTTGATCACGAGATTTCTTTTCTTTCTGTGATACTTTAAATTAATTTTGCGTCACGCGCATAACAACGAAATAAATTGACAAAAAATATTAAAATACAGTAAAAGATAAAATTTTACCACTAGACTAACTGAGATGGAAGTTTTTTGAGAATTTAATTCAAATTAGTATATTTTATGGATATTAAATTAAACCTATATATAAAACAGTTCCGTGACTGACTGACAGACCTCACACAGACCAAACCGCTGGATCTAAAGGGTTGAAATTGTGACAGTCGATAGACACTGTCTGTAATTCAGGCTATGTCGTTAACTGTCCGGTAGAGTTTATAAATTCCCTTAAACCAACTTATGGTATGGTCTTCCATACCATAAGCTCTCTTTGCGGAAGGGCACACCCGCAATGCTCCTTCGGAATTTAAAACTACTGAAATTGTGTAATGGCAATAGACTACAAGCCCTGGATGAATATTTAATCGAAGCCATTATTTTAACCGGCTGTGCTCAAGAAGAAAAAGTGTTCGTGCCATGCATTTTTCTAATATTCAATGACTTTAAGAGACTGCAATTTCATCTCAAAGTCTCAAAGCCAAACTTTAAAATACACTTGTAACCAACTGGTTTAAACAGGGCATCATTACGTAAAAAATTCTCATATGTGTAGCCCCACAAACTGTGTACCATCACTAACCGATTCCGAAAAACTCTCATGATGCCCTAACAGCGTAAAGCGGCCTTGCAAACAGCCGCCGGGATCGTAAGAAGCAATCCCTAAAACTCTCTCTGACTCCGTGGACGGAAACAACTACTAACTTTCGTGCCGATGTGCCGACACCCTCTGAACTCTGCTTACTGAGAAAGGATGTTTGTCAGTCGATCCAATGTTTTCCTTGCTGGTAGCAGCATATTTTCGTATGTGCCTGTATACTTTTAAAATTGTGTAATTCTGCAAGTAATTGTTATGTTTTTATTAAATTAGTTAAAATGTCACCTAGGATTTCATTTTTTTACTGTCGGGATCAAATTTACTTTCTCCCTGAAGTCAACAGGTCTCGGTTGTTATGTGACTGTTCCAGCGAATGGCGACACACTGGCGTAGATTCAAGAGAAAATTATTTCTCCCACGATCAGTTTTACATAGCTTGCTCACACGTAAGTTCACTCCGTAGCGAAGCATGAGTATTCAGCTAGTATTAGATATATTATAAGGTAAAATCGGTCTGATCGTAAAACTGTGATGACTTCTGTGAAAACAAAACTATATTTCAGTGTCTCTATTTTTAAAATGAATAATAACGCAAAAATTTAATATCAACTACAGAAATAGATTCTCCTTCTCCATATTTACCACTTAGGAAGTATTGTATCAAGAAATTAAAATATTTATTAGCGATCTGTCAGTTCTTTTCACCATCAGTGTTCCGAAACGTCATTATTGGAATACAAGGTAAAAATTTGCTGCAGGCAAACGATGTTAATCAACGATTTAAATATTTATGAGCCTGTAAACTGCAAACAAGTTTCCGCTGAAAGAAATAAACACTTGAAATTGGTTTCAGGTTGCATATCTTAAGAGTATGTCTTTCCTTAACCAATTTAAAAATTTGTCTGCTGAAACTAAATGCATAATAATTTGCCCATTTGAGAGCTCAGCCCCCTTTTGTTTAATGTTTGTAGTATTTTATGATATTTTACAAATTTTAATTTAGAATAAACAAGAATCTCATTTTAGTTTGTAGGAAAATAAATTTTCAAAATAACACTTTCTGCAAGATTTAAAATGGAACAACGAGAAGACAAATTAAGTTTTCTTTTCTTCACATTGTCTGGAAATTTTAAAAAAACCATTAATATTAATATATTTCAATAAAATGTCATAAAAATAGCCTTTTTAAAATTTTAATTAAAAAAGTAAGAAAAAGTTTAAAGAATGCCTTTCACAGCGTATTTCATTTTTTAAAAATTATATTCATTCAACAGAAAATTACAATCTAATTTTTATATTAATTCTTGTCAATACTTTATAGCTACATTTTGAAATTTTATTAATTGGCATTTTCCAACCGTTCTCTAAAGCAGTGGTGCCCAAACTGTATGTCCAGAAAAAAATTGGAGGGGTCGTGGACACTTTGAAGTAAATCTAAATCATATTTAATTATTTAATTTATTTATTAATTAAATCATAAATTATTTAATTAAAAAAACCTGCCATAAATTTTCTGTAATTACATATTTCAATATTTTTATTTATATGTTTTTAAATGCTAAAAAATATATGATAAGATACTGTTAAATATACCCCCAAACAGTCTTGTGAGCTATACTTATTGCAAGCAAAATTTCAGACACTAAAACCGTCCGTCGTCGCGAGTTATAATTTTAGCAGCGCGCCAAGCACAGTCTATATCGCTTGGACAAGCACTCAGTTAAACAGAAAAGTACCAAAAAGCGTCAAAATTTTGACATACATATATAAATATATATAGATAGATAGATAGACAGATAGATAGATAGATAGATAAGATGCATATAACCATAACACATACATACATATATACATGCAAAAGAGGTAAGCAACGATAAGTAATTCTACGTTAATAACCCGCGGTAGTTTCATTAGAAGAGACTACCTGATTTTTTTTTTTGGGTTCAAAATTCGAAAAAGGTACATCTTCATTAGATTTCGCTTTCATTCACTTCTACATATGTAATGTGAGACTGGGTTTTTCAAAATGAGCAGCTATAAAAACGAAACAACAATCAAGACATATCCCAGAAGAAGATATGAGAGTAGGACTCTCAAATATTTCGCAAAATGTTAAACAAATGTTACTGAGGTCCAGGCTCACACCTTCTCATCATTTTTTTCTATTCTAGTTTGATAAATTAAATAAAGTTTATGATATTTAATTATTTAATTTATTAATTACTTAAATAATAAATTATTTAATTAAAAACCTGCCATAAATTTTCTATAATTGAAAATTTTTAATCTTTTTATTTATATGTTTTTAAATGTTAAAAAATATATGATAAGATATTGTTAAATATATCCCCAAACAGTCTTGCAAGCTATACTTATTACATGCAAAATTTCAGACACTAAAACCGTCCGTCGTCGCGAGTTATCATTTTAGCAGCGCGCCAAACACAGTCTGTATCGCTTGGGCACAGGGTCCGATTTAGAAAATTCTTAACTATAGGCACAACTCGGGATGGGGCCCCCCTAACACTGATGTGGGAGTAACATTTCCAAAATTGACACGCAAAAAATAATCATGAATCATTGTGAAAGTACCATTTTACCAAGAATTGGCTATTTGAAGCGTAGAAGCCTAGAACATTATCAAATAACAAAAAGCAGTACAATATATTAACTTCTTCATTAAAACATCAATACACTGCAACCAGAAAAACTTGTTAATCCCTTATATACACTATAACATACATATGATGAACTATACATATGACTATACATATGATGAACCAATCAATCAAATTTGAAAGGATATATAAAAAAATTCCTATTAAAAAAGGTAAAATTAAAAAAAAGGAATTGGGAATTTTCTTTTTTTTTCTTTTAAAATAAAAAAATTGGGGGTACCCCCAACATTCGGGGGCCCCTAGGCCCGGGCCTACTGGGCCTAATGGAAAATCAGGGCCTGCTTCGGCAAGCACTCAGTTAAACATAAAAATACCAAAATGCGTCACAATTTTGACATACATATATAAATATCTGTAGAGATAGATAGATAGATAGATAAGATACATATGACCATAACACATACATACATATATACATGCAAAAGAGGTAAGCAACGATAAGTAATACTACGTTAATAACCCGCGGTAGTTTCGTTAGAAGAGACTACCTGAATTTTTTTTTTGTTGTTGTTCAAAATTCGAAAAAGGTACATCTTCATTAGATTTCGCATTCATTAACTTCTACATATGTAATGTGAGACTGGGTTTTTCAAAATGAGCAGCTATAAAAACGAAACAACGATCAAGACTTAACCCAGAAGATATGAGAGTAGGACTCTCAAATATTTCGCAAAATGTTAAATAAATGTTACTGAGGTCCAGGCTCACACCTTCTCATCATTTTTTTCTATTCTAGTTTGATAAATTAAATAAAGTTTATCATATTTAATTATTTAATTTATTAATTACTTAAATAATAAATTGTTTAATTAAAAACCTGCCATAAATTTTCTATAATTGCAAATTTTCAATATTTTTAATTCGAAAAAGGTACATCTTCATTAGATTTCGCTTTCATTCGCTTCTACATATGTGTGTGAGATGGGGTGTTTCAAAATAAGCAGCTATAAAAACAAAACAACGACAAACTACGAAACAAAATAAGACTTAATAACCCAGAAGATGATACGAGAGTAGGACTCTTAAATATTTCGCAAAATGTTAAACAAATTTTACTGAGATCCAGGTTCCCACCTTCTCATCAATTTTTTTCCTCTTCTAGCTTGATAAATGTTCGATAAGTTTGATAAGTTTATGGTGTTCAATGCTTATAATTTTTAAACCATGCTCTTTTTTAATTTTAACGTTTGTTACTTTTTTACGCAAATGAAATAAAAAATATGCTTAAACATTAAAATATTAAGTTTTAATCAAGCGAGATTTAGCAAAAACATGCGTAGAAGGTGACCAAGACATTGTTATTTTGCTGAATAGATATATACAGTGGTGGGATTCAGATAAATTAATAACAGGTTCTATGTCCTAATGACCATTTTAAGTATTCCAAAAGCTATACCGAAAGGTAGTTTAATAATTCATGCATTAAATTCTCAAATAAGATCGATTAAAGAGGTGCACAAAATTAGATTATGTTTTAAGAAAGAGTTTTAAAATATTGAATACCTGACAAAGAGAACAATAAAGCCCAGTAGGACCATCTGTTTAAATGACTGTCATTGCCGCATCACGGAACGGACCGGCCTCCCGGTGTATGGTAGGTTTATTTTTACCATGTTTTTATTAACTTGCTTTCTTGTTTGTTTGTGTGTTTGTCCCTTACAAATCTTGCAATCGATTTTTAACTAACTTCCCGACAAGCTAGACTTTTGAAACTTTTAGAATAGCTCAGAACACGATGACAATGCGCTTTTTAAATACTTTTAGCCATCTTTAAGCCGAATTGAATTAACTTTAAGTTATTTTCAGTTAATTTGGTTTTGTAGACTGGTGCAGCCATCTATCGGCCGGGACGGGAACGAAAAGTTAAACGCAAGTTAACTTCCAATTAACTTAATTTTCTTCCAAGTTGATGAGATAATTCATCAAAAAATTTTAAAAAAGTATTTATTAATAAATAGAATTGTCAAGTTTATATGATTCAACAGAAAATTTAAGAACATGGTATATGAAAAGTTCTTTTTATCTTGTAACTATTAAAAAAATGTTTGTCCTGTGAACAATGCAGCTGGCGCTCATTAGAAACGGTTCGCAGAACCAATATCTACATTAGATATCGGTTCTACAGAACGGTGCGAGCCGGCTGAATTGCACCACTGGAAATATACCCAAAATCTACGGTTCATTATTTTTTAAGAGTTTGTAAAAATTTGCTTATTTCTTTTTGTTAATGTTTTCCTAATTAAAAAAAAATTGCTTCTACCAAAATATTTTCATTAAGATCGAGAGATTTTTTTATTTAATGAAAGTGGGCAGATGTCTAAAATGTTTGCGCACCCCTGCTCTAAAGGATCAGAGTATGTCTGAAAAGTTAAGACGCTGGTGTTAGGTTTCAGAACTTGTGGGACTGAGTCATCAGATGACATGTTTGTTTCTAGCGTTAAAAATAGGCTTAGCTGTAGGTACCGCGGTTTGTTTCTCTTGTGACAGTTAAGGACGATAGAACTTCAAAAAATCAACCAGCCACTCTTTCATCGAAGTTTATTTCCAACTTCAAAAAGTCTGTTTTTATGCAATTTAATAAACTAGCTTTATAAAATTTTTGAACTGTTGTTTGTTTCGTAATGTTATGATGTTCAATTAACAAAGGTGTAAGCGGATCCTGGTCATTTAACAGCATTCCGTCCATCAGGTATCAGATTGAAGTCTCGATCTAGGCAAATCTTCCCGCATGCAATGCTATTATATACTAGTTTTAATTCAGTATACTGAATATCTGAATTTAAAAACTGTAAAAATGCTTGAAAAAATATTTGCACAGAATCAGAATAAACATGACTCGTGGCGTGTAGTTTGGACGATTCCTGTGGCTTGGTATCTACCGTTTCCCCAATAAAGAGAAGAAAAAAAACTATCATAAGTTTTATTACAAAAACAAATACTTTATTATTGCTTCATGGGGATTGAAGAACCAGAATGAAAGTCTCACACTGCAATTGTTTAAAACTTAATTACCTTATGCGCCAAACTGGAATTTCGACGGAAAAGCTCTGAATGATTCATTCAAAGCTACACTGTCTTGCGATCTGCTGTAACTTGTTCCATCATAATTAGTTTATCCATGGCCAATATCTTAATGAATTTCCTGTATTCTTTCCCAGTTTAATTTTGGGTATTATTTTCAATTGAACTCCAAGTCACACCCTGATCTAGTAGTCAGCAGCGTTTTCAAGATCATAGTCTAAATCTAACGCCATGCACTGAAACACTTTTCGCGCGCTAACGCCCGTTTTCAATAGAGTGAGAGTAAATTAGAATTCCCACATTTCGATTACTGTTTTATTTAATACTTATTTAAAAAAATTGCGTTTTAAAGACAAAGTGTTTTTTTTCTAATTCTGTTTGAACTGTAGATACAGCTGCAAACAATTTTTGAATAATGTCATTGAGCCTGAAAATTGTCTTGGAAAAAACATACAGAAATCTCACACAAACACAAAATTTGACTTCACTTTACCACCAAATTAGTATTAGTTTGATTTTTATGGACGCAATTTAAAAGTTAACATTTTGAATCTATTACGGATTTAATTAAGTTTAAGAGCATTAACAAAATTAATTTTAGTCTTATTAAACAATCAATTTGTGTTAATTACTTGACTATAAGAAATTTTTTATCACCGCATACAGAAATAAAAATTTATTATATGAGATACGAAGATTTTGCGAATTGACCTGTCTGTGCGAAGATGATCTCCCACTCCGTTAAAGAACATAAAATCTTCTCTCTCCACCCATGCGCGTGTTATATTCAGTCTTCCCCTTCTCAAAATAGTCCGTGATGGCTTTTCTCTACTCCAAGGAATGAAAAGGGCTTCGCAACAGAGTTTAGTGCTCAAATACAATAATCGATTCACAATCTAATTCGCAATTTGAAGCGATAATTTTTACTAGGTTGTGGACAAGCTGAAAATGATGAATCTGATAGGGTGTCGTCAGTTTTGACCTTTTAAGGGGACAAGGGATCTTCAACCTTGTTTTTTAAATTTTCAATACTTTACTCTACATACCACATGACTATAATTAATATTCTTTTCTACTGCACTGAATTCACTTAGAATTCAAAAATAAGCATTTTGGGTAAGAATAAGACTTGTCTCTCAAAGTATTTTTCAAAAATGCTAGAATTTTTCAAAATTCTCCATGTGCATTCATTTTTTTCTGATTTCTTCCAAATTTCTCGAGATTGTTAATTGAAGTATTTGCCATTAAACTGTGCATAGTTCTTTGAAATCTTAAATATTTTTCAAATTTATAGACCGTGAAATTAAGTAAAAACATGCAAAAACATAAAAAAATAACAGGCAGATTTAAAAAAAAAAAAATTAAGACTTTGAATTCACACACGAAATAAATCAGTGCACGATTATGTTTCTAAACATATGGTAAACTTATATTAAAATATTTAAGGTTTTTTGAGGATATGGAATGCGTATGGAGCAATTTGAAAAAGTTAGAATTTTTGAAATTTTTTTTTTGAAAAGTAGACATTTTCTGACAAAAAGCCTTATTTTGAATTATGAGGGTCTTCAGAGTAGCAAAAAAATAATTACTAATTATTCTCATCTATATACATATAAAACAGTTCCGTAACTGACTGACTCACTGACATACAACGCACAGACCAAACCGCTGAACCTAAAGGGCTGAAATTTTGCATGGCGATTCTCCTTATGGTGTAGGGGTGCACTAAGAAAGATTTTTTGAAATATTCTTCGATTTTTTAAAATAAAATTTTTAAGCTGTTTTAGTAACTTTTTTTAAGTTTGCATTTAAAATAAAAATTTGAGGGTTATAAAATTTATATTACGAGAAAGATCATAAAAATTCCTTTAAAATGAAATCTCTTTTGAATCTTTACCTCCATTTTCTGATTTTTGGTGAATTTTTACAAACTAATTTTTAGAATTTAATTTATTAAATGCTGATCACGTGATTTCTTTTTCTAGTACTGTAAATAAATTTATCGTCACGTCATATCAACGAAATAGACAAAAAAAATATTTTTCTTTTCTTGCTAATGTGGTAGACGATTGGGCATTATTTAAAAAATATTAAAATACAGTAAAAATATGTTCCCCAAACTGTACTATATTAACTGTACTATGTTCTTTAGTATGTCCTATTAGATTTAATTTGAATATTTTCTTCTACATTTTTTTGTCTATAAAATAACCGTTATGATTTTTTTAATAAATGTATTTTTTTTACATTAATTGTATACATTGATTGTCGTATTTATGATAAATGAATATATATATATATATATATATATATATATATATATATATATATATATATATATATATATACATATATATATGAAATGTCCGGATGGACATCTCATGAAGTGGTAGCTTACATCGTGGCCGGAAAATAATAAAATCAGCTTCAGGAACGAACTAATTTAGTAAAAAGTAAAGCAACACATCTTATTCGCTTCGAGCCAGGTCAGCGTCTCCTGCAAAAAGCACCAAAATAGAATTAGGTCAGAGAGGTTGCCAGAATTGGCGGAGGAAGTTAGTATGTGGGAAGGCGAAGCGTTTGCGCCAAGACAAGAAGGACGGGTTACCATGGCAGAGATGAAGTACAGAATGGGCGATTATAGGTAGTTAGTAATACAGTGATTTCCGCTTATAAGAACCACGTTTGTTATTACTGTTTTTGATTCTTATAAGCGGTTGATTCTTATAACCGAAATTTAGGTTTTTGGACAGGAACACACACACTTATATATACATATATTAGATAATTTACCATAAAATACTCTTTAATTTACATTAACTATCTTTTATTAAAATTATTTTTTATAGTTTTAAAAATAAAACTTAATTTTTAGACCTATAAGTAGGTAGACATGATTATAATAAGAGAAGAAAAAAATACAATATTTGTTACAAGTTACAACATACCTGCTTAACAGTTTTAACATTTCAACTACAGGAAGGGAGCAAGAAAAAGTTTTCTACGGTAGTTTGACGCAACGAAGTTTTCAGAAGGCTGTTTATACCTCTTTCAATACTTATAGTCTCAGACGAAGATTTACTCGGACGGGTAAAGTTGCCCCCGGGTCAAGCTAATAGGACAGTGTTGTGGTAAAGCGTTTAAGGGAAAACTATTATGTTATGTCTAATAAAGAAAGGGGTGAATTTTACGACTATATTCGATCCCATCTTATCAATCTTTCTTAAAAAAAAAAGAAAGAACTTCGTTCCTTTTGAGGGTTTAAGTAGGTTTTTTGGAAAAATGAAAGGAAAGCGAAGAGTGTAAACTGATTCTTAAAACCGGTGGATTGATTCTTTAAAGCGAAAATTTTAACATGGAAATAATTCATTTGTTTTTGTTTTCGCTATATTGATTCTTATAAACGGTTGATTCTTATAACCAGTGATCACTATAAGCGGTGGTTACTGTATTATCATGTATATATATATATATATATATATATATATATATATATATATATATACTTACAGTGGTACCTCCGAAAAGCGGTGTCCGCTATTGGGGAGGACAACATTTTTATAAAAAAGTTTTTGCTCTTTTGTTTGACATTTGATTGAAAATTTCGGCTGCAATTTTAATTAAAAAGGAAAAATTAATTAGGCAAGAAAAGAATAACTATTTACTACTTTTCCTTTTAATTGTGTGCTAATCCTTTTATCTTGCATTAAATAATCCCAAAATACAATGTATAGTCGCTAAATTATTTAAATTACTGCTGAAAAAATCTCTTAACAAAGTTTGATCTCTCTTTTTTACACAACAAACCTGTTTTTCAAGATGAATCTTCATAGGATTTAGCTTTGCTAATCCCTCCGAATCTTCGTTGTTCAGAAAGAAATGTTTGAATTGTTCGCTGTATTTCAGTGCTTCCGAATAATCTTTCATTTTGCAGTCTTTTGGCGATTCCTCATCATCATCCTCAGAAAGAGCCAGTGCTTCAGTGGTGGCCCGATGAATGAAATTGGAAACACGCAGGTTTTCTTCCTCAATGGATAAATCGTCGTCTATCTTGACTTCCTCTTCAACGCTGACATTTGAATCCAAATTGGCTACTAGATCCGTTCATTTTTGCTTTTTTCGGTAGTGCTGTCAGTTGCCACTTCGCATGTACTCAAAAATCCCGTCTTCTTAAAACAGTTTAGAACGCACCCAGGTTCCACTTTTTTAAGAGCTAACTTAGTCCAGGAAATTGCATCCAAAACAGATACCGATTTTGCCAACTCTTCGCTGGATTTGCAGGAGATAATCTGTGTCAGAAGCAGATTTCTGTATCGTACTTTAAAGCTGCGGATAATTCCCTGAAATTGGCTGTAGCATTGTCCATGAACAGTTTTTCTCTTTTGTTTTTTCATTTTGTTGTCTAACTCGAACAACCAGTCGCTCATTATCTCAGTGGTTATCCACGCTTTCTTATTTGACTTCCATGAAACACTAAATTTTCGCACATCAATGTTCTTGAAGCATCTAGGCTTCTTAGCTTTTCCAATAACAATTGGAGTTTCAAAGTCTCCCAGCATGTTGCAACGCAGCAAAAGAGTGAGCCGCTCTTTTGAAATTTCCCGCCACTACATTTTCCACACTTAAAACATAAGGTCTTGTCTGGAAGGACACGTCAAAAGAGGCCAGACTCATCGGCATCGAAAATGTTTCTGTCACCATATCCTTTGCACAAATATTTAAGCTGTTACTTCATTTGAATTTACAGATTTTTCTTCAACACAAATCTGTTTAAAAAAATCTGTTTATGTTGTGACGTGTCCGGAATTTTTCCATCCATCCATCTGAGGCGATAAAATTTTCTAATTTTGAAATGTTTGCCAAAATAATTGAAAGTTTTTCAAAATACCTGTCCGCTATTCGGAGTGTCCGCTATTCAGAGGGAATAACATGGATTGTCCTATATAAAAGAACTGGGACTCGTAAAAAGTCCGTTAATTAGAGGTGTCCGCTATTCGGGAGTGTCCGTTAAGGGAGGTTCCACTGTATATATATATATATATATATATATTGGCATTAATTGCATACATTGACCGTTGTATTTAATTTGAATGTACTCCGTAGCGAAGTGTGGGTTTTTAGGTAGTCTATTAGTATACGTCTAAAGAAAGTAGAGGTCTCCAACCCATAGAGTTCCCTCCAAAATAACCTGATTCTGACAAATTTTATGATTTTAATTCGTCAGCAAAGTATACCAATTTAATTATGACTCCTTCCGTTTTGAATGCAATATTTTATTTAGAGAATAAGCCTGAAGTTTGAAAATGTGATGGAAAACAGATATAATACACAGTTTTAAACAAAATTGGAATTGATACTCAGTTTCAGGTTTTCAGAAGATACCGGTTCCTTACAAAAATTTCATATTTCTTAATGTTAAACATTTGCAATTTTGAGATGGTTACGTAGAAAATTTTCGTAATTATATGGAACATGCATAGAGTTCCGCCTACAACGTAAATTTTATACTACATATTTTGAACTACGAGCTGGTTGATACTAAGTAATGAAAAATATTTTAAAAAAATTATCGGTCTCAATCTTTACTGTAAAGCTATTGTACCTAAAGTTCAATTTACTGTTTTGCCTGCCTATTCATAGTCCAAACGCGGAATAAATTGCATCGTTAGAAGCTATTCTTACAGAAATTGAACTTAGAAAAAAAAATAACATATTTCACAAAAAATGTCTTTATTAGGAACGGATTAACCGATGTATGTGTTTAACTGTTTAACTAACGGCATCTCATAACGCAATATATTGAATAATTCATACCAGAAAAAGAGAGAAATCTAGTTTCTTAAAACTGTTGAATCATGTTTTCTCCCTCATTGAGTTAATCAATAAAATTAACAGCTTTATTGAACTTTATTATGTAAACAACAGCCATTGATTGCAAAAGAGTAAAAAGATTTCTATTGAACAAATGTATTTCACTTTCAGTGAAAGTCCATATTGAATGTTCTAAAAATAATGAATAAAAGAATTGATTGAAAAAAGACTTTGTTGAAAAAGCTACTTATTTTAGTGTGAAACACTGAATAAAAGCTTGAAGTACATTGCGATTCTAATAAATATTTTTGTCACTCGGAGTATTTGATATATCTCCTAAAAATAACTATATCCTCAGTAAACATTTTTCTCTGCAAAATTACAGCGAATTTTCCTTTAGATTTGACAATATTAATTTGTTTCCTTTGGCTTGATTGATTTGATCGGATATTATTTATTGGTTTTGAAGAATCTATCAATCAATCCTAGATCACACTGATGTAACGCAAAGATACTCTACGATAAGTAGAGTGTGTAACGAGCAAACAAAAAACCTTCGTATTATATATTGGTCTATGTGATCTAAGCACTTCTGTATTATGACAATGGGAAAGCTATTAATAAATGTAAGAAAGAAAACACTGGCGACTTTTCTAGTAATGAAACTGTTAAAGACTGTAAAAAATATTCAAACGAACTCTCGCTAGTTAACTAATTTGCTGTATTTTGTGTGCTTTACTGAGTCCTCGCTACTTATAGGTTGATTCTTAACCATTACTGGTTCACACTATTTCGAGAAAAAAATGCTTGAAAAATAGATAGTATTAACTGACACCAAAGTGTCTCACTGCTCATAAAGAAACTTTTAGAATTAAAATTTTTATACTTATTTATTACTTAAATGTTTAGGTCCACTCTTTTGGGTAAGAAGCGTTTACGTCACCTCCGCCTGAAACCATCCCTCTTGCTGCTTACCACGCAGAGAATATTGCTGACAGGAACAGATCATGGAATAGACATGTATCTTTACTACGTGGGGCAGATACAGTTGCATCGCGGTCACAGAATGGGGAGGTATGCTTGATGGACACCCCAATCTATAAAAGTGCTGAAAAACTTGTCAAAGGGCAAAAAATGTTCAAGCAAGTCCTATAAATATGACTCCCGGTAGTTCCGTGGAGCTGTGATTGATGAAAGGGAGAGACATGGTAGTACCGCAATCATGGTGTAGGGATTTATTATATTTAACAGATGCGTACCGAAATTAAACTGCAGAAAAAAGAGGCTGTGCTGAAAATCTTTGAAAAATATTCAAGTCTGGGCACTCTATAATGTTGTGAGGGATTTTTTGTTGTTGTTCATTAAGGTATGGAAATACTCCAAAGCATCTAACACAAGCAAAAGATATAGAGACTGAGGATGTAAATTAGTCAAAATTAGAGATCATCACGATTCCTAAGTATTAGTTACACACTATTTAGGAGGCAGAAAGGGGAGTGGGTGGTACTTTGAATGCCAACCACTCGCTGGCTAGCTGGTTGAGACCACTACGGTCAATCTTTGCTACACAAAGGCTAATTAGACCCGGACCTTCAGTTTAAAGCCGATTCCGAATGGTTAGAAACATCCATGCAAACAGTGGGACTCGAACCCACAGGCTCTGGACCGAATGCCAGTACCACTCGCTGGCTCTGGCGAATTTTGTTTTGGATCGACTCATTTACGCAATCTCGTAATGAAAGTTTAACAGTTCAGGCATGAGCAAGACAGTTTTATACAAGCAACTTCAAATACAACTTTCTGATTGGCTGAGGTTGGTTGGTGGACGGTTCCTTGGAAGAAAGCTCAATTTTTGTTACTTTCTTATTACTCATTTTCTCAAACATTTTGAATTTTGAACTTTGAAATTCTCATATCGATTCCAAACCCCCTTTAAGATAGGAGGTTTAGGGAAAAATATGTCCCTCTATGGACTCCAAAAAGGCAATATTGCTTTACCTTCTCATGAGGATCACTTGGCAGTTAGCACGGCATGACATTTTTAGAGCTACCTAGTTGTTCGGGGAGGGCATATTCTATACTATGTCTCCCTGTGGATAATTTATTGTTTCAGCACTGTACATAAACATTCCCATAATTTTCTTCGAGAATTTACAGCTTTTGCTAAAAGCATATGGAATTTAATTTTTCTTTAATTTTTGATTCATATTAGTGTGCTAGCAATAAATGTGTGCTACATTTGGCTGTAATCGGGAAAATATTTTCAAATATATATAAGAATGTATTTCATAATAGAACTTACGACACTAATGTGAATCAATTGCCCAATAAAAAAGTAAAACTCCATTGATTTTCTGCATGCAAAAATAAAAGATATTCGAAAAAGGAATCATTGATAAAGTTTATTAAGTTACATTTATAATTTGTTACTTTGCTCAGACTGGGCATGCAAATGTTTTCTCAACTAAATCTATTTGTAAAAGGATTTAACTAGTACAAATCTCTTCTTTAGAAATCAGACGTGATTTGAATAATTCAGGCGCTTAGTCAGGGCTCCACAAAGAATTCAAATGGGAGAATTGAGGAAAAAAAAATTTTGGAACAGTAGATTTTTCAGTTGTACAACAAAGAAATGGTTTGAAATGTGAATTATTGTTATTATATACTGACTGGTTATTTCTTGTATATCATACAAATTGTGTCTAAAATAGATATTTTCAGTTATATTATAATGTAAACAAGTTCAAAGGGCCGAGCTGCAATCACTTTTGTTCCTCTCACAAAGTTAAAAAAAATTTCGGGTATCTGTAGTTTGTAAGCTATGACAAGTTAATTCTCATAAATGCGTATCTTGAGATTTTAATTAGAAGTTAAAACTATTCGATTATTTGATTTTGTGTTTCGATTCTACTGAATTTAGCTTTCATTACAATTGTATTCTAATGAATTTAGCTTTTAATACTCATAAATTCGCATCTTGAGATTTTAATTAGAAGTTAAAACGATTCGATTCTTTAATTTTGTGTGTCGATTCTAATGAATTTAGCTTTCGACTCATAAACAGAAAGTGTTGTTTACCAATGCAGGGCACTTGTCAATGAAGACATTCGCACTTTAACCGCAAGAATCGTTGATCGCTTTCTACTGGGGCACCTTAACCACAATTGAACCAGAGGGTGTTACCTCAATTATGACCGAGCACCCCCAAGGGCAACATCGGAGGGAACGAACCTTCTCCCACCCTCTCTGACCTCATCGAAAGACTTTTTGGTATACGGATTTAACGTGCTCATATCCGGCCTAGACACGAAGGAATTTAATGGCATTTGTCGGGATTCGAAAAGAGCACCTTCAGTGAAGGGGGTACCCAGTTCGAATCCCGACTCGCTACCACTAAACTACAGAGGGCCCCTATAAACATAAAGTAAAATCTCCAAAATTGGTGAAAATTGTTCAACGAGAAAAAAAAAATATTCAAAAAGATCATGAATTTCTACATTGAAGACTGCTGAATTAGATATAGAATATCAATAAATGCTAATGTATCTTTCTAAAAAACGAGCAGTCACGGAATTGAAGCAGCATATTTAATGACGGAAGTCTTATATTTCTTAAAAGGATTGGAAACTGGATATTCTTTTATTGATCGCAAACTGATGGGCACGGTCTGATTGATTTAAAATATCACCAAATATACAATATATATACTCTTCGAACTTTTACCATAGTCAACAGTTCAGAATAAATTTTGAAGGAGATGTGAATGATAGGTATGATTTCTCCCTTAGGAAGAACTTAACTTTCGTCTATTTTGTATGACAGCTGAATGTAATTTGAGATGAAATGTATCAAAATGCATTAAACTGGAAAGATGATATGACAGGCAACATTTTAGTATATTATTTGCTGATATGTGTGGGTTGAAATTAGCCCGAAGACTTATTCCATTAAAGTGTATGCAGGAGTATCATTGTGTTACATCAGTGTGACACAATATATATATATATATATGTATATATATATATATATATATATATATATATATATATATATTAATATTATGTGTCGTGTGTGTGACGAAAAATGCCTGCTCCTAGTTTTAACCCAACGCGTATTCCAAATTCTCTTTTTAAAAAAGCATAACCCCTCCTCTGAAAGGGGACCTAGGAATAACTTACGTATGTATGTGTTCATGAACCATCACAATCACACACACACACACACACACACACACATATATATATATATATATATATATATATATATATATATATATATATATATATATATATATATATATATATACAGTGGTGGAAATTGATATATGAAAACACGGTTTTTTAACAAAAACTTCTTTAATATTCGTTAAAAATGAATGAAATTTCATATATTTTACATGCTATGTATAACAAATGATTTACAAAAATAAATTTTCATACATAATAATAAACAAAAACATAAGGTCAAAAATTAGATTTTCGTAACATGCAAACATGGAAATTGATTTATGAAATATCACATTTCATTGAAATTAATAGTTAGTAAAGCCGCCTTTCTCCAGCAAAGTTTCTTTTATTCCAGATGGCATTGATAAAATAAGATTTTGAATGTACTTCTGATCAATTAGTTTCCTGTCTTGACGGACTGAAGCTTTCAATTCTACAAGTGATGTGTACTGCATTTCATCTGCATAAACCATTCGAACAAGCTGCCCCAAACGTTTTTGATGGGGTTCAAATCAAGACTTTTAGGTGAATGATCTAAAAGAACAATATATTGTTCGTCAAACCAATCTTTCATTGCATTTGAAGTGTGAATACTTGCATTGTATTGCATGAACATGTAATCAAAACTATAATATTGAAATGCAAATGGAAGAAGGGAATTTTCTTAAACTAAGCTGTAATCAAATGAATTCTGGCGACCACTTAAAAATACAATTTCACTTCTGCCATCATAAGCGATCGCTGTCCAAATCATCAAACTTCCACCACCAAAATTTCTGCTGAATGTAGATTTTGGTTCTTTTCAAAGATCCCTCTAATAATACTTAAAACCATTCGGGCAATCCAAATTAAATTTCTTTTCATCGGAGAAAATGACCTTCTTCCAATTGTCGCCCATTACTATGCACTTCTCGCAAACGCATCTGCCTGTGACGAAGTAACTTTGGACCAGACTTCCTTTTCGAACATTTCAAGCTCCTTGAGAAAAGCAAAATTTGTCTAACTCTTCTACAAGTAACAGGAAGGGATAGATCTTCACAAATCTGCTTCAAACTGCGGCCGGTTTTTGATGCAAGTTGAAGAATCACTCTTTTCTCCATCTTTGTTAAACGTGGATTACTTTTTTTGTTCAAATTTTTGCCATAATTTTCTGGATCTTTTCTATAGTTATATATCACACCAACTGATCTTTTAATTAATTTACTAATTTCCGGAACAAATTTTCCACATTCTAGATATGTATTGATTTTGGCTCTTTCGTCCACAGACATTTCGTTTATTCAACACATTTCGTTTATTCAACACATTTCGTTTATCCATCGTGAAAAGTATGACTGAAACGTATTGCTTCCAATATATAACGCTTTTTATGTCTACTGCGCATGTCACGTTACTTTGCTTTATGCAAATTTTTGTCACATTACTTCAGAATAGCCAATGAAATGTGATATTTCATAAATCAATTTCCATGTTGTATGTTACGAAAATCTAATTTTTGACCTTATATTTTTGTTTAGTATTATGTATGAAATTTCATTTTTGTAAATTACTAGGGGCTTCGCCCCTAGGCTCGCTACGTTCGCTCCTCTGTTATGGCTAATAGCAAGATACATAGGGGTGATTCTCGGGCAATGTAACAACTTCCATCCATTTACTGTTGTCACCCTTAATGCGAAGGGCGTTTCAACACTGTTGAATTATCAGCTTTAAAATTCACTTAAAAATCGAAAATTTAAGATATAGACTTGAAATGTGGTTTATATGAATAGGAAAGCTTTCAGCTTCCATATGATGTAAATATTTTATTTGTAAGATAAAAAACCCAGGAACATCGATATTACATCCACATAGGAGACGATATTTCTTGAAAAACTGTGTTTCGTTTCTATGATGAAAATATTAGTCTGTTTTAAAATATTTTTAAACAAATGAGGTGTAGTTTGAAAGAGAAATATCTGTATTCTTAGATTGTAAAAAAGATCAAAATTCTACGATCATGTTTTGGCGAGTTATCATAATCTGAAGTTATAGCATGATATTCTATATTCCATATTCCATATTCTATATTCATATTTTTTTAGAATATATATATATATATATATATATATATATATATATATATATATATATATATATATACAGGGCTAGATTTGAGGCGGAACGCGCGGAAAAAAAAATTACGTGTGTGTGTGTGTGTGTGTGTGTGTGTGTGTGTGTGATGGGCTCAGCATACGCGCACGATAAACTTTAACTTTACACTAGGGTGGTTCGAAAAAAACTTTTTTTTAAATTTCAGATCGCTAGTGTGCACAAAAGTTGCCATTGGTATAGACGTTAAAAAAGCACTAATTATTATTTTTTTATTAATTTGTCTTCCGGTCGCGCAATGCCATCGAAGTCAGCAAAAAATTGTGAAAAACCTTAATTTTTCATAATTTTTTTAAGCACGCCAGATTGTTTTAATTGCGTTCCTATACCATTAATTAACTACTAAAAGTATGTAAAATAAATATATATGCACTTATTATACATTTGTTTCATATCTTCCGGTCGCGCAACATAGTACAAAATGAGTAAAATTAGTAGATTTTGCAAAATTTCAAAATTTGACTGTTTAGTACATTTTAATCATATGACTTTTAGAGATGCTATAGTTTAATTCTATTACAATAATATATTTAAAATCCAAGCATATCAGATAAACTTTGATATTCAAGTGGAATTCGGTCGCGCAGCTTCGTCAAAAACAGCAGAGTAGCCTACTACCGAGAGGCGAGGCGTACGTGGCGAATGCCGCGCCGTGACGAGTGACCGATATGGCGTATCGGATCGCGCTACGGCTGCTATTGCTTCAAGTGTACTGCAAGATGTTGCGTTGATTAATGAATCAGATACTTCTTATGTTGTAGACAAGAGTAAAGTCCGAAGAGGAAAAACTTGTGTGAGAGCTAGTTTGCAAAGTGATATAAGTTTAGAAATTCTTTACTTTGATGGACGAAAAGACAATACATTGTCAATTGAAAAAACTGGCAGAAAGCACTTTCGCAGAACCTATAAGGAGGAGCATTACTCTTTAATTCAGGAGCCAGGCTCCACTTACATAGAACACTTGTCCTTCTTCAAGCTTAGCAACCGACATAGCTAAAAGCATCACGTCCTATTTATCAGAAAATGGCTTTTTACATGACAAGTTGGAAGTTGTTGGATGTGACGGTACTGTTATTAATACGGGCTTAAGAAATGGTGTAATTCGACAAATAGAGATACATCTGGGAAGACCTCTACAATGGAGTATTTGTCTTCTCCATTACAACGAACTGCCATTCCGCCACCTTTTCCAACACTTAGATGGAAATACAACAGGTCCAATAGGATATTCCGGACTGATTGGAAAGGCCCTACCTGATTGTGAAAGACTACCAGTTGTTGATTTTAATCCTATTGATTGTGAGATTCCAAAGTTGACAAGCGTATTCTTAGCAAGGACCAATTGTACTTGCTTGAGATATCAGAAGTCATCAAGTCAGCACATTGTTCAGAAGACTTTGTAGTACGTGATCCTGGCCCAATGTCACATTCAAGATGGCTTACTACTGCAAACCGAGTTTTGCGCCTCTACATCAGTGTGTCAAGCCCTTCTGAAAATCTGAGAGAAATTGTCACATTCATTCTCAAATGCTATATGCCTATGTGGTTTGCCATAAAAATAAACCGAAAATTCACAGATGGGCCTAGACATGTTTACAAAACTATTGAATCTACAAGGTACTTACCAGAAGAGCTGCTTCAAGTTGTTGATCCCGTTTTACAACGGAATGCTTACTTTGACCATCCCGATAATTTACTTTTGGCTATGGTAAATGATGAAAGAAATTATATCCGAGAGCTGGGTTTTAGGCGTATCATGAAGGCAAAGCAAGCAATATCTGAAAGTGACTTTATCAGAATCTTTAAACCACCAAACCTAAACTTTGAAGCTAAAGACTATACCGAAATTATCAAATGGAACACCAGTACACTGACTCTTCCTCTACTGTTAAGAACATTGACTAATGAAGAGATAAAACTGTATGTGAGCAATGACTTCAAGCCTTTTATAATTATAGATGCTTTCCCATGCTATACACAGACAGTTGAAAGATGCGTTAAGCTAGTGACCGAAGCTTCAAGTAAAGTGTGTGGACACAGTTCCAGAGGCGGCTATATTAGAACCACATTACTGTCACGCTCAGCAATACCAACTTTTTCACACAAATCCGAATTTCGATGTTTATCGATAGATAAAGACTAGAAAGGAAACATAAAGAGAGAGAAAGCGAAATAAATTTGTACATATTGTAAATAACACACCCTACATTGGATGGTTGGTTGGGTAGGGTGTGGGTGGAACTCGGAAATGCAGCCACCTCCCCATGGTGAGTTCTGGGTCGTTTTGTAAACAAAATGAGCGAAGAGCTGCACCAACAATTGAATATTCAAACAAACAAATTACCAAATACTTACTATTAGAAAATTTCTAAATTTTCTGAAAGGAAACATTGTCAAACAACAAAATTGTCAGACAACGATAATGGCTGCTACCGGCTGCGAGCGCATCGCTGGCATTCGTCACGTACGCCTCGCCTCTCTGTCCAGGTAGGCTACTCTGCTGTTTTTGACGAAGCTGCGCGACCGAATTCCACTTGAATATCAAAGTTTATCTTATATGCTTGGATTTGTAATATAATATTCTAATAGAATTAAACTATAGCATCTCTAAAAATCGTATGATTAAAATGTACTAAACAGTCAAACTTTGAAATTTTGCAAAAAACTACTAATTTTACTCATTTTGTACTATGTTGCGCGACCGGAAGATATGAAACAAATGTATAATAAGTGCATATATATTGATTTTACATACTTTTAGTAGTTAATTAATGGTATAGGAACGCAATTAAAACCATCTGGCGTGCTTAAAAAAATTATGAAAAATTAAGGTTTTTCACAATTTTTTGCTGACTTCGATGGCATTGCGCGACCGGAAGACAAATTAATAAAAAAATAATAATTAGTGCTTTTTTAACGTCTATACCAATGGCAACTTTTGTGCACACTAGCGATCTGAAATTTAAAAAAAAGTTTTTTTCGAACCACCCTACTTTACACTATGTAGCGGAGATGAACCACAAACATGTTGTAGACGTAGCCGGAGAGTCAGGAGATGAAGACCATTTCACGAGAGCTGTTGACACATCGGGGAAGAAACCCACGTAGCGATGCAAGGCATTGAAGGGACACACACAACAGCTATGCGACGCATATTAATTTATTCCGGATTCTAATGCAGACAAACATTATTCAGCAAAACACAGGTATCTTGACAATTGGACACACACAATAGCAACGCCACCGGTCCCTGCCGGGGCGCATTCAGAACGCAGATTTTACATCATATCGGACAGCAGGTCCGACAACAACGAGAGTTAGACACGAAGAGACAGAAATCTTCTGTTCACGCAAATAGTAAATGAGTGCTTTGTGATATTGACGCCAGAGGGCCTAAACTACTTAATATTTTAATTGGGCGTCTTTAGATTCGTGGAGTTCACGTGTCCATTTAAGTTTTGTCCAGGGACTTTACTGCTAGATCCCGCGCTTGTTAGAACCGCGAACTATTAACCTGGGTGCAGGATAAGTGGCCATAAAGTTCTTGTAAAGTGTGGTTTTTGACGTTACATAACCCATAAATTCAGAGTGGTTCGAGGGCTCTTCAAGAATTTTGACATTACACTGACATTTGGAATCTCATAAACTTCCTACACTCATATCTGGGGATGTTATTGAGTTCAGCTACTTCACACACACACACACACACACATATATATATATATATATATACACACACACACACCACACACACACACACACAGACACACACACACATATATATATATATATATATATATATATATATATATATATATATATATATATATATATATAGATAGGGAAAACTTCTATATAGCGGCTAGTAATGATTTTGAATAAAAGTGGCCGTTGAAAAGTTATTCCATAATACACTGCTGGCCACTGTAAATGCAACACCCTGAAGGAAACATGCAAATAACATGAAATTTACAACATGCATTAGCGGAGGTGAGATATGCAAATGATTAGAATTTCAGCGCAGGTGAATTTTTAAAGATTAATTTTTAGAATTTAATTTATTAAATGCTGATCACGGGATTTATTTTTCTGGTACTTTAAATAAATTTATCGTCACGTGCATAAGAACTAAATAGACAAAAAAATATTTTTTTCTTGCTAATGCGGCAGGCGATTGGACATTATTTTGTCTATAAAAATATCCCTTACGATTTTTTTATATACATATTTTTTTTTCTACATCAATTGTATATATTGATCGTCGTACTTATTATAAATATATATATATATATATATATATATATATATATATATATATATATATATATATATATATATATATATATATATATATATATTTATTTTTTTTGGCATTAATTGCATAGATTGACCGTTGTATTAAAATTTGAATGTACTCCGTAGCGAAGTGCGGGTTTTCAGCTAGTATATATATATACGTATGTATATATAAATGAAGAGAGAGCATATATATATATAGAGAGAGAGAGAGCAGTGGAGCCTCCGTCCGTGATCTCGGGGTCCCAGGTTCTGACCTTGCTCGGAGAAAAGGCGTGCGATTCGGTTTAAGGAGTTCGGGAAGGCTTGCGAAAACGGTTTAATGCCGGATTTTGTCAGAGGGTTAATTTCCGGATTCTGTCCGATCAAAAACCACGGCGATGCTCGGATGAAGCGTCATTATGACGTGTACGGGGTCGTCCTAAATGGAGCAGAACCATTTTTTTAATTACTAAGGGCTTCGCCCCTAGGCTCGCTCCTCTGTTATGGCTAATAGCGAGATACATAGGGGTGATTCTCGGGCAATGTAACAGCTTCCATCTATTTACTGTTGTCACCCTTAATGCGAAGGGTGTTTCATCACTGTTGAATTATCAGCTTTAAAATTCACTTAAAAATCGAAAGTTTAAGATATAGACTTGAAATGAGGTTTATATGAATAGGAAAGCTTTCAGCTTCCAGATGATGTAAATATTTTATTTGTAAGATAAAAACTCGAGGAGCATCGATATTACATCCACTTTGTGGACGATATTTCTTGAAAAACTGTGTTTCATTTCTTGATAAAAAATATTAGTCTGTTTAAAAATATTTTTAAGAAAATAAAGTCTAGTTTGAAAGAGAAATGTCTGTAGTCTTATATTGTAAAAAGATCAAAATTCTACGATCATTTTTTGGCGAGTTATCGTAATCTGAATTTATGGCATGATATTCTTTATTCCATATTCCATATTCCTATTTTTTAGAATATATATATATATATATATATATATATATATATATATATATATATATATATATATATATATATATATATATATATATATACATATATAATATTAAAAACTAGTAATTTCTTAATTCAACACTCTTAACATTTATAAACTATTAATTCCTCACTTTACTATTCCAAATTACAAACCCTTTTTTAATTCCTTAAAACATTTAATTCCCTTTGGGCAATCGCGTTAAATTCCATTATTACAGCCTTAGGCAAAATCATTCAAGATGGCTGTCTTATTTAACTAAAAGGACTCGACGCGGCGTCAGTACAAGTTTAAATCAGTTCTGCACATCAACAATAACTTTAAACCAATGAACTATTAAGACACACCCTTTAATCACGTGATGGGGTGAAGTTTATATAACTCGTGACGTCCGGAAGTAGGACGGATTTTTGTACTTTTCTCAAGCAACATACTGTAGCTAACATAACAAGGACAGTGAACTATAAGCTACCATGTGTACCTTACAAACTTTTTGGACTCACCCCAATGTTGTGAGAGTTGAGGAGGAAAGTACAATAACTTCAAATTATTATTGTCATGTTCTATTCCATCAACTTAACATTTTTCTTTTGGTTGATGTTGATATTTTCATTGTTATATTCTATTATTTGTATGAGTCGACTCAAAATTAAAATTGATGTAAAGTGAAAATTTGATAACTTAGTTTTTTTTTGGTTAAATTTAATTGAAATTTTTTTTGCTGGGATGTTGTTGTGCGGGGAGGGCCCGCCCTGCACAGCAATTTTCAGTTGATGATTAGGAAGAATCTTCAATTTAATATTATGTGTATTTCTTTTTAGTGATTTTTATATATATTTTTCAGTAAATTTGATAATGTTGTTATGTCAGCTCATCACGCGATCTTTAAAATTTTTTTTTGCAATTTAACTTTAATTGAAAATTATTCGTTAACTTATTCCAAATTTTTTAATGCCCATTCTTCTCACTCATTTGAGTGAGTCTTCCCTCCAATGCAGGCATTGTAGGTCAGCCTCTTCTCGGACGGGGGGGGGGGGATATTCTATAATATTAAAAACTAGTAATTTCTTAATTCAACACTCTTAACATTTAAAAACTATTAATTCCTCACTTTACTATTCCAAATTACAAACCCTTTTTTAATTCCTTAAAACATTTAATTCCCTTTGGGCATTCGCGTTAAATTCCATTATTACAGCCTTAAGCAAAATCATTCAAGATGGCTGTCTTTTTTAACTAAAAGGACTCGGCGCGGCGTTAGTACAAGTTTAAATCAGTTCTGCACATCAACAATAACTTTAAACCAATGAACTATTAAGACACACCCTTTAATCACGTGATGGGGTGAAGTTCATATAACTCGTGACGTCCGGAAGTAAGACGGATTTTTGTAATTTCTCTTGCTGCATCCATACCGACGGATCGGTCGGTGATCTCAATAAAAATGTTCCCGTAAAATCTTGTGTCGACGACTGGTTTTTTCGGACAGACTACCATTCCAGTGTCTACAGAGATGACGGTGATGTGGGGTTGCGGCATTCTTCTTTTTAATGACCGACGGCCGTTCTCCCCATGTCACATATATATATATATATATATATATATGTATCTATCTATCTCTCTCTATATATGTATAGAGATGTGTATATATATATATATATATATATATATATATATATATATATATATATACAGTGCTAGATTTCTAGAAATAGAGGTACCGGAACTGTAACCTCACTATAATTAATGACAAAAATAAACAAAGAACAGAAATTGATAACAGAATGAAAATGGCTAATAAATGCTTTTTTGGGCGGAGAAGACAATTGAGATCTAATCTCGAAAAACTACATTTAAAATTAATAAGACACAAATACTACCTGTCTTACTTTACGCAAGTGAAACAGGGACCTTGACCATAGACACGCATCACTCACTGGACATGTTGGAGAGAAAAATCCTCAGGGCTATCTTTGGCCCAGTGCAGGAGGAGGGGCGTTATAATAGAACCAGATATAATTTTGAACTGTATAGGCTTTATGGGCAATCACATATAACACAAGCCATCTGTAGTAATAGATTGAGATGGCTTGGCCAGGTTTGGAGAAGCTCGGAAGATAATCCCACTAAGATCTTGACATTCAAAAAAACCTGAGGGATCTCGAGCTAGAGGTAGACCTTCGACTAGCAGTCATACGTAACCTTTTTTGCCTAGGGCCGCATTCATATAATTTCCAAATTGTAAGGGCCGCAACGTTATAGTGATATGACGAAAAAAATCCTTATAGGGAAAAACATTATTGGTTTAACTCCATTTGATTAAAGATAAGGATGCACACTGTGGTAGAGTTAATTGGGTGGTATAGTAGTAGGCAATGATACCATTACTCTGAATTCTAAACAATACATTAATTTATTAACATAACACATATATTAGTACACATTCAATTATATTATTGATAATTATCAACCTAAAGAAACACTCATTATATCAAAGTATTATTTAATTGTACTATTTCACTTATTTAAATTGATTTCATTTCAGTACGCAATATATATTATTTCTTAACTTTAACCTATATTATAGGATTCGGGTATTTATTGACATTTGGCAATAGGTAATGAAAGGTTACCTCCATTTTTGCAGACTGCAGAAGGGAAACATTCGCCGGCATATTCATGTGCATCGATTGGGATATCTTTCATCAGGATTCACTTTCGCTGGGGAACGCAGTCATCAGAATCGCTATATGGCGCGGGAAGAAGCGGGCTTTAACGGCAGAATCGGTTCTCCATCTTTGGCTTGTGGGGGTTAGGCAATCTATCTTGGTTCCGCAGCTCAACTATTCTCCTCTCATCGGTAGCTTGCAGGGGTCAGGCAATCTATCTTGGCTCCGACGCTCCTCTATGCTCCTCTCATCGCTAGCTTGCAGGGATCAGGCAATCTCTCTCGGCTCCACTATTCATCTATTCTCCTATCATCGTTGGCTTGCAGGCTTATAGCGATGCGCTAAGTCTGGGCGCAATCTCCCATATGGTCTTTTTAAATTTCTCGCTTACGAGGCTACTACTCTATATCCGTGTGCTGAGTCTGAGCGCCAAAATCAATCATATCTTTTTTTTTATTATTCTCACTCTCTCTATTTTTTATCTTCTCAACGCCCCCGCCTTTTCATTTTCATTCGTCCCTCATGTTCAACCTTTTCTCTCACTTCCACTTCGATTCGCTATTTTTTACCACCTAATTATTTCTTTAAACCATTCAGAGTGAGGGACGTTTCATATGAAAGCAATTCCGCCTTCAATTCACCCCTGCCTTTCTAGGGATCATGTTTTCCCAGAACATCTCCTATGTGTGGGGTCATCTTCTCTTTGCCAACAATTCCCTTTTCATCTCGATGTCCCCTCTATGTAGCCCCCTCTCTGTTTCGTCTCTTAACTGTTGCTTTTCAATTCCTTCTTCTTCATCCGGTCCTTTGTACAACAGGCTCCATTTCAGTTTTTTTTATTTTACCCCCGTTTGTTTGAGTTAATTGGCTTGTCTGCACTTTTCGAACTTCTAACATACCGTATCCCCACGACATTCTTCTTGTATCGTCTGGCGTCATTTCACTGTTTCATTTTCCGTCCCGTTTGTTAATTGGTTTGTCTGCACCTTTTCTATTTTTTTATATGTCATAATCCACGACACACACCACTTGATAAATCAACACATATTTTCTAAAATTAAAGCAGAATAACAGTACTTATTATTTATCATCATACCAGTCAATACTAGCTCAAACATTAACAACAGCGTATTTCCCAATATGATTTTTTTCATCATATTTCTGTACTTCAAAATACATATACAAAGAAAAAAAAACTCAAAGTTAAACTTTCTTCCAATTGTTTATTTAAAAATTAGTGTGACTTTTGATACTGAAGACCATTTTTTTACTATATTAGACAAACTGGGTGTATAATTGCTACATGCTAGCCTCAATACGTCATCAAGGTGAGAATCAGTAAGTCGATTCATGTATACGTTTTTCGCATATTTCATTTTAGAATAGGATGATTCACAAAGATACGTTGATGCGAATAAGGTGAGTAACAGAAAGGCACAATTTTGTACAGTTTTATATTTCTCAGGGACTAATTTTCAAAAATCTATGTTTCAAAAATCTCGTTTTCTTCTCTCTTTTCTTTAAAAATAGCTTTCAGATTAGTATCATTCTTAAACTCGATAAATTCATCAAATAGCTTTACATAATCATATCCGAATGCAGCTAATTGTGTTATAGTTGTGTTATAGGATTTTCTATAAGCAACAAACAATTCTTGATACAATGTATGTCCTGAAACCTTGTCTTACATTCCTTGGCTAAGGCAGTTAAATAATTTAAAAATATCTCATAGTTTTTTGGGGAAATATTCATTCCATCTTGTTTATATTTTGTTAAGGTTGGAAAGTTAAGCAATACTTGGTTCTTTATTTCTTCGTGAGAAATGTTTAATTTTTCTTCAAAAGCAAATACTTTATTCTCCAATTGCGAAATGGTTTTATTTTCACCCTGTGACCCACGATTAAGTTCACTAAGTTTTTCTGTGATGTCGCATAGAAAAGCTAAAAGACACCACCATCCATCATTATTAAGTTCGCTGTAAATTTTGTTGTTTTGCTCTAAAATAATTTCTTGTCTTAAAGAAAAGAATCGCACCAGAACTTTTCCTCGGCTTAGCAATTTCACTGAGGTATGTAAAAGGACGTCGCTATAATTACTGTTTAATTCTTCTAAAAGAATTTTAAATTTTCTGTGGTTCAATTCTCGTGCTCGGATATAATTCACTATATTTATTACGGTCTTCAATAAGGCATCTATTTCGCAAATAGAGATACTTGCTGCTAAGTTCTCTTGGTGTATGATACAGTGAAAAGACAAGAGATTTGTTAAATTGTATTTCTTTTTCAATAGGGCAACAAATCCCTTTTCAGATCCGGTCATTGAAGGACATCCATCCGTGCATATACAAACTAATTTTTTTATATCAATATGATTGTTCTCAAGGAATGTACTAATATTATAAAGATAGTCCGTGCCTCTGGTTTGATTTTTCATAGGAAGAAATTTCAAAAAATCTTCGTGAATAATATTTCGTTCAGTACAGAATCTAACAAAAACGGAACATTGCGATGTCGCTGAAATATCAGTGCTAGAATCGAAAGCCAAACTAAAATATTTACGATTTTTCAAGTCTTATAAGATGCGACTGAAAACGTGTGTTGCAATATCTTCATTGCGTCTAGCGCAGGTAGAATCAGAAAGCTGCATGTTTTTGATTTGAGTTATTATTTGGTTTTTATTAAATTATATTTGGTTTTTATTTGGTTTATCAAATAATACGTTGGAAGCACTGAGAAAGCATTGCGTCACACCTTCTGCGTCAGTAAATGATTTCATATATTTTCCAAGTATGTAACAAATTTCATACGACGCTCTTGTCACCGATGAATATTGTGAAATCGCCATTGATAGAATATTTTGTTCTTGTTGCAATGATTTCTTGACAAAAGTTAACTTTTCACTTCTTATCAAAGAGCCGCAAGGAAAAGTGTCATTAAATGCTTTATGTTTCGTAGTATAATGACGAACAATGTTATATTTTTTTAATATAAAGTTCTCACGACAGATCAAACATGTGACCAAATGATTTTTATTTTTAACAACGAAATATTCTTCTTCCCAATTGTCTTGATAAACTCTGTTTTCATCAGACAATTTTCGTTTGCCATTTGAAGAAACTCCTGCCATTATGGGTATTAAATTATAACGAAACAAGACGTTCAAAACGGCAAAGCAGGCTAATCCGTTTCGCGTAATAGGCACTTAAAATAAAAACATAAAAATGTCACGCATAAACGTTATTACCACAGATAAATATCTAAATATCTTATTTCTTAACTTTAGACATGTCAAATATGTCATCATAGGACGGTAGTGATTTCGATGAAGGCGCAATTTTAGATGTAAAAATCTTTTTGTTGGCCAAGAGCCAAGATCATGGAGTTTATAGTTAAGTGCCGCAACTGACAGTTTCAGTTAGATCTCAACGAGCGATGATTGTTCACGTTATTATAATACTTATAAAAATATAAAAAATATACTAAAAAATATAGATAAATTTAGAATGACAGTTTTTTTAATTACGTCTCTATTAATGAAAAAATAAAAATTAATGTGTTCTGGGCCGCACATATTTGCTTGACGGGCCACAGGTTGAGTACCACTGGACTAGATGGTTAAATGGCGTTGAAAAAGACTTTGAAAGTTAAAAATTGGAAAGCGGTCGTCGCAGATAGAAGACGCTGGAAGGAGTGCGTGGTTGAGACAGCCAGGGCCTGTAAAGGGCTGTTGTGCTTGTGCTTGTGAAGAAGACGAAGACAAGTACAAAAATGTGTTGTAGAAAAGTAATAAAAGCAGTAAAAAAGCACAGTTTCATGATTGTTTAAGTTTTGTGCCCATCCTAAAAGATTGTCCAAAACTTCATGTATTCATCATACTTCTTGTCTCTTGACGACTCCTTACTCTTGACGGCTAATGCTGAATGGTGTCCAGACACAAGCCAAGAGTCAACATACTTAGATGGGTTAAAGAGCCGAAGAGGAGGCCCATTGATCTTTACAAACAACAGGCCAGAAACTCTTGAAATATTCAGTGGTGATCTCAATGGTGTGATAGTGAGGTTCATCTGTGATAAACCTTTTTCGTATTCACCCGACGATATGGCTATCGAATTGATTGACTGTTTCAACGGGTTGAGACTTTCCGGGAACACCCTGAAGTGGAGATTCTCTCGGAATCCTGTAATTAGTTGCCTTTCATTAAGTTTGTACTTATAGGCAAGTTTCCGCATTTCATTTTCCCCAAACGTTATTGGGACATTTTATGGCCAGTTTTTTCATCCATTACTCTGATGGTATCAGCAAGCTCAAAGTCTTTTTCACTGAGCAGTCTTGTTTCAATAGACTTTTTAAGTGCCCCGTAAAATTTTTCGGAGTTCAAAGGCTGGTTGTTTTTCCTACCTTCTTTTTCGTGGAGAGGAACTCCAAAAAAAGACAAGTTGTTTACTGCTTCTTGAGCTATCGATGAGTAAAATCCTTGAACTGATTTTCTTTTCTCAAACAAAGAAGCTGTAATTTTTAACTTTTTGTTAGCATAGCTTAGATCAACGTTGCGATGTTGCAAAGCTTCAGTTAACTCTTACAGCTCTTGCAATGCATCAGCCATCAAATCCAGGTCTAAAATGAAATTAGTTTCAGTAATGTTTTTTGAGGAGGCCTTCAAACGTACTTTTTTCTTTGCTGTCTCTGGTTGGGTCATTTGAAGTTTCTTTAAAGTGATGGACTAGTGCTTCATAAGACCTCCAAACGGCTGACACAGATCTGAAACTAGACGCAACACAACGTGGGCTCAAAACTCTTCCGATTTTTAAAAGTTCTGTCTCTAGTAAACTTGCACAGATTCGCAGTTCCCTGCTGTTCTTTGGTGAAGCATGATACACAACATACAGTTTATCGATGAAGGATTTAGATCTATCAACTCCTAAAACTGACTGAACTACATCAGACACTGAAAGCTCAAGCCTGTGGTTAGCACAGTGCCAAAAAATAACAGAAAGGAAATTTACACAAAATAATGCTCCAACAACTTTGTTTTTACCAATCATAGTAGCAGAGCCGTCACATGTCAAGCTTGATAAGTTTTTACTTAAAAACGTATCAGTTATTCCATTAGACTGAAGACAGTTAATCAAAGAGTCAAATACCGCCTTAGCAGTAAAACCATCAAGTTCTACTAAATCTAAAAAGACGTTGGTAGAACCATACATACCAGTTTTAGGCAAAGAACAACAAACGTAAACAATCAAACTTGATTTGTTACTAAGGGAATTGTAAAACATCTCCGGCCCCCCACTCCATAAGGAGTATCAGCCATTACATTACTAAAGGCCGGCCTCACGATCGCAATCCCGCCGTTCGGTGAGGAACCGCAGGAAAGAGGGTCGTGAATAGAATTAACACCTCCAAGTCAGACTCCCGCCCAATTTAATCAACAGAAACCGCCCAGAAGTGGCAAGCAACAGCAGTTTAAAAATTTTTTTTTTCCTTTTTTGATTCTGCTAAGCACCATAATGTGCAATCACCATAATGTTCCCTATACGAGTTATCCTGCGCTCCGTCTCAAAGCATCCTTTTTTTTCAAATTATAAAGTCAATACATAGACATTTACAATAATCTTCAACACAAGTCAATACATAGATATTTACACACATAATTATAAATAATTGCGCTATATAAATGTAAATTCTCACAATTTAACATTTGGGGACAATTACATACCCATAACATGGGCACATAGCATGAACAATTTCACCCAAATAAATCATTTGGGGACAAATATATTTAATTACAAGATAGAACACACATTATTTACAAAAGGGGACAGGAGGTAAGTAGTGATTATTAAACAGGAGGTAAGTAGGGATTATTTTATGTTAATAAGCTTTACTCAGTTTAGCGTTGAAAGTAAGTATAAGCTAGTAAAGCCCCAAGTAATTTTAAAGACCCTGAATCAACCACAGCAAGGAATTATTTTTAAAATAGTGTAAAGTATTTGTATGTAAAGTATGGGCCTGTTCACATAGGAGTTCGTTGCGTTGCGTTAAGGAAAAGATGACGTTGAGACGAAAATAAACCAATCATAGGCGTTAAAAATTTCAATGCTAATCGTTTGGAGGCATATGATTGGTTTATTTTCGTCTCAACGCAATCTTTTCCTTAACGCAACGCAACGCAACGGACTCCTATGTGAACAGGCCCTTTATGTTACTAAGGGAAGTTGACTCATCAATTATCAGGCCAATTTTCGTGTCATTCTTCATTATTTAATTAACAAATGTTTTCTTCATTTCTTTACTTATGTGCAAAGTAATGTTAGTACAGGCTTTGTATGAATGTAAAATGCGACCCATGTGAAACCCATTAAGTTCTTGCAAATCAATTTCTGTTTCAAAATTGTGAAAGGACTGATTTTCTTTAACAATCTTTTATGCAGTACGAAATATATTTTCAGTAGCTTGTTTTTCGTGAGCACGGTGCTTCAAAACAACTTTCTCCAATACTTCATTTTAACTTTCACATAAAATTTTGACAGCTGCTCTATGACCAGCACTTTTTTTGTGTTCATACATTTTTTTCCTTAACGAAGTTTGCTTTTTTTCTTTAGTGTCGCCGTAGCTACTTATCTCTCCAGTTGCCCACGCTTTTGAAATTTTCATACCTGTTTTCTTTTGGATAGATAAAACCCCAACCTTTTCAAAAGCACTGCATCCTAACTGTCTATTTTTAACAAACAGCCAGTCATATTTTCGGCAAAACTCGTTTTTTGCGAGTTAGTCCAGCAATCTGGCAAGACATTGTCGCACTCAACAGATGTATCTTTTTCTTTAGGGTATTCTACATTTACAGTCAAGCTTTTCAGAAACCATTGTTTCGCTTACAGTGTTAGAGGATGGTTAGAACCTTGGCTTTTCATTTCGCCGTCATCGTCATTAACCACTTTGTCATCACTGGTATCTTCGCAACTAATGCTGTGCTTAAGTCTTTTATTGCAACACGAAACTAAGAAAAAATCGGTTAGTTTTTTGCTCATTTCACTTCACAATCTATCGCACTCACACAGACTTGACACTGTTCAAACGCAACTAACCTCAACAACACAACATGGAAGAAGGGTAGCTGCCTCGGGGAGGTCGATTCTCTAAATGAGAGGTTGGGGCTAATCAATACCTCATTTGCAAACCCGCGAAAAGTCAATACTGTCCGCAAAAATGAGTCAGACTTCCGTCTCGTCATCCGACCAAGTTGAAGCCACAATACCACCCGCTTCAGTGAAATAGTCACAGTTCGCTGTACACAATAGTTCAACAAACTACATCATAATCGATCGTTACGACCTGCGAATGGTTCTTTTTCGTGAAGTGTAAAGAGTAGTAGGTAAGGCTCACTCACTAACAACAGAGTAATTTGTGATTAAATAAATGTTTTTAACTATCGTAATTTTTTTTTCCGCGCGTTCCGCCTCAAATCTAGCCCTGTATATATATATATATATATATATATATATATATATATATATATATATAGTAACCACCGCTTATAGTGATCAGTGGTTATAAGAATCAACCGTTTATAAGAATCAATATCGCGAAAGCAAAAACAAATGTATTATTTCCATGTTAAAATTTTCGCTTTAAAGAATCAATCCACCGGTTTTAAGAATTCAGTTTACACACTTCGCTTTCCTTTTATTTTTCAAAAAAAGCCACTTAAACCCTCAAAAGGCACGAATTTCTTTCGTTTTTTAAAAAAAGAAATATTGATACGATGGGATGGAATATAGTCATAAAACTCATCCCTTTCTTTGTTAGACATAACATAATAGTTTCCTCTTAAATGCTTTAGCACAACACTGCCCTATTAGCTTGACCCGGGGGCATCTTTACCCGTCCGAGTCCGATTTCACTTTTCTCTACTGACAAACAAAAATAGGAACTCTTTTTCCCACCTCCCACATCCTGGTTGCGGCTTCCTGGATCCTGAAACACATAAATCTTTGGCGAAGTGTCCACTATCACATGCTTAGGCAAACGTGACATTAGTAGATTCAGCACGTTATCAAACCGCGAAACGTAAGCTAGAAAGTGAATCTTCGTCTGAGACTATTAGTATTGAAAGAGGTATAAACAGCCTCCTGAAAACTTCATTACGTCAAACTACCATAGAAAACTTTTTCTTGCTCCCTTCCCGTAGTTGAAATGTTAAAACTGTTAAGCAGGTATGTTGAAACAAATATCGGACTTTTTCTTCTCTTACTATAATCATGTGTATCTATTTATAGGTGTAAAAATTAAGTTGTATTTTTTAAATTATAAAAAAATAATTTTAATAAAAGATAATTAACGTAAATTAAAGAGTATTTTATGGTAAATGATCTAATATACGTATAAATAGGTGTGTGTTTGCCTGTCCAAAAACCTAAATTTCGGCTATAAGAATCAACCGCTTATAAGAATCAAAAACAGTAATAACAAACGTGATTCTTATAAGCGGAAATCACTATATATATATATATATATATATACAGAGAGAGAGAGATTACATATGTTAGATTCTTGCTTGACTTACTAATTAATTCACCAAATACAGACACTTGTTAATACTAAACATTTATTAAAACTTAAAACGTACTCATAACCTTTCTATAGCGTACAATCTTTATCAATTTTTTAACTTAACTGACCTTCTCTCTTTTAAAATTAAATGATAATATATTTCATACTTACAGCTGTTGCCATTCCACTGTAGATATTCTCTAGCGTAATAATAATAATAAATAAATATGCCTTTTGACAATTACAAATAAAAATATGCTTACATTCGACCATCCTGACTTTTCAATTGTCCTCAATTGAAGTAAATATTGACACACATTACAACAACAGTAAAACACAAAAAATATATATATATCTCCGTCTTATATAAGATCTCTTTAACGTAGTAGTCTATGCATAGTTCACTTGAGTCGTTGTTGGCTTTCAGGTTCGTCATCAGAACTTGTTGGAGTTATCATCATAGTCAAGTGTTGGAGTTATCATCATAGTCATTCCAGCTTTTCCAAGCTTTGAATTGATTAACATGAGCTGTAGTGGCATAAAGACGACCATTTTTATCCTCTAATTGTGAGATTCTATATGTATCACTAGGAAGAATTTCTGTGACAACCATAGGTCCTCGATAACGTGGTTGCGTTTTTGTTGATTCACCGGTTGCCTTAGGATTTCTCCTTTATCAAATGTCAATGTACGAGACTTCTTTTTATCATAATATACTTTCATTTTTTTTGTTCTTTTACAATTTTTTCCTTTGCTTCGAGTTGTAATTCTTCTGGATCATTCCAAACATCACAATCTTAATCAGCCAATAACCTCAAAATTCCATCTTTAAATCTTGGTACATATCCATGAAGAATTTCAAAAGGTGTTTTCCCAAGAGTTTTATTCACAGTGTTGTTCAAGTTTCTTTCTACTTCTTTAATTTTTTTGTCCCAATCCTTTTGATTAGTATTTTCAATTGACTTCATCATGGTGGATAATATTGTTCTATGAACTCTCTCGACCATTCCGTTTGCTTGCGGGTGAGATGTAGAGTTCAATGTGTGCAAAATTCCATTCTCAGAGCAGAACCTTTGAAAATTATGTGAAGTGAAACAGGAGCCTCGATCTGATATTATACGATTCGGTAATCCGAAATCTTCAATAAAATTTGTCACTGATTTAAGAACATTCTTAGATGATGTGTCTCTCACAGGATAGAGTCGTACAAATCTGGTCATGTTATCGTTAATGACAAGTAATTCTTTGTTTCTTTTACAACTTGTTGCAAACGTTCCTAGGTGATCAAGATGTACAGTAGCAAAGGGTCTCCGGCCTGTTGGAATACCATGAAGAAAGCCTTGCTTCTTTCCGCTTGGAACTTTATTGACTAGACATTCGAAACACATTGATATGTGGCGACCAACATATTTCTTCATAGTTCCTTGATTTTTGACACTGTCTTGTCTACGGCAAAATGACCCATAAGGTCATGAAATTTTACATTAATGCTTTTTCTCATACTTTTTGGTAAGACAAATAAAAGTCTCTTTTCCACACCTTCATTAATGACACCGAATAATCTGTTTTTCTTTAAAACGTAATTTTGAACTTTTTGCTTTCTTCTTTTGTTCTGTTTTCAATATCTTTTTTGAGAATTAGCAATAGCTCTTTCAAAGTATCATCTGCATGCTGCATCATGAGAACTTGATCTTCAATACTTAACGTGAGACAAACCTCTAATTTATTTTCTATCAAGTAATCTAGTGTATCTGAAGAATTCAAAACTGGAGCTCTACTGACTGCATCAATATGAGACATTTTAACGCCGGGCCTATGGCGGATTTCAAAATTTAATTCTTGAATAAGGAGACTCCAACGAGCAATTTGAGGATTACTTGTTTTCTTAGCATTCATATAAACGAAAGCTTGGCAGTCGGTCACTACTGTGAAACTGATACCCAGCAAAAATTGTCTAAGTCGTACCAATGTCCACACAATTGCCATTAATTCCAATTTACTCGAGTGATATTTATTTTCCGTTTCTGTAGTCTTTTTACTTACACAGTAAACTAAATGCCATTTATTATCGTTTCCTAGTTGAAGCAACATGCCAGTTATACCGTCCGCACATGCATCGGTATGTACTTCAGTTTTCGCTTCAGGATTGTAGAGAGCCAAAATCGGTTGGTTCGTTACCTCACTTTTTAGTGTTTCGAATGACACTTCTTGAACTTTTTCCCATTTAAAAATTTCATTCTTTTTTGTTAGTTGAGTCAAGTGTTTTGCTTTAATGGCATAATTTGGAATAAATCTTCTAAAGAAGCTTGTCAAACCGAGGAATCTTCGAACGTCATGTATATTTTTAGGCTGGGGAAACTTGGATATAGCTTCTACTTTTCTGTATCCTGGTTTGATCCCATATTTGTTAATGATAAATCCTAAATACTCTACTTCTTGTTTTACAAATTTGCATTTGGGTAATTTCAGGGTTAAATTTGCGGAACGTAATCCGTCGAAAACTCCAATTAGTTTTTGGATCATTTCTTCCCAAGTTTTGGCTGGAATAAGTATATCATCCAAATAGCATAATACATCTTTGTTGCGTAGAGGGCCCAACGCGAGGTACATCAAACGTTGAAATTCTGCTGGAGCATTTGTTAAGCCGAAAATCATCCCCTCGAACTGTCCTGTTTCATCTGGTGTTATGAAAGCTGTTTTTAGCTTTGCCTTTTCGGTTAAAGGTATTTGTAGATATCCATGCGCTAAGTCCAAGGTTGTAAAAAAACTGCACTCGTGTAATGAGGAATTTGCACGTTTTTTTATTTTGCATTTATGATATAGAAAATAGAAAAATATGATCGAAAGCATCCTTTTTTTTTAGTTTTAGAACTCTAAAAGTTAACATAATTTGTTTTTAAACGCGCACTATTTACTTCGTCTCAAAAACGCTACTTTTCCTACGCGGATACATGTGACGTCACAATGCTCCATAGCGAATTTGTTTACTTCGGGGTTTGGATTGTGTTGCGTAGTTTGAGTTTGATATCTAGTGTTTTTTCTTTATTTTTAAGATGTCAAAGTGTGTTAAAGCAAATTTTAAATATTGTATAGTACCTTGCTGCACAAGCACGACGGTAAATACCGGTAATGAACCGGTCTTTTATTTTATAATATTTAGTGAGAACAGTGTCCTGTCTCTCTAAAAATCTGCTTTTTTCAACAACTTTTGTTCGAAATGAGCCATCTTGTGGTATTAAAGGCTCCAAATTATTTTTTACTAAATCTTTCCCTTTAATGAATTTTATTGAATTGCCTACACAAGAAAGTTTTGACTTCTTCCAGTAACTCGAAACTGACGTCACTGCTGGTTCTTCACTCCGTCTATGAAGCCACATAAGCAAAGCTACAGCATGTTTACATCCACCTGTAAAAAATATATTTACAGAAACCCTCAGAAATATTAATATACAATTTAGTTAACAAAAATCAAACTATTGTCGGTTAAATTTAAACTAGCATTTAATGCAAAAATGAAAACTATATTCCGAGAATATCATATTTTATTCACTTGAATAATCATTGTAAAATGTTTATTTGCATTAAAATTTTGATTTTATGAAAGATGTTTCAAATAAAATGCTGTTATTTCTGACTTTAATTTTTTTCTGTGTTCAATAAATGAATAAACTTTCATCCATAATTGAAAATCGTTAAATTACCATATTATCTCTATCAGATTAAATTATTTTGAATATACCTGAATATCTTCAGAAAAACTAGCATTCTGGATAGCGGTCTATAAAATGTTTGTTCACAGCAGAGATATGCAATATACAACTCTTAAAGTATATTACATACAGTTACTTGATAATAGCTTTGATGCTGAAACAGTTGTAAATGCTCAGTAAGTGGATCTTCATTCAATAATTTTTAAATTTAGCTATAATTGTGGGTTTTAATATGATACAGATGATTTGCCAAATTTATATTCTCCAGATGGTGAATTCCACCTAACATGAAACCATTACGAAAGAAAATCATTTTAAACAAATTCTTAAGTGTTATATATCATTGGAAAGCTTATGGCCTCTAGAACTAGAACCTATTATTGCTTTTCCCTTACATTAAGTTTGTTTTGTAGGGGAAGTAATGGAAAAATATCTATTTGTAAGTTTTTTTAGCAAGTAAAATTATCATTTTTATACCTTATTACTTACGTAAATTATGCCACTGAATTTAATTGGAGTAAATTTAATATTTATGTAAAATCTATAAAAGTAAAAGAAATGCATGTTTGTGACTGTTTTGAATATAAATAGCCTAGTTAAGGGTACAGTTGCAACATCATGTATTATATGTAACGTCTGTTACAAATAGTTTTTAAATTTTTTATTATAGAAAAAAATGACTGAACTTTTATGTCAAGGTTCTGATAAATTACAGGCATGTCTTGTGATGTTATTTTTTAAATTTTTGGGCAAATTTACATAAGATTCACAGATTTTTTTATTATTTTTTTTTTTATTTTATTATTATTATTATTATTATTATTATTATTATAGCTTAAATACACCAGAAATAAATTTTGAAACCTGTCAAGTTTATCTTTAGTATTGGTTTTATCAGGAAAAAATAACGTACTCCTATTTTGAAGCATTAATATGCATCTCATAATCTTTTTATAATTTATTTTGTGTGTGAATGTAACGTCCGTTACAATGGAATTCACCAGACGATGGGTTGGGGGTAGGTGATGAAATTTTAAAATAAATACAATTTGTATGCAAAATGTGACAAAAGCATAAAATATATTAATTATTTTGTAAGTTTATTTTTAATTAATCTTTTTACACTAGTTTTGGGTGCTAGTTTTTTACATAAAATGTATAAAGTATTGTATTAAAAAGATTTTTTTATAACTGCTGAAGTATTACTAATTATTTATAAATGACTTAAAGCGGGGAAAGCTAACCATGAATGGTCTATTGTATCTACCCCAAACACACTATCATTAAAACTTTTAGATAAAATTAAATATAATACATAAAGGAACTCACCCAAAGATGCCGCACAGTCATTGCATTGGACGGAAAGGACATTTTCTTCCTTTTCATTCAACTTGAGTTCCACACTGTAGGTCTTTTTTGTGACATTATGTTCTGGTGTCACCCTTGCATTGACTGCACAGATGTCTCCATCCCTTTTTACCTGAACATATCCTACAGCATTATCTCCATAGCCTTCTCGTCCAGATCTAAGTAAAAGTAACTTTCCAAGTACTAAAGCATTAGTTTAAAAATGTGTTTTTAAAACACAAAATTATGGAGTTAGAGGATTGTTTAAAATTAGTATGAGTAGTAAACATTTGTTTCTTTGCACCACTTAATATGTGATTAGTCAAAAGTTTAATTATCATGCATAGTTCAGATTTATTATAATTCCTTTACCATTTAAAATACACATATTTCTATGATATGAATGCAGAACACTGAACACATTCGTAAATTTGGTAGTGTTTTTAATTTCTGTCAACTTTTTAATAGACAATTGAAATTACTAAATATCCTATAACAGACACTACTTGTAATGTTGCAGTGTTAATTAATTCTACAAAATTAAACATGTACGATGAATGAATAATAATAGAAGCTGTATATTAAACTTTTAGAGTACGAGATTAATTTAATAATATGCATAAACAATGTCTAACTCTAAAGTTTGTGTAAAGTACAACGCACGTCAGCGTTCTACAATCTACATTACATAACTAGAATAATAAATGCAAACAAATATATACATACCTCTGAGCTTTAAATCCTCGTATTTCTGCTCCCATAAAACTTGGATTATTTCCCAAAAAGGAAAACACTGCAAATGAATCCATTTTAGGCAGGTTGTCAGATTGCCCTTTTGCAAAACCGGGTAATAACGCCATGGTAAACAAAACAGAAATAAAACTAATAATAAAGACGACGATAGAATATAATTTTAAAAAAAGGGGGAATAAACAATAGCCACAAATTAAAATTAGAAAAATTAAACCGAATTAGAAAAAAATGATTTTAAAATGTTAGTTTAAGAGGAGGAAACGTAGAATCTCGCGCTAGAAAAATGTAAACATTGAAGCATGGGGCATAGTGACGTCAGAACCAATCACGTAGCGTTTTGAGGTCACATGATTTTTCAACACTTTTCGCTTATTTTAAATTTAAAATTTTTATTATTTAGATCTATATGTACGTTTTAATTGATGTTTTCGAACAATTTAATAACCAATCTGTTAATAAAAAATAGAAATGAGCATTTTCCCCACATGTGCAAATTCCTTATTGTTCCAATAGATCATCAATTTTAGGTAATGGGAACTTATCTTTTATAGTCTGATTATTCAGCCGTCTGTAGTCAATAACCAGCCTGTTTTCACCAGTCTTTTTCTTAACCAATATGACAGGACTTGTATAAGGCGATCGTGTGTCCGATACAATTCCATTTTCTCTCCACTCTTTCACAATTTCTTTAATAGCAGCTCTTTCGGGGGCATTTGTTTCATATGCTTTCATACATATGGGTTTTGACCCTTCAACTTCCTTAATATCCATTTTTGTTAAATTGGTGCATCCTAACTCTGAAATGTTCAATGCGAAACAATCTCTATATTCATTCAACAGTTGAACCAATTCCTGCTTCCGTTCATTTACAATACTGGAATCAATGTTAATTTCGTTCAACGTAATGGGAACTTTTCCCTTAAAATTACTTAAACCGCAAGGATAACTTGGAGTTTTTTCTTTAGTTTCTGTATTTAAACATAACTCTATAACTTCAGCTCTGCCAACGCATTGATCCTTGAAAAACTCGACACTTTTATCGCCAATATTCGCCAAAGGAACACGCGTTTTTCCATTTTTAACTTCCAACAAACAACCAATACCTTCGGGATGATTTTCTATTATAATTAATCCATTGTCGATAAATTCTGCTTGAGAACTGACAAGATTGACTGTATTTTTCTCTATTTTAGTTGCTTCAAGGACTTTAAGGCAGACTCGATTTATTTTTTCATCAATTAGAAAATTACTAAATAGTTCATCATCTCGATATCCAATGTGAAATTTATTTCCTACTCTGGTATAAGCGATGTAAGGGAGATCAAGCCATGACCTTCCGATGATAAGATCAACTGGCTGTGCATCATCAGGGACAACATATATACTTATGCCTTGGCCTTTCACGTTATCAACTTCAATATCCGCTTCAATTCTTCCTATTGAAGTCACTGCAGGTACACTTTGATTTCCAAAACCATATAATTCATTGACAACAGGTTCGGGTTTTAGGTTAAATTTCTCAGCAACTGAAATTTTTAAGAGACAACAAGAACTCCCTGTGTCAATTAAAGCCTGTACTTCATCACAGTTATTAAGTTTAGCTTTCTTCAAATATGAATTGATCTCTTCTGGATTTTTATCAACTTGGCTAACAGATAAACTTTTATCATTTGAATGATTATTTTCAGCTCTAACAAAACAATTTTTAGCTTTATGTCAGGTTTTATTACATTTTCGACAAGTTATAACTGGTTTCGGCAGCGGGCAGTCCTTTGAAAGGTGCCCAAAATTGTTACAGTTGAAGCATTTTGGTTCACCTCTTTCATTATGCCTAATACCGTACAATTTTTTCTTTTCGTTGATTGTTACAAATGGATCGTCTTTAATGGAATTCCGTTTGTCGTAATGTCGTTCCTTACGCGGTTCTTTATCCTTGTAAGTTGACCTCAAGGTATCATAATCATCTAGTTTTTCAACAAAATCAATCGGCGAAATAAACTTAGACCAATCATCAATAAAATGATCTTTTACTTCTTGAGATACTTTACGTTTTATCTGATCCGCTATAATAAGGTCGCTCAACTTCTCAAAACTATCTACTTTGACTTCATTTACCCATTCATTAAAAAAACTTCTTAACTCATATGCAAAGTTTTTCCATGGGCTTCCTACATTCTTACTATGCGAAAAAAACTTTTGGCGAAATTTTTCTGGTGTTAACTTGTACCGCTTTAATAAGATCTTTTTAACTTCTTTATAATCGTTTGCAATTTCATCCGATTCTCTGGCGATTAACTGAGCAACGTCATACGGCAATAAGCCAAGCAAATAAGTAACCCACGTACTTTCTAATATTTCAGCTTGTTTGGCCAAACGTTCAAACATAATTAAATATAAACTTATATCGTTTTCGTCAGGATTAAATTTTTGTATCAAATGATGAAGTTCTAACTTTGGCTTCTTCATTTGCGCACTACTAATATCTTGACTGGCGACGGAATTTGTAACCCTACTTTCAGCTTCAAAACGTAATTTTTGCAGCTCAAATTCCATCTCATTCTTCCGTTTTCGTTCTTCTATCTCTTCTTTTCGCCTACATTCCTCAATCTCTTCTTTTTCTTTTCTTTCATTAATTATTGTGTCCAACCACTCTTTGGCTCATTTTTCATCTTACTCATTGCTCGCCAAAATTATTTTTTTCAAATCCTTCAATTTATGACTGTCATTTACATTTTCTCCCAATTCCTCAGCTAATATTTTCAGATCACACTTCTTTGCTTGAGCGAAAATAGACATTTTCGTACTTATTCAAAATATATTATATATATATATTTTCAATGAATGTAACGTACCTTGAAATTTGAATTATTTTAACTTGCTCACTTGTACTAAGCCTGTACAGTCATTTTCATAAGTTTTATTTTTTTTTGTTTAGGTTTCAGTAGTATCCCACTTCTGATTTCTGTTAGCTTCTTGCTTGGCTTACTAATTAATTCACCAAATACAGACACTTGTTAATACTAAACATTTATTAAAACTTAAAACGTACTCGTAACCTTTCTATAGCGTACAATCTTTATCAATTTTTTAACTTAACTGACCTTCTCTCTTTTAAAATTAAATGATAATATCTTTCATACTTACAGCTGTTGCCATTCCACTGTAGATATTCTCTAGCGTAATAATAATAATAAATAAATATGCCTTTTGACAATTACAAATAAAAATATGCTTACACATATATATCTATTTAATTAACTTTTAGAATAAATTTATTTTACTTTTTAACTGGTGTATGGTTGTCGCACAAGTCGCCAAAGAGAGCAATAATTATTTTTCTGTGGAAATCCCGAATTTATTGCAACTCAACAACCCCCGCTACCCTTTAACTCACTTACAGCAAATCGAAGTGTCTCTGTCGAACCTTGCCGAGGCTAGAAATATCTTTAACTCTTAAATTTATTTTATTTTTAATTTAACGTTAAACTTGGCAAAAACTTCCCAGTTTTTAATATCCGTTAAAAGGTTCCCCTTTCTGCCGATAGATGGCGGCAGAGGTCCTTAACCCTTTCCGTTGACAGGAAATACTCGCACGGCCTGATGGGAAGCTTATGCGCAGTTAAGATCGTTTATGCGAGACTGCGCACTAGTAAAATTTATATATTACTGACAGAAATATTATTATTGGGGCAGTGGCCGAGAGCCGTGGAGCCTCCGTCCGTGATCTCGGGGTCCCGGGTTCTGACCTTGCTCGGAGAAAAGGCGTGCGATTCGGTTAAGGAGTTCGGGAAGGCTTGCGAAAACGGCGTAATGCCGGATTCTGTCAGAGGGTTAATTTCCGGATTTCGTCCGATCAAACACCACCGGCGATGCTCGGATGAAGCGTCATTATGGCGTGTACGGGGTTGTCCTAAATGGAGCAGAACCCTTTTTTTTAATTACTAGGGGCTTCGCCCCCTAGGCTCGCTACGCTCGCTCCTCTGTTATGGCTAATAGCGAGATACTTAGGGGTGATTCTCGGGCAATGTAACAGCTTCCATCCATTTACTGTTGTCACCCTTAATGCGAAGGGTGTTTCATCACTGTTGAATTATCAGCTTTAAAATTCAATTAAAAATCGGAAATTTAAGATATAGACTTGAAATGAGGTTTATATGAATAAAAAAGCTTTCAGCTTCCGGATGATGTAAATATTTCTTTGTAAGATAAAAACTCGAGGAGCATCGATATTACATCCACATAGGGGACGATATTTCTTGAAAAACTGTGTTTCATTTTTTGATGAAAATATTAGTCTGTTTTAAAATATTTTTAATCAAATCCCTATATTTTTAATCAAAGGTCTAGTTTGAAAGAAAAATGTCTGTAGTCCTAGAATGTAAAAAGATCAAAATTCTACGATCATTTTTTGGCGAGTTATCGTAATCTGAAGATGAAAAAGTCAATATTTCTTGAAAATCTGTGTTTCATTTTTTGATGAAAATATTCGTCTGTTTTAAAATATTTTTAAACAAATGAGGTCTAGTTTGAAAGAGAAATGTCTGTAGTCTCAGATTGTAAAAAGATCAAAATTCTAGGATCATTTTTTGGCAAGTTATCATAATCTGAATATGAAAAAGTCAATATTTTCCCACAAATAATAAAATATAAAAAATAAAAAAATAAAGACCGACGAAGATGAGACATGTCGTACTTTGTTACCCACATTTTTCTGCATCTATTGTTATCGGTTTCGACCCCATACCCCCAGCAGTTTCGGAGGAGATAGTGTGACAAGCTTTTGACAGCGGTGGCGGGAGTTACTTTTTTTCAGTATAGAGAGATTTGTTATACAAAGCATGTATACTGTATAAAGTTCATTAATTTTTAATGAACTAGGAGTTTTGCCCCTAGGCTCTTTCCTCTGTTAGGGTAAAGGTCAAGGTATATTGAGTTTGTTGGAGTGCCATGGTCTTACTTTATCTCCAGTAGCAAGATATGTACATCAGAAAATATGTGCTCAGCAGTAAAATATAAATATAAAAATTAAGCCCTCTTCAGATAAGTAAAATAAAAAATATAATAAGAATTATAAGAATAAAATTCAAATATTTAGAAAAAATGAGCGTCCACCGGGATCGAACCGGGGACTATCAGATACGAGCAGCGTGCTCTAACACAGCGGCAATCATGGAACAGCAAGTAGAATGATTAAGTTGCTAATAGCAAGATACATAGGGGTGATTCTCGGGCAATGCAACAGCTTCTATCCATTCACTGTTATCACCCTTATGCGAAGGGGAATCACTGTTGAATCATCACTGTTTCAGCTTTAAAATTCAATTAAAAATAGAAAATTTAAGATATAGACTTGAAATGAGGTTTATATGAATAAGAAAGCTTTCAGCTTTCAGATGATGTAAATATTTTCTTTGTAAGATAAAAACTCAAGGAGCATCGATATTATATCTACTTTGGGGACGATATTTCTTGAAAAACTGTGTTTCATTTTTTGATGAAAATATTAGTCTGTTTTAAAATATTTTTAAACAAATGAGGTCTAGTTTGAAAGAGAAATGTCTGTAGTCTTAGACTGTAAAAAAGATCAAAATTCTACGATCATTTTTTGGCGAGTTATCGTAATCTGAAGATGAAAAAGTCAATATTTTGCCACAAAACATAAAAAAAAACTGAAAGTCCGACGAAGATGAGACATGTCTAACTTTGTTCCCCACATTTTTCTGCATCTATTGGTATCGGTCTCGACCCCATATCCCCAGCGGTTTCGGAGGAAATAGCGTGACAAGCTTTTGACAGCGGCGGCGGCGGCGGTTTTTTTTTTTTAGAATACAGAGATATTAAAGAAGTTTTTGTTAAAAATCGGTGTTTTCATAAATCAATTTCCATTAATACAAGGTGCGCCCATAAAGTAACTGGACAATTTTTTATAAATAAGAAAAATGATGCTCACCTTCAAATAAATTTATCTCCTTCAAAATAATCGCCAAAGGAATCTATACAATTTTCCAACGCTTCTTCAAGTCATCGAAACACTATTTATAGGCGTTGGAACTAACCGTTCGCAAAATACGCGTAACATTTTGTTTAATATCTCAGACGTTTTCAAATCTCTGTCCTTTCATGACCATCTAAAGCTTTGGAAAAAGGGAAAAAAAATCAGCTGGCGATAAGTCGGGAGAATATGGTGGGTGATTTATCACTGCAATTGAATGCTTAGCAAGATACTGTTGTACTGAAATTGCTGTATGAGGCCTAGCATTATCGTGTAAAAGAAACCATTGCCCAAAATCAAACAGTTCCTTCCCAACTCGCCTTATCCTGTTTCTTAATCGAAAAAGCACCTCATTGTAAAAATACTGTTTAATTGTTTGATTTTCAGGAACAAATTCGTGGTGAATAAGTCCTTTGTAACCAAAAAATTCAATCAGCATCACCTTAGTCTTTGATTTTGAGAACGAATTTTCTCTACGCTTTCCTCATTCTTTGAAGTTGAAGGGCGCCCTGTTTTTGGTTCATCTTCAATGCTTTCTCGCCCACATTTAAAGCGGTTGTACCACTCACACACTTGTGTTCTTGATAACGATGCATCACTATATATTGTTCGAATCCTCTCTAAAGTTTCGGTAGAAGATTTACCTAATTTGTAACAAAATTTTATGTTACAACTTCGTTCCATTCCGAAGCAATTTTTTTGTACAATGCCTTCTCAGTAATTGAAAATTTAGACGGCGTTTTGATATGCAAATGACTAAATAACCAGTTTAAACTGGCTTTAACAAGAGTTGAGATGTTACTCTTTCTAGGCAATCGATTATTCTTTCACTTTTTTTATTTTATTGTTTGATCTTTTAATTTATGGGCGCACCTTGTATATATATACATATACAATCCTTATATCATTATGAAACGTATGGAATTATTTGACTTTTGATTGTATCGAAATACGTATATGATCTCGTCATTCGGAAATAAATATTAAATCATGTTACGGGGTTGGTTCTAGAATTTCTACTCATGTTTTAACTGCGCAGAAGTTAGCACTCGAATTTACAAAGCAAAGTTCTCGTGCTTTATTTCAAATCCTTTTTCCCTGTGTGAGATAAAAGCTGTTTAAAATTTTCTTTTCGCTTAATACGATAGTTGTCTCTATAATGTTAATGCTTTTTAGTCATTATTTTCCTCTAGTTTCAAACTCCAATCCGAAAAAAGACAAGATAAAGAACCCTTTTTTTTTTCTCTACGCTATTTGATGTGCAAACAAATTCGTTCTATATCTATCTTTTCCTTCTCTGATTTCGCATAATACGATCGCCTTTCTTTTGTAACATCAACCAAACAGAGAAGTATATTTGTACGGACATGCATTCTTCGGTGAAATCCGAAGGGGTTTTTCTTTATAAGAAGTTCCATTACATTCTATACCTCGGAAAAAAATAACAAAATATATATATCGAAAAAAGGGAATGGGTTGTCTGGATTCGTCTCTGGAGATTACGCACTATACGAGACAATCTTCACGCTTACACGTGGAGAAAAAGGAAGAGTAGAGTTCCTTCATTTCTTCTGTCTCATTATATCCTCCTTGAAAGCAATATTATCAAACGTTACGCGATAATTATAACTGTTGGACATGGTTATTATCACTTGTGATTTGTTAAAAATATAAATAAATGCAATATAATAAAAATAATTACAAGATAAAAGGAACTTTTTATATACCATGTTTTTAAATTTTCTGTTCAATCATATAAACTTGACAATTCTATGTATTAATAAACACTTTTAAAAAATTTTTTTGATGAATTATCCCATCAACTTGAAACAAAATGAAGTTAATTGGAAGTTAACTTGCTTTTTACTTTTCATTCCCGTTCCGGACGATAGATGGCTGCACCAGTCTACAAAACAAAATTAACTGAAAATAACTGAAAGTTAATTCAATTCTGCTTAAAGATGACTAAAAGTATAAAAAAAAATGCATTGTCATCGTGTTCTGAGCTATTCTAAAAGTTTCAATGTCTAGCTAGTTGGGAAGTTAGTTAAAAATCGATTGCAATATTTGTATTAGACAAACACACAAACACACAAACACACACACATAAACAAACAAGAAAGCGAGTTAATTAAGACATGGAAAAAAATTCAGTTAGTCTCTTCTAGTGAAACTACCGCGGGTTATTAACGTTACTTATTGTTGCTTACCTCTTTTGTATGTATACATGTATATATGTGCTATGTATCTATATATATGTATATATATGTAAATATATATATATATATATATAAATATATATATACATATATTATGTATGTATATATATATATATACATATATTATATATATATATCTATATATATATGTATATATGGATATATATTTATTTATTTATTTATATATATACATATGGGGCTTTTGGTCTGTCAAAATTGAGGTGGTAAGACGGACTCCGACCCTTGTGTTGCTTTATAAACCGAAGCCGCACATTTCAGCTGGAAGCCTATATGGAGCTGGTCTGGAACTCCCTGCCAGGTGGCATTAGGAACAACACAAAATACTATTAGTTTTATAGCAAGGTTGGCGGTTTGTAGTAGGATGGAAGAAGAACCGGTTCATTTGTAGCCATTGTTTATTTATCAAATAACAATGGTGCGTAAGGATAATACAAAACCAATTACAAAACACCTTTGGGCACAATATTGAAGGTGAAGCATAACGCAAAACAGGGAATCTCAGGTATGTACACGTCGAAACATATTTGTAGACAATATAGTTTTACAAAAGTTAAGTTTGACGCAAACTCGTGGAAAATGAGATATTTACATTACGAAACCTGTTTTGTGCACACTATTTGACCATTGCGGATCGACGCGTCCAGGGAAAGAACTCTAGGGCCAAAAGTTGATTTTTAACTTCTATTTTTTTAAACAAACAATACAATGTGTAACTCTAAATGAACAATTCGTCAAAAGAGGAGAGCTTAATCTCTAAATTGGTACCTCATTTATCTATTTTACTAAAGTATGAAGGGAGAAAAGGGGATCGCCACCAATAACCGCCTTCAAGAAATAATATATATATGATTGGGGGAACATTTCAGGTAGTAATAATATTGGGTAACGTTTTACAGGGGTATTCTTTTCTTATAAATGCGTTACTATTATGTCTTCTTTAAATTGCAAATTAACAATCTCAAAGTTTTAGCATAATATATATATATTTTCAGAGATTTGTTTATAAATGTAAGCCCATTTTATTTCAAATATTTTGGGGGAAATGCAAAACAAGAAAGAAAATGAACTTTAACATTATTTTTTTCCTCTGTTTCCCTCATTCTAGCGTATGACTAATAAGACGGTGTCACGTAAGAATGTTGATAGGAGAGGCCTTTTTTATAGTTATTTTGGGCTTTTTTTTGTCTGATTATTTTATGTTTATTCTATACTGACTTTGGCTGGTCACTTTTCATTTTCTGGAAGCGCATAACAGCTCGTGAGAGCAAACGTAAGGTTTCACATAAAAAGTGAATAAAGTAAAAGTATTTAAAGCAAGTTAAAATTTTATAAAGTTTATAAGAGCATTTTAACTGACTATTTGAAAACTTCAAACTTTCAAAGAAAAATCGGTCAAAACAATTACTTATTTTTTTTCTTGGCAAAATTCTTGAATATTATAAATTAGACGGCAAATATTATTACATAATACTCGAATATTATTATATTATGTCGAATATTATTTTTATTATTATTTGTTTTATCCTATGCCCGTCTCCGACCTCTCGATCACGAGTCGACGAGCAGCCCAATACAAAGATGAACGATAAAAACAATCGCCAAAGGCTCCGCCAGTAACACATAAAGGGAAACATTCAAGAACAGCAGGGCATATGCTGAGGTGCTCTCCAGTCATGGGCATGCCATAGTCGCAAAGAGGGCAGGCATCTGTATTTGCCAGTCCCATTCGATACAGTGACTTTGTAAGTAGTCGTGACCCGTGGCAAGTCTAAAGCAAGCCACACCGACCGCTCCAAGCAAGGAGCTGGAAATTCTTGCTGACGTATTCAATAGGGAATTACACTTTTCCCCAGAAGCCTTCTCTCTATACAGGCTGAGACGGATATATTTAATAGAGGAGAATATATATCGCTTTATATGTCGCACAAGCAAGGGAGGATCTGGTTGCATCATTTGAGATCCATTTTTAGCCAATATAGCTGCCCGCTCATTTCCACATATTCCGCAGTGGCTTGGAATCCACTGCAGTGCAATGCGGTTCTTGACGTTCAACTGCTTATCTAATTTTCAGTGCAATTCCTGGAAATCTCGCATTCCCAGTGGTTGAAAGTTGTTAAGGTCATAAATTGCCACATTGGAATCAAAATCGAATTTTTTTCTAATGCGGAGGAACTTTGTAGTGAGACATTCGCTTTCTGTTACTCACCACGATTTACTGGCTGCTTTATTATAGGCGAGCCAGCATTGCTCCCTATGGGGAGGCGGGTATGACACAATCGGGGGAATCGACCAAGCCGTTTTCGGGAATTGAACCCAAGCCCACTGCATGGCAGCCCAGAACGCTAACCCCTACACCACGTGGGCAACTGTATTAACAACATTTCAAGTCAAATATAATTACATTTTACTTGGGGGGGTAGTGATAGACTCGCCTCCACGTGCAACATTTGTGACTAAGTCATCTATCGAATTTGCAGCTTTTCAGTACAAGTTTTGTTTATGTGAGGCACGTGAGAATTTAATTTACCTTTTCTTTGTGCTCACCTCACCCGAATGGGAATTCTGAACCTACCCTCTTGCTGAGGCGGTGCTCTCATGACTCCAGAGCGCTTCCCCATCTGTCCTGCTTTGAAGGGAAACCCTATTTACACCCCTATTGGGAGGCCAGAGACCTTTTATCTAACTTGAAATTGATATTACTATTTTAGCAAATTTATTTTTGTGATGTGTCTTTTCTGGTTAGTCAATATTCTGTACAAATAACTTCTGTTATTTCGTGTACATTCGATTTCTGTAATTTCTATAAATTTCATATAAATTTTTTTTCTGTTTTTCTGTTTTGTACTGCGGCAAAGGATGTTATGAACATGCTTGTTGCATTGGAAATGATGTCATTTTACCTACATACTTAAGGCTGCTGTGTACTAACCCTATTGGATTCTCACACATCAATGTTAACTTAGGGAAAAATTTGTCCAAGGACTTGAGTTTAAAGTTTTTTTTTTCAAAATTGCACTTCCCCATAGAGAAAAAAATTTTACACCTTGGGGTGTTTAAATTTTTTTGGAAAAAATGCAAATAATGCTTTTAAATTTATAATTTTCGGGAAAAAATCTTGTACAGTGTCTTTTAAACTCTCCTTAATTCCTTTGGTGGAAGAAATGTATAAAATGAATCCTATTGCAGGGTGCAGAAAAGTTCAGGCTATCTGAAAATACCATTTTTATTGGATTATCAGCATTTATGTAGTTGTAAATAGTGGACAAATGTTCTCCACAGGTTGACATTGAAGTGAGCGAATCCAATATTGTTAGTACACTGCAGCCTTAACTAACTTTTTTATTGACATTATATAATGGATCTGAATTCAGTATTTATAATTTCCAATTGCCGGAAATTAGTCCGAATATGTTTCTTAACAACTCAATCAAAACGAAAAACTTTAAAGAATTTGGATCTAATTTAGAGTAAAATATGGATATATTAAATTGATATACTTCTCTTTTCCCCCAAACAGTGAAAAGGTTTGATGACATTGCTGAGGAGATTGTCGGCCAAGAGGTCGATCCCTATCGATTTGTCGGTCATGGAAGGACGAATAAATAAATAGATAAACACTTTCTACTGCAAAACGATTCTTTAATTATCAGAGAGAGTGGCAGTTGTCCAGGGGACAGTTGACCGTATGCATCGCGAGTTGAGTAGGCTACTTTATAATTACGGGAGCACACATTCTTTGAACTAACGTTGCTACTGATGAGCGGACAACACAGCAACATCAACGCCTTGGCCTCAGCATTATGTTGCTGCGCCATTTGTTTGTCGTGAAAGCCAAATTTTATACGTAAATTTATCACTTGACTCATTAAAAAATTGCTAATCTCTTTCACTTCCAAAAATTCTGATTTTTGGTCAAAACAAACCTAGCCTATCCTGATAATGTCAAGAGGCATTTAACGCGAATAATAAAAGCAACTTTTCAAGCTAAAACTGCGGTATTCAAGAGACCTAAAAATAAGTTTTCTTTTAAGGATTGTGAGGAATCTAATCGATTTCTCCCAATAAATAAAAACCCTCTCCTAAAATTGAAGCTTTTCCAGCGAACTAGCTGCATCACGAGATTGCACCTCTGGGAGGCAAGGCATTGTACTGCCGATACAAAGAACTGAAGAAAGCAAACGCCAGTAGTTTGATGTTACAAATGAACAGAGGATTCGTTCCGCTCCACATAGTAATTAATGATGCAACCGTAACTGATTCTTGCGAGCTCAGCAGCTCTGGTTTAGGCTGGAAGAATCGGACCAATGGAAATGGAGGAATATGCTGTCACAGAAAGTGAACCAATAAAAAAATCTTATTTTTCAACGATCGTAGCGACAATTTTAAAGCTGCATCGATGAGAAAAAATTGAGGTCAGTTAGCGACTTAGGCCGTCTGCACACGGAGCAACTCAAAAGAAACTGATAACTGACTCAAATCACAAACCAGTCCGTGATGAGTCGCAACCAATGTAATTGAATGGAACCACGCACACGGCGCAACTGGTTACAAACCCGTCGGACGGGTTTGTAACCAGTTGCGCCGTGTGCGTGGTTCCATTCTTTTACATTGGTTGCGACTCATCACGGACTGGTTTGTGATTTGAGTCAGTTATCAGTTTCTTTTGAGTTGCTCCGTGTGCAGACGGGCTTAGTGTCGAAGGCGAGACGGCTTTACTCTGACCAGAGGGTCGTGAAATATTTTCTCACGCCGAGAAACTGTGGTTTGAACCATGGAGTTCAACTTCCCGTATCGCACCTAAAAGGCTAGGTCGGTTTATATTGCGATAGCTTGATCTCACAGTTCCTGGAGCAATTTACCTTGAACATTCGACACCCTGTTGATATACTTCTAGAAGAAGTACTTTCAGCGCAACCGAGAAGGCTTTCGCGGACTTCTGTTTCGTCCGACTTTTTTGAAGCTTGCCAACCAATCGTTAGAGTGAACAACATTGAAATCTTTCTGAAGTGTTCTCATCTTTAATCCAGACTCATTAAAATTATTATTAAAACTTCACTAGACTTTGTCGTCATCTTACTTCTCACGCTAACACGCGACACCTTACAGGACGACTGCCGATACCGGCAAATTTGTTACACAAACGAATCGTTATACTGTTATAAATATTTCAACTCTCAAATATTCCAGTATTAATTTTGCGGCTGTAGATGATCATCTGAATGAAAGAATTAGTATATATTTACGAACACTCTTTGATGGTTGATTACTCTTCCATCACTTGGGGAAGACCAATCAATAACCCTAGAGTTTCAGTGAAACTTATTCTGAATCCTATTTGCGTGGCGGGAGAAGGGGCTTGTGGCGGTGAAAGAAAAATGACAGAAAGTGTAGTTTATTTTTGAATATAATTATAATAATTTTGATTTTGAATATATATTTTTGTTGGGGAGAATTTCTTAATAATTAATTATATTAATTAAGGTTGATCAAGATTGTGGTTAGTACATTGTATTCACTGTGATCCCCAAATGATTGGACAACAACTCTGGTTTAATATGACAAATTAATTTATTGATTATTAAACACATATATGTATAATACATTCCTACTAAATTTTTCATACTTCATCTACACATATTACTCACAACTTCATTCCTACTAAGTTAATTCTCTACGACAAATATTTAATTCATTCAATTATTATGATAATACTTCATACTTCATCTACACATATTACTCACAACTTCATTCCTACAAATTCTCTACGACACATATATTTAATTCATTCAATTATTATGATAATATTTCATACTTCATCTACACATATTTCTCGCAACTTCATTACTACTAAGTTAATTCTCTACGATACATATATTTAATTCAATTATTATGATAACATTTATAAGCATAATCACTCATATTAACCGTGTTCAATTTACTACTATTTACTCATAAACAACTAATACTATTATTATCAACTACTACTATTTACTCATATGTTTACTACTATTTACTCATATTTAGTTAACAAGCATAGCATCATGTTAACTAAATTGTTTTTTACGAATTATCATTTATCTCATGAAACATTCTATACTCAAATCACTTCCTCATCGCGCTCTATATTCGTTATTAAGGCTACACACTGAGAAGCAATGACGGAATATGAAAAGGAACACAAAAGACGGTACCTCGAAAGATGATTGTTGGATCCCTATGAAGGGGCAGCTGGCACTCCTAATGCGAATTTCGTTTCACTATCATCGTACTGGAACTGGGGCACTCTCTTCGTGGGGTACAGGGCTCCTTCACTCATTATAGATGCTCGGTCCTGGAAACTGAGACACTCTCTTCGTTTGGTACAAGACTCCTTCAATCATTGCAGACACTCTATACAGGAAACTGGGGCACTCTCTTCGTAGGTAATAGGGCTCCTTCACTCATTGCAAACCCACGGTACAGGACACTGGGGCGCTCTGTCCATACTCGTTAGTTGATACTCCTTCTTTCTCAAACTTCTAACTAACTTAGTTTTCGGCTTTTTGAGCTGCCACTAAGTTTGTTGTACTGATGAAGAAGCTCCTTTGTAGCTTCGAAAAGACCGTATGCAAAATAATTGCATCTTTCTGCTATTTGTGCTTTTTTTAGGTTGGTTTTCCTGTTTATTCCTCGAGCACAAAGGTTGTATCTTTTCTTTTCTAACTAACTCTCCATCTTTTTTGCCTCCCTCTTATTTCATATTATTTTTCTCTTATCAATGCTGACTCCGCCTCTTACAATTTCCATTGGCCATATTATTATCATGCCATCGCCATTCGTCCGTGGCTGCCTCTTCTCAATCCCCTTTTCACCAATGCGCATAGAGGGCGGGATTCATAGAATTCTTCCTCTAATTTCCCATGCTCCGACTTTTCCCATGCTCCAACTTTTTCCCATGCTCCACTTTTTCTCATGCTCCGACATCAAGCAGGGTGGTCTGTTTTACAACCATCATAAATTTAGTCTTCCCCTTTTTCTTTTCTTCTTCTCGTTGCAATCCACTGTCTTGAACTTTTATCTTATACTTTTATTTCTCTCTACTAGCACAATCTTTATCTTTAGTTTCGATTTATTGTTGGCTTTCATCCCTTCTCTTTTATTGCCCGTCATGCTTCTTTGCCACGTTTCTTTCTTACATTTAGCAATTATTTTACTTCGTCCCCTAATTTTCAGTTCTCCTGCCCCTCGCCGTGACACTATTGTCATGTCCCTATGACAGGGCTCATTCTTGGGTGAGTTGATTTGGGTTAGTGAGGTAGAACAAAAGGTATTCCACGAACATTCCTCAAAAGGTGATAAGTTCAATTTTCCCCAAATGAGAAATTCTAAATTGTGGTTTGATTGCACAGTGTTTTGTTGAAAATGGGAGAAAAACTTTCTCTGATCTTCCCTCACGCGCAAAATACACAATCCCAGCCAGTTAAAAAAGAATTACAAGTATGTGATTTTAATGAAAATTTTGAAGTTTTATGCATTTAAGCATGTTAACAGATAAACGGTTAATGCGTATGAATACACTGGCAGCTGCATACTGGCAGTTGCATGCAATTCGTTTTTTAGGCAATAACACGAGGGAAACACCTCTGTTATCTCCACAGGTATTTTTTTTCCAACGCAGCGGGATCTTTGACCTCAGGATATTCATCCACACGTTTTATTGGCTGTATCAATAAGGAAGCATCATATCGGCGAACCAAGGGTACTCTCTATAAGGTGAGAGCGCAGGAATTTCCATTCTAGAGCCGGGATTAGAACCCATTCCACAGAAGCTTGCACCGCTAACCATCATACAAGTCTGACGGTTGTGTACACCTAGTAATATCTTAAATTTGACTTTGCATTGGATAATACATTATATACAGGGCTCGATTTCAGGCGGAATGAGCCAAAACGGCGTTTCGGTACCTCTCTCTCTAAAAAAAAATTACGATCGTTTAAAACATTTATCTAATCACATATTTATTTGTTTTTAGGGAGTAGGCCTGGCCTATTATATACAAAAATATATATTGTTAGGAATTTTAGGAGTCTATGATAATATCTCCAAAATGAGAGTTATCGCCAAATGTCGATGGATTTGGCAACATATTTTGGTCACCACATTTGGCGATATGGCGCAAAATGGTCGCCAATCTTCTAGACATTTCTAGAAGCCATCGGAAATTTCTAGCTGTCCGGCCGATAGGGGACGCTTTGGAAGATATAAATATATCTGACATTGACATTGGAACTCAGTGTTCATGTTCAGCTAAACTTCGCTCCCCTCGCTGAGTGTTTTGTTCTAGAATGCCAACAGTCTTTCCAATAAAATTGTTTAATTTCGGGATTTCATGGAAAATTCTAACATTGATCTCGCACTTATCCAGGAAACTAAATTTACATCGCCCTGGCGCTTCAGCGTCTCAAATTATACCCTTTTTCGTAACGACCCCCCCCCCCCCTTGCCAAATTCTAATCTGAATCCCGGTGGTGGTTCCGCTATTTATGTTCGCAGAGGTTTAAAACACTTCCCCATAAAGTCTATTGAAACGGTAAGAGCAGAGAACACTTCTACCATGGTTATGCCAGATAGAAACACCAAAATTTTAATTTCTTCTGTCTACATCCCTCCAAATAAAAAATTTCTGGTGTCCGACTTTACCAAAACTTTCAGCTCCAATAATTTCTGCATTGCCGCTGGCGACCTTAATGCGTATCATACTGCCTGGAATTGTCGGTCTACTAATTCTTCTGGTAGAGCCCTTCAGAAATTCGTCTCTAACAACACGGATGTTAAACTTCTTATCCCTCCTTCTCCTACGCACTTTTACTTTCATGGCTCCTCTACTATTGACCTGGCTCTTATTAAAAACATTCCCTATCCTTTCACTATTGAAACTCTTGATGTCTTCGACTCGGACCACCTTCCCGTTCAAATTACTTTCGACCAGCAGGTTGATATCCATAATCCCAATCCTCCAACCTTCACTAACTGGGACCAGTTCCAGAGTATTGTAAATCGCTCCGATCTTATTTACCCCTCCATTCGTTGCCGCGAGGACATCGAGCATACCACCAAAACTCTTACTAACAAAATTATCAACGCCAAAATTAGCTCTACGCACGCCCTTAAAAAAACTGAGATTTCATAATCTCCCGGCTAATATTGTTACCTTAATCAAAGACCGTAACACGGCCCGCAAACTCTATGAATTCACCCGCCTCCCAGAGCATAGGCAAAATTATTACTACCTTTGCGCACGTGTCCGCCGTGATATACGTAAATTTAAACAACAAAATTGGTCTGAATTCCTCCAAAGTCTCTCTCCTCAAGACAACACTATCTGGCGGTTCGTTAAAACCCTTAAATCTAAACATTATATCTTCCACCCATTCAAGACCCTAATAGCATTGCCTTCGAAGACGCAGACAAAGCTAATACTATTGCTAACATATATCGTGAGCAATTCTCTACTAATTATGACCTTGTGGACGAGGAAAATGACAGAACTGTCCACACCACTGTTCAAAATTTTCTTACTACCCTCCCCATACCCAAAATACTGATCCGGCTTCCGTTGCTGAAATCACCAACATTATTCAAAAACTTAAAATAAAAAATGCACCAGGTAATGACAACATTAATAACTGTGTCCTTAAACATCTCCCTATTAACATTATTATGTACATAACCGTCATTATTACGCGATTCAACTACTTCCCTACTTGCTGGAAAACCTCTATTGTTAGTCCCGTATCTAAACCTGGTGCTGATCACAATCTTCCTCAAAATTACCGCCCAATTAGTTTACTGTGTTCTCTCAGTAAAATTACCGAGCGCGTTATTCTTAATAGAATCTCTAACTTCTGGATGACAATATCATAATTATTCCTGAACAATTCGGCTTCAGAGCCCAGCATAATACTACCCTTCAACTCCTTCGTGTTGTGGAATTTGCCAGCGACGGATTGATTGCTAAGAGACCCACTGGTGCTCTCTTTCTGGATATTAAATGTGCTTTTGACAAGGTTTGGCACCCTGGTCTCATCTGTAAACTTATCGATATTAAATTGCCCGACTCTCTTATTCACCTCCATCATAACTATTTCCATAATCGTAATTTTGTTGTCCACGTCAATCGCGATCTTTCCCGTAATTTTTATATTTCTTCAGGTGTTACTCAAGGTAGTATTCTCGGCTTGACCCTGTGTAATTTATACTTAAATGATATTCCTAGAGAAATAAATACTCTTCTTGCCCTCTATGTGGACGATACAGCTATCCTCTCTACCTCTCACAACATCAATTATCTTGCCAGTCAGATCCAACGGCATATCGACACTTTAGAGAGTTGGCTCACGCGATAGAAAATTTGAATCAACCCCCCTAAGTGCGATTTTATTTGCCAATCGTTTCTGTAATCCCCCCCCCCCCCGGCTTTACCTTTACAATTCGCCTATTGACTGGGAGAACACTGTGACTTATATTGGTGTGACCCTTGATCGAAGGCTGACATGGAAATTCCATGTCGATAAACTAGTACAAAAATGTAACGCTGTTACCATGCAACTTCGCTCATTAATATACGGCAGCCATCTTTCCATGAGAAACAAAGTCCTTCTTTTTAAACAAGTTATTCTCCCTGTAGCTCTTTATGCAATACCGGTCTGGTTCTACGCCGCGAAAACTCATGTCCATGAACTGGAGGTCATCCAGAACTTGACTCTCAGACGTATTCGCTTAGCGATCCGTTATACGTCTAATGAAACCATACGAGACTTCAGCATCCTTTCCTTCAAGGAAACTGCACTTAAACTCTCTAAGAATTTTTTGATAATATTCTTAAGATTCTCAATGAGATTATAGCTGACTTCCCCAAATATGACTACTCCCACCGTGCTAACCGCCCTCGGGCGTGTTTTCTTAAGAGCTAACACCGTGTCTTTTATCTTGCTTACTTATTCTTATTTTTAAACTCCTCCCTCTTGTATTTTTACCAACCCCTTAGAACTTTACTATAATCTCAGTGAGAATATCTTCCTCATTTTTCTTAAATAACTGTTGCAACTCTGGCCCAGTGGATACGCGTGCGCCTTGTAACTTTTTCTCCCGGGTGCGATTCCATGAATTTGCTTTTATTTTACTATTGCTTATTTTACTTGTATTATGTTTTTACTGATAAGGGCTTATTTATGATATTTAATTACCTGCTGAGCAAATATATTTCTGATGCATAATGTTACAATTAGAGATAAAGGTCCTTCAGATCTTGGATCTCCGACAAGTTGAAATACCTGAACCTGAACCTGGAACTCAGTGTTCGAAGCTCTACCATTATCTCGATACGAAGTTGTATGACCCCGAAGAGAGCCTTTTTTTTCATTACTTCCTCGACTTTGCGTGAATTTTCTTCTCTTAGTTAACATCTTGTGTTTGCTGCTATGGGCCATTCTTTTTAAATTTTCTTTACTTGTTAAACTTAATTTAATATTCTCTGTTAAATTTTTCTCCACATTAAAACTTAATTTTAATAGTTAAATTATCCTTTCATCTTTAAAATTATTTTATTTTTAATAGTTATGCATTCTTAACTCAATACTTTTTTTACTGAGCACACGTACATTGATACTTATAACTTGCTTATTTTTTTTTACTACATTGAAGACCCTTAGAATTCAAAATAAGGATTTTTTGCAGAATAATGCCTGTTTTTCAATTTAAAAAAAAATGCTATCATTTTTCAAAATGCTCCATGCTTATTCCAAATGCTTTAAAAACCTTAAATTTCTAAATACAAGTTTACCCGCATACCTATAAATATAACTGTGCATGGATTTTTTTTGTATAAATCGAAAGTGAAATTATTTTTTAATCTGCCTGTTATTGTTTTATGTTTTATGTTTTTGCTTTATTTCATGATCTATAATTTTGAAAAATATTTGAGGTTTCAGAGAATTATGCAGAGGTTTATGTCAAATACTTCCATTAACAATCCTGAGAAATTTAGATGATATCGGAAGAAAATGAATGCACATGGAACATTTTGAAAAATTATAGCATTTTTGAAGAATTTTTTGAAACACAGGTCTTATTCCTCCACAAAGTACTTGTTTGTGAATTCTAAGTAACTTCAATGAAGTATAAAATAATATTAAGTATTCTCACTTTGTATATAGATTAAAATATTGAAAATTTAAAGAAAGGGGGTTGAAGCTCCCTTGTCCCCTTAAAATCAAATTACGGACTGGAACTCAGTGTTCTCTTCTATTGCGTATTGAATGTATGAAAGTGCGTTAGGCGTATATTGTATTGAAGACTCTATTATCCTGACTTGTGTTTTTAGAGTTTTCAGTTGTAAAGAAGACAGTTGTTACGTGTTTTCTGTTAGTATTTGTGTATGCGCCTGAAAAATTTAGAGAATAATAAATTTTATTTTGTGTGCACTTTCAAGAAGAGATTTTTATTCAATCCCATCGAACCCAGAAAACGGAACTATATATATATATATATATATATATATATATATATATATATATATATATATATATAATATATAATATATATATATATATATATATATATATAATATATAATATATATATATATATATATATATATATATATATATATATATATATATATATATATATATATATATATATAATTTGAAATACCTCCCACACATCCCGAAAGGTTACAGTTCCGGCACCTCTATTTCTAGAAATCGGGCACTGATTATGTGACAGCATAACATCGTATAGATTCGATAGGATGTTTTTATGATTATGTAGCGAATTTCTTTCTTTTTCACGATAAAATGTCTAAATATATTATATTTAAAGTATCTATAGAAATCATATCATACAAGAACTTTTATTTCAACTAAATGCTATACTACAAAAATTCAGCTGTTACATAACGTTCATATAACAATGCTTTCAGGGAAAAATAAATAACCCAAATACGACTGACGAAATGATGCAACTCAACTCCCCTCCCTTTCTGCACCTGGGAGCTAGTCTCGCGGGGTGAGTAATCTTCAGAGTCGAGCTCAGACATCTCCCTCTCGTTCTTCAATCTTTCTTTTGTTTTCGGTGTAGTATGTAATGGGACTATTTATAGAACACAAAATAAGCTATCGCATCTTAGTAGAGCGTACGTCTATATAAATTTGCTTTTCTATCTTATTTTAAGGGCCCACGTAACTAAAGAAATACAATAGTTCTAAACGAAAATAGTGTAAGAAGTAAAAGCCATTCAATGTATTCGTTTGCGATGTTTCTGAAAGGTTACTTCGCGAAGAAATCTTGTCGTTTCAATGGTTTGCATAGAAATTTGAACCTTGAGAGAGAAAAGGAAAATACAAAAGGACTTTAAATAACGATGAAATTAAACTATTTTTGTCACACATTGATAAAAGAAAGAGACAACCAAACAAAACAAAACTGTGTCCATTGTGAACTTTTCCCCAGTTTGACACCTGAAAGGTACACTTTTATTTCATTTAGTATGCTCTAGGGTTCTCGGATAGGAATGTCAAACCCAGTGTGGTTATTTTAAATAATGGTATTGGCCTGGAGGAAGTGAGAAAGGCAGCACAACAACATTTTTCATAATTTTTGTGACGTGAAAGAGTTTTGAGGAAAGTTTTACGCACGGAAAATAATATCAAAGACATCATAGTGTATTGGGTTTTGTTCCACTCACGGCATGCCAATCAAAAAACCGTTTTTTTCTCGATATATTAAAATGAAAAGAATGATTCTAAAACAAGAAAGCTAAAATATCAAAATTTCTACAAAATATATTTTTTTTTGTTAACTTTTCAGAGGTTTTGAGGCCAGAAATCCAATTGTAACTCATATAACTAGCAGTAGATTTAATGCTACTTCCCTAAACGCACAAAGGAAGAGGATATGATAAACTAATAGATTCAGTAACTGAATTTATACAAGATTCCTAAACGGAGATCACCGCAATAAAATTTAAATCAAACTAAGAAATACACACTTGAAATTCGCCATCTTTCGATTTCTACTTGTCTACACAAGGCACACGTCCAGTGGTAAAGCACGCCGGTTTTCGGTGCTGAGGGTGCTCAGATCGAGTCCCGGCGTTGCGCCACTAAAAATGCTTCCGTTCGTGTCGTTCCTTCATAGGGGTTAATGCTGTCCGCCTATATGGTGCCCCCATAATAAAATAGGCAGTAAAATTGCGGCGTAGAAAAGGGAGAATGTTTGATTACAAGTGCCTCCGCATTAAATAATTAAAAAAAAATCTCACTTCCTCTGAGAATGTTCCAGGTTAGACATTTGCTGACTTTTCTTTCAGCTACAGGTCAAACTTTTCGAATCTTTTGCTGCCGTCAAAAACTGAATAACCGCTCTTTGGGTCTTTTTTCGACGAAAACATGTTAAGACCTATATAGTCACCCTGCTTAAAAACATTCAAACACCTTTGTTTCTTAACATTTCAAGTTCTCTGGCGGAGCAAACGCAAAGCTCTGAGTATTTAATCACTGCCGTTCATACAAAAGTCTCAATTTCATTTGGGCCACCCTTTTATTTAATTATTACAAATGCGTTTGAAAGACAAAGCAAAATACTCGGATCGATAAAATTTTAGGGATTTCAACGAAGTTCTGAACCTTACTATCATGTAAGAATTTGACGGTGTAGAAAAAGTGTAACATTTCCGTTTGTCTTTTTTGAAAAGCAAAAAAGCGCAATTATATTTACGGTGATGTCAATGAAAATTTCCCCCTAATGACACGAAGTAAAGTATAATCACCCTGGAAAATTTTATAAATTCTTACAAAAGTGTGTGAAGAGATAGCCTGTTACTTGGTAAAATTTTACAAAGGACAAGTAGTAAGTAAGTTTGAGATTTTACAAAAAAACATTTTGATAAAATACTTATACAGAAGGTCGTTCACACTTTTTGGAAACGATGTTGATAGTTAAGTTTTATGTATAAATGCCGTATTTTTTGCGACGATTTAATTCTGTATGACAGCCATGGTTCTCGACAATAGATTCTAGCTCGAAATTTCCACGAAAGAAAATTTTTTCTTAGTACTGTCGTATCAGTTTCACCTGATTCCTCTTGGACCGTTTTCGAAAGTTCGTTCAGTGTTCTTGGATGCCGTTTTCCTAAGGCTAGTTTTAATAAACCGAAAGTGCAAAAGTCCATTGGAGAATCATCAAGTGATTTTACAGGTATTTCATTAAATGGGACACACTTTATTCCTGTTTCTGATTCTTTTTTTGCTAAATAAGAGGCAGTTGATTTAGACGTGTGACTAGATGCGTTGTCCATATGAAGTTCAACTTTATCAATGTCCTTTCCATATCAGGCTGGAATTTCGTCTTCAAAAATTGGTTCTAAAATATTCTACTGATACTAGAGGGAATTAATTTTGGTTTTACTTGAGACTTTTTTTATTTTTAATTTGTCGTTGTAACAAAATCTTGCAACTATCATGAATCCCTTTGGGAACTTTAATGTACACTGACGAAGCCATTTCGTACGGTCATTACCGTCAGTTGAAGAATAGAAAATTGATCTTTTTTTATTGAAGTCACTTAAATACACCCATGACTCATCGAGTGTTACCCCAAATTTCCATTTTTCAGCAGCTAGGTGTTTTTCAGATAACACAGGCTAACGAAAAAGTACTTTTTGAAAACTTTTTTTAACGTTAATGGCTGATTCTTATGTAATTTTTGGTGCTTAATCCGTATATGACCTCAGTTTTTTGCTATCACCCACAATTTCGTCACAATGTGACTTAGTCGGAAACTAGAAAATTTGCCGAGCATACCATAGAAAATAAAAATAAATAAATGTTACAATATGAACAAACTTTTATTATATATATATAATAGCCGTTGTCTCTGTATAACACTTCCGGGCTGTACTCATCTTTCAATTGGAGCCCTCAGTAAACAAACGGCCGGTTAGGCCTAATTTCAATTTCAGATGTGGATCAGAATTTTTTCTTACCTAAAAACTAATATCTTCTCCATCAAATCACGTTTGTTCAGCCTATTTTTCTATAAAACGTTCAGAACTAAAAAAAATTGGATGCTTTTAGCTGTATATTTAACAGTTTTTAAAAATCTGTTTACTTTTGCGATGAATTCTGAAAGTAAACAAACTTGAATGTGAATGAATCAAGTAGCTCAAGTATTCATATCGCGTAGTGAGCTGTAAAAAACTGGATGGCAGTCTACTACTCCAATCGCATGAAAAACTAAATAAATAAAAAATAATGAAAGGGTTTGCTTTTACAAGGTGTGGATTAAATGCAATATTGTTAGATAATTCGGGATATTTTTTAACTTTCATATACTTTTTCCATTATGACGTCATTATTAGTATTATGACGTCAAAATGACGGGTTGGATGGCAGTCTACTACTCCAATCGCATGAAAAACTAAATAAATAAAAAATAATGAAAGGGTTTGCTTTTACAAGGTGTGGATTAAATGCAATATTGTTAGATAATTCGGGATATTTTTTAACTTTCATATACTTTTTCCATTATGACGTCATTATTAGTATTATGACGTCAAGATGACGGGTTACCTTCTAGTTCAAGTATAAACATTAAAATACCTTTTTATTACATAGATTTTATGTTTGCTTTGGCTTATATTCCCTTTCCTTCTTCTCCTAAAAGCTCCTGATATTGCTTTTTCGCCTGTGAATAGCTTACTCAACTTTTCGGTGAAGTGACCGACAGTAGTCTCTCATCATACTGGTATTCCAGCTGCCCTGATACCGTCTTTCCATCAATTTAATATCTTGATGAAATCGCTCACCTTGCGCCTCACTGGCTTCACCCAAATTATCTGGGAAAAAATCAAGGTGACTGTTCAAAAAGTGAATCTTGAGGCTCATCAAAAAGACTAACTTTTTGAACTTTTCCAGTATGTTGAATAGAAATATAATGTGGGTAATTTTTGTTGCCCAAGAACTTGGTCACAATCTGCTTGAATGATACCCAAGCCTCCCTCTCTTTTAAAGTCATTTTTGATTCAAAGTTGGGATCGAACGTCATTTCTCGGATGTCAGGCCCAACAAACACGCCTTCTTCCAATTTTGCTTCTGATAGACGAGGAAACTTCTTGCAGAGAAACTTAAAACATTCTACATATTCAGGTAAGGCTTTCACAAATTATTTAATTAGGCCTAATTTTATGTGTAGGGGTGGCAGCAAGAATGTTTTCCGGGTCCACGAGGTTCTTGCTCACAATGCTCTTCTCTCCAGGCAAAGACTTGCAGGCCAGATTTTTCTGGACTAGTGTTGATCCCTTGCCCTACCGTCCAATTCACATAAAAAACATGGGAATTTGGTAAAGCCACATTGCTGGCGGTTAGCTTATGGAGTTGAATTCGCTAGAAATGTCATTTTTTTTTTGAAATATTGAGTGTTGAAATGTGAAAAAATGGTGGGTGATACGGCTTTTTTATTGGCATATTCGGTTTCAGCACACTAAAAACCACAAAAATAAGGCAAATTTATTCAAAAAGTTTTTTCATCGTTGGCCTGTGTAATTTTCTATAATTTGTTTTTCTTTCAGCAATATACTTTGGTAAAAGAAGGTGAACTTTAGGTTTAAACATCTTTTTTAACTTCAAATCTTTATGAATGATTTTACTTACAGTGCCGGAAGACATTCCTAATTTCGATGCAATGGATCTTTGAGTCTGCGGAATTTTTTTTTAGCATCAGAGTCTTCACTTTCTTGATATTTACCTGTGTTCGAACAGTCTTAGGATGAGGTTTCGAGGTCATGATTTTATTTGTACTTTCAGTTAGACGATTTTTCCCTTCAAATTTCATATATACACTGAAGTGCCACTGAATTAGGGATAGCAAAGCCTATGCAAATTGTGTAGCGCTGCGCATCATGTATGCGCAAGTGAGGGCGCTGTGGTAAACTGCATATATAGCACGTACTGTGGTTGTTCTGAATTAGTTGTTGGAATTGCCAATATGGGTAAACTGCCTGATTTAGACGCCTTCGATCGCGGACAAATCGTAGGTGCGCGACACATGGGCCATTCAATTTCCGAAATCGTCAGTCAGCTAGGATTTTCAAGGTCGACAGTGTCAAGAGTATGCAAAGAATACATGGATGGTGGAAAAAAAACTAGCGATCGGGCAAACTGCAAAGGACAATTAGCCTTGACAGTGCGTGGTGAGAGACGGCTCAGGCGTATTGTACGTAGTCAGCGAAGCCAAACATTAGCTCAAATTACCACCCAGTTGAATGACGGTGCCACTCGTACAGTCAGTAAACGGACTGTGCAACGCTCGCTTCACCGTATGGGTTTAGGGAGCCGTCGACCTACGAGAGTACCATTGCTCTATACTCGCCATCGGGTTACAGGTCTTGCCTGGGCAAGAGAGCACAGAGACTGGAGTGTAGAGGACTGGAAACGAGTAGCATGGAGTGATGAGTCTCGATTCCGACTACTTAACGCCGACAGGAGGCTGAGAATATGGCGTCAGGCTCATGAAGCCATGGATCCTGCATGCCTGGCTGGAACTGTACAAGGGCATAGTGACTCAATCATGGTCTGGGGTGTTTTTCGTGGCACAGTTTGGGATCTTTGGTGCGTGTACCAACCTCCTTCAATGCAATTCGGTACGTAGAGTTGCTGGGTGATCACCTCCATCCGTTTATGCTGTTCTGTTATCCGCACGGTAATGGAGTTTTCCAGCAAGACAACTGTACCTCTCACAAGTCCCGGTTGGCTACTGGCTGGTTGGATGAGCATTCCTCTGACTTCTCTGTCATGAATTGGCCACCTAGAAGCCCAGACTTAAATCCTATTGAGCATCTTTGGGATGTTTTGGAACAAGGCGTGAAAGGCCATCACACAGCACCAAAGAACCTTACTGAATTATGGACAGCTTTAGCCAATATTTGGCAAGCCATTCCCCTGGAACTTTTCCAGAAACTTGTTGAATCTATGCGTCGTCGTGTGGCAGCCGTTATCAAGGCCAGAGGAGGCCCAACTAGTTACTAGGTAGGAATTCCTAATTCAGTGGCACTTCAGTGTGTATATATATATATATATATATATATATATATTTATGTATATACAGTGCTAGAATTCTAGAAATAGAGGTACCGGAACTGTAACCTCACTATAATAAATGAAAAAAATAAACAAAGAACAGAAATTGATAACAGAATCAAAATGGCTAATAAATGCTTTTTTGGGCGGAGAAGACAATTGAGATCTAATCTCGAAAAACTAAATTAAGAATTAATAAGACACAAATACTACCTGTCTTACTTTACGCAAGGGAAACAGGGACCTTGACCATAGACACGCAGCACTCACTGGACATGTTTGAGAGAAAAATCCTCAGGGCTATCTTTGGCCCCCCCCCGTGGAACGTTTCCCGTGGAACGTTTCCAGAAACTTGTTGAATCTATGCGTCGTCGTGTGGCAGCCGTTATCAAGGCCAGAGGAGGCCCAACTCGTTACTAGGTAGGTATCCCTAATTCAGTGGCACTTCAGTGTATTGCAAATACCTTTTTTTGAAATGCCATAACTGCGATTTTTACGCCGCTTTGTAATTTGTTGATACGAATATTCTTCGGAACGTTGATACGAATATACTTCGGATATATACTTCGGAAAGCGGAGTTACGTAACCTTCGAGCCATCTATCAATTTTACGAGCTATTTTCAAAATAAATCTTTTATTTTACATTCCAATCAAAACAAAACAGTGGCAGATGATTATTCTGAAGTTGCCATATTTTTATCTGAAAATGCAAACGATAAAAATAAATTACAAAATCCTTTCCATAAAATGCGAACGACCTTCTGTACCATTGACAATCAAAAACAACTCAACAGATGTATGAACGTAAAAAAATGAAACCATGCTTAATGCGTGGAAAATAATTGATTTACAAAAGTATCTCACTGATGAAAAATGAAAATTGAATTAGAGAGTAAAACTACAGAAGTTCTTTCTTCTATGCTCTTCCAGCACAACTTGAAGTATTCTAGTAAAGAATATAAAACTTCTATTACTACGTGAGTGATGTACCTCCTCGAAAGGTTGTCGATTAGCAGAGCTTATCCTTTCCTTAGGGAGGAAATAGTCTCTTTCCGGTAGACACAGATTTTTCTCAAATTGCCGGCTGCAGAATTGAACTTTGCTTTTTTCCAGCTCTTTCCAACTGATATAACTCGGCTCTATCAAAATTGTTATTCCAGGCAGAGATTTCCTGCTTCGTTAGCCAAAGAATAAAACGTATTATCGATTTTCAACAACAGTCGCTACTACAAGAAGGCAGATATTTTTATAAATAAAAAGGATTCATAAATCAGTAAAAGCATTATAATTACATGTTGTTCATCATCAAATGATGCTTGTTCAGTTATCGAATTTTAGCAAATTAAAAAAATTAAAATATCTTGTTTAAAAGTTTCTTTCATTACAAAAGACTAGGAAATTCAAGTTTCAGAAAAGTTGCTTTACTTTTTCTTTTACGGAAATAAGTGAAAGCTTTACTAAACTATAGTCATTATCAAATGTTCCCAGAACTGTACGGAACAGCATATATTTTACAATGCTAATTAAAATTAAAGAATTTACTTTAAACTGGAAATTTTACACAAAAAATTTATTTTTTCTGGTTAATTTTATCTCACTTACAAAATCTATCGTACTAATTTGTAAATTTCAAATTATTTTCAGACTTAATATAAAAAGAAAAGTGTGATCAAGCGTACTGTAAATGAGGAAAATGAGTAAAAGAGAAATTGGAAAGTTTTAAACTCTAGTTTCCGAAAAATCGGAAAAAATGAATTTCTCTGACCGCATTTCAGTCTTTTTTAATTTTGTATTTTAGAGCATAAAATTCATCCCGTATACACACGGATTTATAAGCGACATACACTGCTGGCCACCCAAATTGCAACACCAAGAAAGACAAGAGATATCACAACAAAATTTATTTTGTAGATAACATGTTGACCAAGTATCAAATGATTAAATTTATAGACTTCTGTGAAGTGTGGTTCCTGCAAAAATCAGTAGCCAAAGTAGCCGCCATTGTTGGAGATCACCGCTGCCACACTCCTCGGCATTGATTCAAAGAGACTTTGGATGAGTTCTTGTGGTACAGCAGACCAAGCAGCTTCCACACGTTGCCTAAGTTGATCTGCTGTGGCAGCTGGGTCAATCGTAGAGCAACCATGGACCACATGTTTTCTATCGGCGAAAGATCCGGAGAGCGAGGCGGCCAGGGAAGCAATTCAATCTGGCGATTGATGAAGAACCGTTGGACAATGCGTGCCACGTGTGGTCGCGCATTATCCTGTTGAAATATGGCTGTGGGCAAGCCCTGAAGGTAAGGAAGGACATTTGGCTCCAACACCTCGGAGATGTAGCGCTGGCTGTTTAAAGTACCGGCAATGCGTACTAGAGGTGTGCGAGAGTGATATCCAATACCGCCCCATACCATAATACCTGGTGCAGGACCAGTGTGGCGGTGCATAACGCAGCTGTTCAACATCCTCTCTTCACGGTGTCTCCAGACTCGAATGCGACCATCGTGGTGTTGCAGACAGAAGCGTGACTCGTCATTAAAGACAATTTCATTCCATTCTGCCGTCCACATCCTTCTTTCATCGCACCACTGGCGGCGGAGACGTCTGTGGTTCTGCGTCAAGGGTAGACAAAGCAATGGACGTCTTGCGGACAGACCACTCTGCTGTAAACGACGTCGAATGGTACGCACAGACACTGGATGATGCGTTACAGACTGCATGTGCTGTGCTATGGTTCGTGATGTGACTGAGCGATCCGTCACTGCCATGCGCACAATTTGCCTGTCATCACGTGAAGTGGTGCGCTGAGGTGGATGCGATGGAACACGCCGGTCCGTCGTACCCTCCTGCATCCAACGATCACATATCCGCATTACAGTTGTTTGGTTTCGTCCAACACGACTACCGATTTCCCTGAAAGATAATCCACAATCTCGGTAGGCCACTATCCTTCCTCTGTCGAACTCGGATACTTGATCAAAAGATGATCGCTGTTTTCGACGAGGCATAATTGATCGTTTTTTTGAAAAAACCACAAGAAAAACACAATTGCCGAACTTGAAATCGTCGAAATCTCCAAGCCTTAAATAGCGCTTTGAAGTGGCGCCACAGGCGTGCGTGATGTGTGTCTGCTCTGAAATTCTAATCATTTGCATATCTCACCTCCGCTAATGCATGTTGTAAATTTCATGTTATTTGCATGTTTCCTTCAGGGTGTTGCATTTACAGTGGCCAGCAGTGTATTTATACAGCCTGTCCTTTACGTGAGCGTACAACAGTTCTTTAAAACAGAAATTTGGTACATTGACCACTTAACCCCTATAATTTGGATATGCAGAAATCACCGGAAGTTCTTCAGTTGATTAAATCGCGTTTTGGAAAGTCATCGGAGTAATGTACATACTTTCAAACATTTTATTTACTCTTTCATCGCGAAACTGCAAAAATTATAAAAGTAAAATTTAACAATTTTGTAACCCTTACAGCTTTTTACCATTCTATTTCTATTACACTGGACTAGGATCTCATCAGGGTTCAGATATCACCAATCAGCCTAAGCAAAAAAAAATATTTCAGGTAGTCTCTTCTAACGAAACTACCGCGGGTCTTTAATGTAGGAATACTTATCGTTGCTTTCCTTTTTTTTGACGCATTTTGGTACTTTTCTGTTTAACTGTTAACTGCTACTGGGTTTGGCTCGTTGTCAAAATTATAACTCGCGACGCAGGACGGATACTTTTTTTTCTTTCCGGAGGACCGTTATTGAGGAACGTAATCCTACGTTAAAAAGTATTTTAAAAACAATAAAAGTTTGTTGGCAAAGTTTTATAATGGCTCTGCATGAGAAATACTATACACACGTTACAGCAGCTATGCACGTGTTGAACTACCATCGACTGAAGCCGTAAACCACAGCATCAATCTACTTACTGTTATACAGAAATTGATTTGGTGTCTATTTAACTATTATGCGCTTTCTATTCTTTTCTGCTTTTGAATTCAGGGTGAAAGGTATAATTGTCTTCTATAGAGCAGGATTCTGAGACATTTGCGAATTGCACAGGAGGGAGAGAAACCTATGGTAACTAAAAATAGACTAGTAAATAAATAAATAAATAAGTAAATAGATAAATAAATAAATAGGTAGATAAATAAATAAATAAATAAATAAACAGATAGATAGATTAATAAACAAACAGATAAACAGATAAATAGATAAACATACACATAGATAAACAAACAAATAAAATAAAATATAATAAAAATAAATAGTTAAAGCAGTACCCCAAGCGTGATGACGAAAGAGAACTGAATCCGACGGCTGGAATTACGGATGCTACATTTCATTACATTACGATGTAACAAACCACGTTCTTCTAACCAACATCTCAAATGTTCTACAAAATCGAGTCTTTCGATAGCTATGACAAAATCCTACAAAGATGCTTTGAATATCTCATAGACACACGTAAACAGCTTTCACAGAAAAGAAAAACTCAACCATTGATGAGAAGAATAATTAATTCAGAAACATTACTGCTGCGTCAGCGTAATTACAACAGATAATTATTTTCCAGTTTAAGATGGAGACAAAAGTTTGAATCGGAAAACCATTCTGCCCAGTCAGTATATGTTCTGCCGAAGAGGCATTTGGAAACCTAAGCTGCTTATTTCCACTGCATTATCTCGCAGGAACGTGTGACATTAAGCAGCCATTAACACTTTACAAGATGTTAGGCTAATTAGTATATAATGATAGCTAAATTTGCAAGGGCGATATTTATTTAACCGTAGTCCCATTTCGAAAATTTATAAATATATATATATATTTTGATTGATTGATTGAATATTACTTGGAATAATTAAAAATAAAGGCCTTTGTGTTTTTGAAAATCTAAATTAGGAATCGAATCGATTACTGAAAATTAATGTTAGAATAAGCAAACAAATGAAAATTGTCCCTGTTTCAAAGTTTATTGTTGATGCGTAGTTCTGTTACAATAATATAAAATTTAACCTGATTGATTATTTACTTTCTTTAACGTTGGGTTTCACCTTTGATTTATAATTTAATATCCCTATTTCCCATTTCTATATTGAAGCTTTTGTTTATGATCGATAATGTTGTCACGATATTATGCCGTAGATCCATGTTAAGCCGCAGAAAAGAGTTCCTGGGTTTGTCTTTTCACGCTATTACATTTTTCAAAACAATTTGTTTCGGTTTATAGGCGAAAGTATTCATCCTCTTGCAGCAAATTTAGTGATTTAAATGGCGTTAGTGGTGATAGCTTCCATTTTTGAAGCTAGTCAGATAATTTAATTTTAGGTTTTTTAAATTTTAATAAAAATACGTATTTATTTTCCTTATAGGGGAAAAGAAATACATTTGAATATGAATTTTTATTCCTGCAACATGCAAGAAGCAAATTTTTGAAGGGAGGTCATCAATCCCCAGTTAATCCTCCTTATAAATTATTATCAAACAATGTTTCTCGTGAGTTGCCCAAATACACTCATGGACAAAAAAATTAGAGCACCAAGAAATAATTGCGGGATCGTAACGAAACTTGCAATGAAGGTACATGTTGGGGAGATATGCAAATTATTAGAAATGCAGCGTGATTGCGCATTACGTATAGCCGGTAGAGGGTGTTGAACATCGTACTCTGTGGAGTATAAAACAGGTAACCAAAGCTTGTTTGAGTGTGCTGAATCATTTACAAAGGAAGAGCTGAGATAGACATGCCATTACGCCATGTTCGAAGACAATATAAGCAGTTGTCGCAGTTTGAGAGGGGGAGAATCGTCGGGATGATGGAAGCTAGGTGGTCAGCTAGGCGAGTAGCTCGTCAATTAGGCCGCTCTGATTGTGTTGTGAGGAGGTGTTGGGACCAGTGGACCCGAGAGATGTCATGTACACGAAGACCAGGCTCAGGACACCCTCGACAGACCAGTCGTCGAGAAGACCGCCACATCGTAAGAAATGCACGCGTACAGCCAACTGCTTCATCGGCCGCCATCCAGGCACAGGTAGCACCTTCACTAGGGACCTCTGTGTCTTCTCGAACCATACGAAGGCGCCTGGCTGAAGGACAGTTGGTATCGCGGCGCCCATTACGTGTACTGCCCTTGACGCCCACCCATCGACGCCTCCGTTTGGAGTTTTGCCGCGCACGAGGAAACTGGGCTGCAGCGGAATGGAACCAGGTCGTCTTTAGCGACGAATCTAGATTCAATCTCGGCAGTGATGACAATCGTGTTCGTGTGTGGAGAGCCCGTGGTGAACGCTTCAATCCTGCCTTTGCTGTACAGCGACACATCGCTCCCACAACTGGTGTGATGGTATGGGGTGCCATTGCCTACAATACACGGTCACCCCTAGTATTGTTCCGTGGCATCATGACAGCCCAGCGGTATGTTCATGAAATCCTGCAACCACATGTGTTGCCACTCATGCAACGGCTCCCAGGAGCCATTTTTCAACAAGACAATGCTCGGCCTCATACGGCAAGGGTGTCACAAGACTGTCTCCGCACTGTTACTACCCTTCCTTGGCCTGCCCGATCCCCAGATTTGTCTCCAATCGAGCATATCTGGAATCATTTGGGACGACGAGTTGGGCATCCCACGAGTTTGAACGAACTAGAGGCAAGGTTACAGCAAATATGGAACGAAATGTCTCAAGACATCATACAGAACTTGTATGACTCAATGCCCGACCTTATCGCATCGTGCATTCGCGCTAGAGGGGGTCCAACGGAGTATTAACTCCTCCGTTCGTTTGCCTTTTTCTCTGAAATAAATTATCCTTTTTCTTTGATTTTCTTATCATTTACTTATATCAAAGTAGTCATTACGTATGTAAAATTTCGTTTCATTTTGACGACTCCTTCTTGGTGCGCTAATTTTTTTGTCCATGAGTGTATTTCTGATAAATCCTGCAGCACAACATCCAAACTTTCGTGGTTTCTTCAAAACTGCATAGACTTTAAAGATTTATTGAGAAAGCCAGTTAGACGAGTTTGGAGAACTCCAAACACGCAAACAGATATTTTTGCGTCATCAAATTCCAAAACAGAGTGGGTATTAGGTATTGCATATGAACAATATCTAATATCTACTATGAGAATAATGTGGAAATTGTTTAGCTTCAACTGTTTTGACAGGCGACTCTGAAAATAAGAACTTTCAAAGGGAATATGGTGGCGGGTTGCGATTTCAATAACCACATTTCCTTACTAGCACCGATCATGTGCGACTCCCTCAAATAGCTATGGTTGACGTCATTAAAATCTGGATGAGTGATGGAGGCTGCTAGAAGAAAGCTATGACGTGGAAGGTCGTCTAAATTGAATTAACGTAGCAACAAATGCTTAGTGACGAACCTCGAGGAAATACCTAGGTCTGCATCAGGCTTAGCATCTAAGGTATGACGGGACACTGAAACTTCGATTACTACCCGTAAGTTATATTAAGTGATACATGCTATCTATAACAATGATAGGTTGGTTACGCTTAAGACCCATATCACTAAACTGAATGCAAGGAAATGACTACAGTGTTGCTTAAGTCATCTCTCTCGGGTAACAAAATACTGGAAAAATGTCACATTGAGTAAAGAATCCCATTACAGTTATATTCCATAAGCTGGACATGCAAGAAAATGACATCTACATAGGAAATCTATTTTGCCTCTTTGTATTATAATTAGGACAATTATTCTTGGGAAGGACTTAGTCCTTCGATTACATTGCTCTAGAATATAGGTTAATAGAGCTACACAAACATTCTAGACGATTGTGCAATGAAATTGATGTGACTGTCTCTTGAAAAGGATTTGCCATATGAAAAAGCAGCGGATAGCCTTACCACTGTCGTTAAGATAGACCGGCTGAAAAGGGAATCTAATCCAATTGAACAACCTTGGGACAAACTAGAAATCTGAATTAACCATCGATTGGAAAAGCCTCCTCTAAGACTTATCTGTTAGCGGCTTTAATCCATACTTGGTGACACATTATCGAGAAATCTGGTGGAAATTACATCTAGAACAGTCGTGGCAGCCATTACGGCCATGCGTGCTCATGCATCAAACTGCTGATGAGAAATAAATACAGTTTTATTCCTTTCGGCTCATGTGTCCAAATACTTTAAGCTACATAATGCGAGTAATATACTCTTGGGTAATATATGTGCCATTATTGATTAGAACTTTAAAATATCTTTGGCAAATCTAATAGCCAAGTGCTTGCTTCACAACAGATTTTGTTAAGTTATGCATGACTTCTTCCATGATATATGCTAGTCATTAACTGACTTTATATATTTGCTAGGTTTGTTATAAAGCCATATACTTTAAAGTATCATAAACATATCCTGTTCCAAGGGTAAATTTCGTCTTGAATTTTGTTGCATCATGGCTTCAATGATATTCGTTAACTATTAATTATCATTAGCGCATTTTAAAGAGTTTATTTTTGTTATTTATCCTGATGAATACAAAATGATTTTATGGTTGAAAAACTTAATTAAGTCCTTTAGACGGTGAAAATTTATCTGTGACATTATTAAGTAAATAAGTAAAAATTTGCTATGGCCTTGAGCCGTAAACATCTTGCTAACTTATAAACCTAATGGTCACCGAAAAGAATAAATATCCCATATTTTCGATCCAATATTATTTTTGTTTCACTATAACTTACCAAAACTGTTTATCAGCGTAAATCCATTTCTTTGCCTCTGGACAAATTTATTTTTCAACGGATAACATGAACCTCATGACAGCTGACATGGGTAAGCCAGATAAACGATTTTGGGAAGCTGAAAATTGAAATCGATATTTTTCAATTTTTCTTGGCAAAAACATATTTTTCTTGTGATATTTTTAGAGCTGTTTTGGTCAAAAGAAGCCGAGAAAGAAAGACCGGAAGCTAAATATAAGTTCTGATTATAACCTGCTCTCCATCCGCTTCTGCGCAGGTGGTGTTTTGTATGAGATCTTTAGGAGGTTATTTTTACCCCAGGACATGATATTTTACTTTTTTTTTCCTGATCCTGACACTTGGATGCACAAATATTCCGCTTCGAAAATTTATGGCAGTATACTATAACCGTCTGATTTTAGGACAATTGTTAGGTTAAAAACTGTCAGGTCCCCAAACTAAAAGCATGATGTATTTTTGTTGGCAAGAGTGCTGTATACTTTATCCGATAAATCTGCAGCTTTGAAAGCATTGAATCGATTTGTATTTAATGAGCATTTGCTAGAGTCACAGTTTTCGGTATACACACACTGAGCTCTTTTTGACAAATCTGAATTTGAAGACATTGTAACGATTTACTTGAATCTCTTCCTTGACATCAAAACTTTTCTGTTTTAGATTTAATGACATGCAAATGAGGAAAATACTGATTAGAGTATGGGCGGAGATGAGTTTGTGTACAGGAGAGAGTAAGAAGTTACGACTGGATAAAAGTTTGTTACATATTAGAACAGAGTAGCCGAAACGATTGAGTGTACTCATTCCCTGCTTTTGTATTTCATAATTGTGCAGTAACCAATCGGACAACATAGAAATATTTGTTTTACGCCAGGGTCTGGTTATTCAAGTTCTATATACTCTACGAAACAATTCATTGGCAGTGTACAAGTAGAAAACAAAGTAAAAATTGTTATTTCCAATCGGTATAACTTATACTTATTATTTGAGAATAATAATAAAAATTTTAATAATGATGAAATAATAAAACAAATCGATTGTTATTATTACCGCAGTAATAACAAGAATATTATGATAAATGTATTGTATGATATAATCGAATGATAATTAATACTGTTAAATGATAATTATTAATAAAATAATCATAAAAATAATTGCACAATTTTAAATTTTAAGACTGTAAGGAAATTTCACTAATAATTACAAGATAAAAAGAACTTTTTATATACCATGTTTTTGAATTTTCTGTTGAATCATATAAACTTGACAATTCTATGTATTAATAAATACTTTTTAAAAATTTTTTTGATGAATTATCCCATCAACTTGAAAGAAAATTAAGTTAATTGGGAGTTAACTTGCGATTAACTTTTCGTTCCCGTTCCGGCCAATAGATGGCTGCACCAGTCTACAAAACAAAATTAACTGAAAATAACTGAAAATAAATTTAATTCTGCTTAAAGATGGCTAAAAGTATTAAAAAATGCATGGTCATCGTGTTCTGCGCTATTCTAAAAGTTTCAAATGTCTAGCTAGTCGGGAAGTTAGTTAAAAATCGATTGCAAGATTTGTACGGGACAAACACACAAACACACAAACAAACAAGAAAGTGAGTTAATAAAAACATGGTAAAAAGAAGATTTCTTGACAGCGTCAGGATAATATACTGGATATCCTGCTACTCTGGAGATCGGAAGATCCATACCATATCCTAGCAACTGTTATAGTGGAGCTTGACGGCTGGAATGGATAATAATGGACATTAAGCAAACCTACGACGAAATTTCACCGCAGAAAATTATAAACTGTCTTCTATAAAATTGATATTTGCCCGTAAGACCAGTAGACTCTGTCGTTGGTCACAAAAAATGAAAAAAAGGAGGATGACTTAAAATCGGAGGAATGGCGTCCAATATGAGATTTTTCTCATGTCGCCATCATGGTAGTATAATTGGCTTATTCACTGGACTGAAGGTCAAACGGTTCAAGACCCTTCCCTGGAAGTCATTAGTTACAACGTTATGAAGTACTAGATGAACTAAAGACGTTGCTCTATCCTCCTCCCTGTTGAGATTTAGGTTCATCATGTAGGATCCCAGTAAACAAAAGCGGCTCTTTTATAATGTTTTCATCAAACTTTGTTACCTCTAGAACACTCTAAAATTTTTTCTGGCTATGCTACTGAGATGGACAAATCACAGCAGCGGAATAGCTCCTGAGCGAGAATGTCTGTCTCGAGACAGGTCTCCCGGGTTCGACTACAGACCCTAACAGAAAATTGTTATAATAGCGCTTAACCGCAGGATTATCATGAAAATCTTGAAAACGTGGGAAAAATGAGAATTATTGAAAAAAAAATATGTATACGCATTTTATAAGTCGTTGTACCCTAGAAAAAAAGACAATTGTGCATTGAAATTAAATTGAAATAATGTTCCGATACAAAGGATGTTTTTTTTTCTCCCCCAATGCGGCAGGCATTTGTCTTTGACGGTAGGTACTCATTTCACATTGGCCCATGAAGTTTTGATGGCTACTTTATTATGGGAGCACTATTTGGGTGAGCCAGCATTGCTCCCTATGTATTCAGAATTTGAACCCAAGCCCACTGTGGGGCAGCTCAGAACGCTAAGCACTAGTATACTATGTGGGCGGTTCCGATACAAAGGTAGGGCAGCTCAACAGGGTAAACGTTTCTCTTGCAAGTAGAAAATTCGTGAAATCAATAAGGTAATCCTCATTTTGTGTCCCGTTCTCCATCCTCTTGTTTTCTTTTTTTTGTTTCATTAGGGAGAGAGAGAAATTACTCTGCTTCTACAATTGAAGAAAATCTCCCGCTTTCCCGTTCGCTTTTTTCTGCTGTGCACTAGTGAAATACAGTGGAACCTCGCATAACGAGCATAATTCGTTCTAGAGTCTTACTCGTAATGCGAAACACTCGTTAAGCGAAACAATTTTTCCCATATAAATTAATGTAAAATACGATAATGCGTTCCATACCAAAAAATACTCAAAATGTTTTAGATGTAACGTTTATTATTTACAGAAAATTAATTACATAAATTCTTAAGGAGCAAAATCATCCATATGTAGTTTATTATTTACTAATTTATGACACGTATCTAATTTTTTTAGTAGAAAGCTATCTAGCGGCATTTCTTTTTCTCGGCGCTTCAAAATTTGCTGAAAATGTGTAACCGGACTGTCATTGAATGAATTTATAGCACGCATAGCCACCGTCTTATCAGGGTGATGCTTTGTAACTTACGATGCAACAGTTTCACACGCTTTCATCATTTCTTTTATTGCGCCAGAAGATTGTTTCTTTGCTGTTTCTTCGTCCTTCTCCACTGACAAACTCTCCTCTACAACTGCTTGCTGTGAAAGATACTGCAATTCTATTCGCTGTTCGGTGGTCAGCTCTTGGTTGTGCGCTTCCACAAGCTCCTCAATATCATTGTTATCCTCCAGTCCCATGATATTTGCTTCTCGAACCATCCATAACTACCCTTAAACACTTATTTTTCGGCCGTTGATGATCCTGGTGACGTGAAGATCCGAGTGACGGGAAGAGAGGACTTCCTTCCACGTCACTCGTTATGGGAAATGTTGCTCGTTAAGCGAGCCATTTTTTTACGATTTATTTTGCTCGTTATGCGAAATACTCGTTATGCGAGGTCCCACTGCAATAGTTCGTAACTGAGTAAAAGCAGAGTAGGAAGAATATTAATTACATAAAACTTGTGGAGTACACAGGAATACACAGCTTCTTGAAATCCGCAGCACATATAAAATAAATTAAATGATTATTAAAATAAAAATTTATCATAATTAAGAATTTTAATAACTGTTATTTAAAAACCATTATAACAATTAATAATTAACTATAATAATTAATATTTAATTTAAATAATTAATAATTAACAATCATAATTAATAATTAACTATGATAATTTATTAATAATTATAATGAACATAATCAATCATAATCAATCAACATTATAGTTAAAAATTAATATTTATTCTGGCTTTTCAGAAGCTGTGTGTTCTTGTTCAGAATGAAGAAAGTGAGGAGTCTGAAGTTAGTACACTGAACAAATGATCAGGTTTGCTAAAAGTCGAGCAATGTGAATTTCGAATTTGAGAGAGAGGACTGGTACTGTCGTTCAAACTGCTGGGACTATTGCTCTGCTTTGAGGCTAGTAACGATATTGGTCAGATAGCAAATAAAATGGCCTATATAATAAGAAGTGTATTTTATTTTAATGATAATATTAGACAGGGAGGGGGATTTCAGTTCTTGGAGAAATGAGGACAGCCATTTCCAGACATCTTATCACGCATACAAAAATGCAGGATAATTCAGTTCGGTGTTACCTACCTAAACATTGGATCATTAAATTCGTTTAGAAAGTTGCGTCTGATGTTTTACTTAGTATAAAATTTACAATATCTTTCTTCGCCTAACGTGTTAAAGTTCACAGAACTTTTATATCAATTTATTAGGAGATATCCATGGCGAAAAAATTGCCAATTAAGTAGTAAAAGATTTTCCATTAAGTTAATTATACTTACTTAAATCTACAGCAGAGTCCCGATAATGCGAATCTCGGAAAATCAATTTCCGCTTAATCCGAGGACATTCCCAGAATGCTCTCGCATGCTTTTCCCCCATCTAATGCGATTTTTATCGGATTCGTGGAAGTGATAGAAGTGACATTAGATGGGTCGGCCAACTTATCCAAGACTCATGTGAAATGTAAACATGTTAGGCAAAAATATGAAGAAGGAAATGATGACCTAAAACTGGATATATACAGGGTTCCCCCCTATATCCGTTACACCCCCCCCCTAACTTCTAAAAGGTGACAGCTTTGGCCATAAAGTTGGTGTCTAGGTATAGTAAAAAGGCTATGCGCTGCTCGATGAGGCAACTTACAACGCCATCTATCGGCAAATTTTGTAATTAACGCTCTTATCTCAAAAACGGTACAAGATACGGGAAAAAGGCAACTACAAAGTTGTTCAGAATCATCGATTTAGTAAGAAAAGGCTCCTTGCGCACATTAATACTCAAAACAGAGTGTAAAAAATTAACATTTATTTGGTCATGATTTTCAACACTATGGCGTCGTGAAACTCAAGCGAAGCTCGTAAAGACCACGAAAAAGGTCGAAAGGTTCATCAACATAAATAAATGATGCTAAAGATAATGGAAGTGTCTCAGTTTCTTTCTTCTACTCTTTATGACATGACAATTTTCGAAATCGCGACCAAACAAATGTTCATTTTCTACATTCTGTTTTAAGTATTAATGTGCGCAAGGTATCTTTTCTTACTACACTGCTGGCCACTGTAAATGCAACACCCTGAAGGAAACATGCAAATAACATGAAATTTACAATATGCATTAGCGGAGGTGAGATATGCAAATGATTAGAATTTCAGCGCAGACGCACATCACGCGCGCCTGTGGCGCCACTTCAAAGCGCTATTTAAGGCTTGGAGATTTCGACGATTTCAAGTTCGGCAATTGTGTTTTCTTGTGGTTTTTTGAAAAAACGATCAATTATGCCTCGTCGAAAACAGCGATCATCTTTTGATCAAGTATCCGAGTTCGACAGAGGAAGGATAGTGGCCTACCGAGATTGTGGATTATCTTTCAGGGAAATCGGTAGTCGTGTTGGACGAAACCAAACAACTGTAATGCGGATATGTGATCGTTGGATGCAGGAGGGTACGACGGACCGGCGTGTTCGATCGCATCCACCTCAGCGCACCACTTCACGTTACGACAGGCAAATTGTGCGCATGGCAGTGACGGATCGCTCAGTCACATCACGAACCATAGCACAGCACATGCAGTCTGTAACGCATCATCCAGTGTCTGCGCGTACCATTCGACGCAGTTTACAGCAGAGTGGTCTTTCCGCAAGACGTCCATTGCTTTGTCTACCCTTGACGAAGAACCACAGACGTCTCCGCCGCCAATGCTGCGATGACAGAAGGATGTGGACGGCAGAATGGAATGAAATTGTCTTTACTGACGAGTCACGCTTCTGTCTGCAACACCACGATGGTCGCATTCGAGTCTGGAGACACCGTGAAGAGAGCATGCGGAACAGCTGCGTTATGCACCGCCACACTGGTCCTGCACCGGGTATTATGGCATGGGGCGGTATTCGATATCACTCTCACACACCTCTAGTACGCATTACCGGTACTTTAAACAGCCAGCGCTACATCTCCGAGGTGTTGGAGACAGTTGTCCTTCCTTACCTTCAGGGTTTGCCCACAGCCACATTTCAACAGGATAATGCGCGACCACACGTGGCACGCATTATCCAACGGTTCTTCGTCAATCGCCAGATTGAATTGCTTCTCTGGCCACCTCGCTCTCCGGATCTTTCGCCGATAGAAAACATGTGGTCCATGGTTGCTCTACGATTGACCCAGGTTCCATCCCCAGCTGCCACAGCAGATCAACTTTGGCAACGTGTGGAAGCTGCTGGGTCTGCTGTACCCCAAGAACTCATCCAAAGTCTCTTTGAATCAATGCCGAGGCGTGTGGCAGCGGTGATCTCCAACAATGGCGGCTACTCTGGCTACTGATTTTGGCAGGAACCACACTTCACAGAAATCTATAAAATTAATCATTTGATACTTGGTCAACATGTTATCTACAAAATAAATTTTGTTGTGATATCTCTTGTCTTTCTTGGTGTTGCAATTTGGGTGGCCAGCAGTGTAAATCGATAATGCTGAACAACTTTGTAACTGACTTTTTTCCCGTATCTCGTATCGTTCTTGAGATAAAAATGCTAATTCCAAAATTTCCCGATAGATGGAGTTATAAGTTGTCTCATCAAGTAGCGCATCGTCCTTTTACTATACCTAGACACGAACTTTATGGCCAAAGCTGTCACCGTTTAGAAGTTAAGGGGGTGTGTGTAAAGGATATAGGTGGGAACATTGTATAATTTCATAAACTTAGTTTAGGAGATATCTGGATGCATGAATACATCAGTATATCGAGTCCCTGTACGTGTTTGCATGTGGGTGAGAGCAGAGTCGAGCCCGTCAAATGTCGCTTGTCAGGATACTCGGTCTAAATTGAGGTGGCGCGAAGGAGCAATGTTGGTTCACCTATACGGTGACTCCAATTGCAAGAAAGGAACAAATCTCGGTGTAATGGGCAGAGGTCGAAAGACAACGTGCCTGTCTGGGTGGGGAAAAAAGAATGTCGTGTTGATAACCAGAATGAAATCATAGATGGAACAATTATTCCCACTGTTACTGATTAAAAGGCATCGATATCGGATGAAGAAGAAATTGACTGCGAACAAGTAAAAAAAAAAATGATAAAATTATGACGGCGCCAGAAATTACCCTTAGATTTTTAGAGCAGCAATCAATATCTACAGTAAACTAACGTCTTTTTTGAAAAAGACGGTGTGTTAGAGATAGAAAAGAAAATCTCAGGTAGTCTCTTCTAACGAAACTACCTCGGGTTATTAACGTGGGATTACTTATCGTTGCTTCCCTCTTTTATATGTGCATATGTATGTATGTGTTATGTATACTATATGTATCTATGCATATGTACGTATCTGTATATATATACACATATATGTACGTCAAAATTTTAACGCATTTTGTACTTTTCTGTTTAACTGTTTACTGTTTGTCAAAGCTATACAGACTGGGTTTGGCTCGCTGCCAAAATTATAACCTGCGAGGACGGATGGACGGACGGTTTTAGCATCTGAAATTATGAATTCAGAAGGACCGTTATGGAGGAAAGTAATTCTACGTAAAAAAATATGTTTTGAGAAAATGTAGCCGACATTAGATTACTGTAGATATGGCGTAAATCTAACAGTGCTTGTTCAGTTTATTTTTGGTATTCTTCTTCCTTTTTCATAAAAAATCGTTGTGTTGAGGTTTGGGTTAGTATATTATTGTTTCCGTCGTACATCATGCCCGATTTGAGATATAAAGCTTAATTTGAATTTTCTGTGACATCTTCTGGTTCCATTCCTAATCACCTTGGATTATCGGTACTCTTTCTAACGAAGCATAAACTGCATATCTAATATGCAGTGCTTGTAGACTGTATAAAATACAAACCGTTATTTTCTAGACTGTTTCGTAGCGTAACTAAGAGTAAAATATCGTATTTTTAAAATACTGTTATCTACTGCTAATGTAATGCATCCCTCCAATCTCGCAACTGAAACCTATTTTGCAGGGATAGTTTATTAAATGACGGCAGAATTTTTATTTGGCATTTAATATTTGGGCCGAATTATGTACCTCAATGACAGTGGTGCACCCAGGGGGGGGGAAAGAGACCCTGCCCCCCCAAAGAAATAGAAATTGCATCATGAATATTGATTTTGCATTATAAATATTTTTATCGGTTCATATTGCCCCCCCCCCCCCTAAGAAAAAATCCTGGATGCGCCACTGCTCAATGATATATATATATATATATATATACATATATATATATATATATATATATATATATTTTTTTTTTTTTAAATCCTAGGAAGTGTGTGTGTGTGGGCGGGGGGTGCTACAACACTCTCTATATTTTTCCGTTACTGCGCTAATTTATTCCGCCAGATACCAGTTTGCCAGATTTCCGGGTCAAAGAGTCTCAGATTCCCCGAATATGTACGGTTTAACCATAAGTATTGGTAGTTATCTTCACATCAAGTAAACACAGTATATCGTTCCTGCGTTTTGAATCATCGTTGAAATCTGACCACTATAGGAATCTCAGTATTTGTCACTTTTTACAGTCTTACTATAAAATTAATGATGAAGTATTGTTACTGATGTTCAGATTTAGTAATATAGTATTTTGATCACGAGTTTTTAATCTAAGTCGAAATCTGACTATTACATGAATTTCAAACTCCACGGCTATTTACAGTTTCACCGTAACGTTAATGGCAAAATATTAGTACCCAAATTACCAGTAATTTACCGTTAATTTTTTTTTTCGCTGTCGACGCGAAATCGTATACCAGACTGATACTTAAAAAAATATTTTATACGATTACATGTCTCAGGAACTCCAAATGCACGTAAATGGGGAAGAATATTGGAAATAATTTATTAAAATCTCCATAAGGAAATATTTAAAGAAAAATCCCTGGATTTGATAGTTCTCTTTCTCCTGCCAACGATTTGTTTTATCCATATATGCTCTTACCTAAGATGATTTGTTAACACGGAATATCAAGTTACTGTGTTCCAGGCATATTAACTTCACGTGAAATGACGCAAAGAACGATATTTAATCATCCTCTCTTGATATGAGATTTTGTACATAAGGACGCACACTTACTTCCCACTGAACATCATTGATTCTCGTTGGTAAAATAACGCTTTCTGAATATGTTCTGTTCTTTTTTTCCCGACAAAAACAAAGAATGTGACCCTCCCCTTCTCGATGTTTATCGCTTCCTAGGGTTCATTGCACCAAAATGAATCGGTTGTAGATGCCATTATATGGAGTGGCATCGGGATGGAGTAAGGTGGGCGACTTGAGTGTTTTTCATCTATGTTAGTGCTTTACTAACCTTATGCGGTTTTTCTTTCGCTATGTTATTTGTATATGAAACCACGAAATGCATCAAGTCATTTGGAGAAAAGGTAGGTTTTCCTCGGAGAGCATTATCTGTAATGTACCGGAATCTGTCGAACGCACGGGACCAGAGTATATAAATATATATATGAAACGATAACTTTTTATAACCATTAAAGGGAAAACGCCTATTCAAAATTCTTTTATATTATCGCAATATAATAACTCCCCTCATCTTGATATTGACCCGGGAATAACCAAAATAACCTATTAGTTTTTCCCCTAAAGCCACGCACAGTCAGAGTTACATAACGAAGAAAGTTCGAGAAAGTGTGACGAAATCATCACCTCATGGCTTATTAAGTCAGGTGTCATGATTTGACCAATTAGAAGTTCAATGAACACATACTCCGGGAGTGAGTCGAGGTCTTGCGCGCTGCTTTGTCTGTTCGCATCCGTCCTATGAAGTCGCAGCTTTTCGCGCTGCGTCCTTTTGTCTTGTATATGTGTTCCGGCAAACACCGGAATAAGCCATTGTGCTCTGATTATGCTCCATGAAATAAAAATTCGTCGAGATGAAACTGCCTCTTCTTTCCTGGCTTCGGATCTTAATTTCTCTCCAGCCCCTATCTGATGGGCCATTGGCTACCTAGGTCATCATCCGTTGTAAACATTACACACACACGCACATATATATATAGTATATATATGTGTGTGCATATATATACATATATATATATATATATATATATATATATATATTAATAAATAAATAAATAAATAAATAAATAAATATATATATATATATACATATATATATATATATATATATATATATATATATATATATATATATATATATATATATATATATATATATATATATATATATATATATAATATATGTGTATATGTAATTTACAGGTGGTAAAGTTTACAGATGGGTGGTATTTATAAGACAATTCTTTACAAATATTTTTGTGCGAGAAATGGCGTTGACATGTAGAAACTTACACGTCCATATTTCGCTGTGTAGCCAGAGTGTGTTGAACAGAATGCTATGGAGGACAGAATGTTTAAGAAGAATTTTCGAGACCAAATAAATACTTAAGCAATTCTTTAAACACTTAATATGTTTATTATAAAAGCATATGAATGCTTTTATATCTTATAGTTTAAGTTAAACATGCTGTTTCCTTGCATATATATTAAGTAAACGTATTCCATAAATCTCTTTCATCACAAATAATTGCTGATGGAGAAAAGGAATTTTTGAAATACTTTTGATGGGACATGGAATAAAAGTTTTGAAGGATTTAATGTTCATAACTTTCATTTTGTTTCAGATCGATTCATGACTCACCATTCAACGTTTTAGTTCAGTCTGCTCTGTCAAGCATTAGGACCAGCAAAAGAGTCCATTTTAATAAAAAGAGTATATATATATATACACTCAAGAGCCAAAACATTATGACCACCCCTACATTTTGCAATGAATTCGCCTGGATAACGTAGAAGGCACGTGATCAGGTGGAAGTGGTATTTAACTGCTGCTGGAGAGTCTGAAGAATCATTCTTTCACTTACTTCTGTGTGTGATGGGAAAGGCTGCGGATCTAAGCGACTTTGATAGAGGTCAGATTGTAATGGCTCGAAGGCTCGGAACAGGTATTTCCGAAACGGCACGACTCGTGGGTTGTTCGCGACCTACAGTTGTTAGTACTTATGCAAAGTGGATGAATGACGGTGAAACCAGCAGTAGACGACATGGTGTTGGACGTCCACACGCTATCAAAGAAAAAGGTAGTCGGAGACTCTCTCGCAGGGTGAAGCAAAACCGGAGCCAGACAGTGGCTCAGCTGACAGCCCAATACAATGCAGGGCCAAGTAGAATAGTATCGCAGCACACTGTTCAGCGGACACTGTTGGATATGGAGCTACGCAGCAAACGTCCCACTCGTGTGCCTTTGTTGAACAAGCGTCATCGCCAACTGCGCATGCGCTGGACCCGGGAACATCGCGACTGGTCCATGGATCAGTGGGAGAGAGTTGCCTGGTCAGATGAATCACGGTTTGTCATTCATCACGCCGATGGCCGTGTCAGGATACGCCGTCTTCCAGGTGAACTGTTGCTCCCTCAATGTACAGTAGGTCATACACAGGCCGGTGGTGGCGGTATTATGCTTTGGGGGACGTTCTCTTGGGCGTCTCTGGGACCCGTGGTTGTGGTAGAGCAGACCATGAATGCTATAGGGTATCTGAACATCATTGCGGACAAGTTGCACCCTTACATGGCCTCTGTTTTTCCAGCTGGAAATGGAATGTTCCAAAAGGACAACGCCCAGTGTCACAAGGCTAAAATTGTGTTGGAGTGGTTCCAGGAACATGATGCTGAATTCCAGTTAATTTCCTGGCCGCCTAACTCACCGGATCTCAATCAGATAGAACACATTTGGGATGTCATGGGACGGCAGCTCAGAGTTCAAAGACCACCAATTCGCAATATCTCGGATTTGCGTGACCGTTGCTTAAACATCTGGTACAATCTGTCTCCGGCCATCTACCAAGGACTTGTGGCATCCATGCCAAGGCGGGTTGAAGCTGTGTTCCGCGCCAAAAGGTGGGCCAACTCGTTATTGACAGGTGGTCATAATGTTTTAGCTCTTGAGTGTATATATATATATATATATATATGATATGGCGCTTACACCACGTAACTATTTATCTCAACTAATTCTACTAAATGGCAGTCATCATTAAAAGGTCGGTGACATAACTACTACTTACATAACTAAAAAATTTGTTTATTAACATTACTTAAAAGTCAATCCAATCGGCGCAAAGTTTCCATCATCTCTCAGGCCACGACACGTGCGTCCACAGAGAACGGCTAACCTACCTGACCTCCTTTGTTCTCGTGCTGCACTTTTCGAAGGGCATTTTTGATCTCGTACTCAGCCATCACGTGCTTTTCCATACGTACTTTTGTTGATGTAATCGCTGGTCGAGCTCAAGGACTCTCTTAACCCTTTCAGGGGCACCGTTCGCATTGTGCGAACACATTTTTTAGAGTTTTTTAACCTAAAAAAAATCTTCAATTTTTTCCAATTAAAGGTTGTAAAATACTTTTGTTTCCTTAAACTGATAATAAATTTCAGCACCAGACACTTATCTGCTCATTTAACTTTAACACATTGAATTCAAGTTAATGCTGTTTCATACTTGATTCTATCTACCTACCAAGTATGAAAGAGCATTAACTACTAAGTACCAAGTCTGTTAGTACTTGGTAGGTATCTGTTGGTACGGTATCTCTTGGTACGTTAAAGTTCCAAGAGATAGACAACGTATCGCTATCTGTTGACTGTGATGTTAATAAATAGTCAATTTCTAATAATAACTTATCGTTCAACGCTAATTTGCCTAATTTTGACCCTATTGAAATCTATTTAATTATAGTTTACGTTTCTGGACATTGACATTACATATATATATATATATATATATATATATATATATATATATATATATATATAAATGAGCAAATGAGAACGCAGGCTGAGTCCGAAAACATTTTTTTGCGACTTTAAAAATTATTTAAAGTTTCATTTTCATTAGTGATTGTGTTCTCATTTCAGTATAATCTTAACGAGAAATATGTGAATTTGTTAGAAAAGTGTGTTAACACTGTAGGACATTTAGCATTTTTTTTTTGTATTCACAGTAATATTTCCTGATTTGAATCTGTAAATATTTAATATTTAACGATATATTGTTCACATTAAACTTCTTAAAAGATAAATTGCTTTATCAGAACAATCATCTATATTTAAGATTTATTCTTAATGATTTTAAGTGCCCCACAATCACACTTATATCATTCGACACATGAAAGGGACTGCCAAACTGTTTTCAAGCATTTGAACAAAAATGGGAACCGAACAAAAAAAGAAAGGAAAAGGAACTAAGGGCATATATTGTGGCACTTCCGAAGTTCTCAAAACTTTTGCTCTTTTTGACGAAACTTTTGGCATCCTTTTCAGGAGTGTCGGCATAGATTTGATGTATGAAAGTATTGGACTGTAAATTGCTTGTTTTTGGCTCTTAAAAGGCGGATCATTTGAATTTATGGTGAGCAATTTCAAGCGAGGTTAAATGCTTTTGTTTGGATTGCTAGTCACAACGTTTTTCTATTGATATCACGCCACCCATTATTTAAGAAATGAGAAGAATTATTCGTGGAAAATTTTGATGTATGAATATGTATATGGCATTTGTACTTTAGTGACATTAATTTTGGTGCAGTAAAATCACCAAGGAATGATTTTATTTTTAAGATATGTGTTGTCTTTTAGACACATTTAATATAAAAAAGGCCGTATTTCTCTTTTAAAATTAATTTTATGGTATCCAGTTAAAAGGAAAAGTTTTTGACAGATTCACTGAAATTATTTCATTGTCGAAATTTTTCAAACTATCAGTGCGAATTATAATTTGTTTATAATATGCTTTAAATTAAGAAAGGTAAAAAAATAGTAATCTACTAGACCAACTACACCCTAATTGTTACCGTTATTTAACATTTTGAAGCTATGATTTTCCTATAATATCTTGGGTTATGAATTTGAGCTTTTCTCTATAAGGTAGTTCTTTATAGCTGTTTGAATGTGACAAAAGTCTCGTAAAAATTAACCCAAATTTCGTGAGAATGCTATATGGTATATAAGTCAGAAGTAGGGAGAAAATTTTAGAATAGTTTGTGAAAGTAAAATTAATAGAAATGAATTCGAAAGATAATTTTTAATTTCAATAAAATTCAACATTGAATGCGCAGTAATTACACATTTCCTTAAGGGGACAGTGGACCTTCAAACCTAACTTTTTTTGTTTTGAATCGATTTGCTTGAAATTTTAATATGTGATTAGTACAATAGATATGTAAAAGTGGTTAAACTTTAAAGATGAAATATTAATAATTTATGAATTATGAATTATTAATTATATCAAAAATTGGTCTAATTAAAAATGCTCCATGCGCATTTCTTTTGCATATAATATGGTAATTTTTATTTACAGGATACCTTACTTCATACATGCATTTTCTATTTTCCATAAATAATAATCTTTAAATTTTATTATTTAACCAACATAATTGGGATGTAGAGTATCAGATCTAGTTGTGCACTCTGCGTAATGCTAAATCTGCAACAGCTTTTCAGTGTACGGCCTCTGTCGATTTATTCAGCTAGACTTCTTACGCATAGAAACAGCAGTTATATAATGAAGCTGGAGCTTCTCTGAGTTCTTAGCGAGAAAGAGCTGGCGACGTCTTCTTTCTGAGAAAAACCTTATCCCGGACCGTCCTCATGCAGCGGCAGTTGCCCATTCTAGACTTTTGACAGGGCACGATTGTTTGCCTGCCAATCGTTTCCCCAACATTTGTCTGCCCATCTTGTCTTCCAACTTAACAGATTCTCCTTTGTGCGTTTTATGCAATTTTGGACAAGTTTTTTAACTCTAAACATTTAAACAGATTTGCTATACTACAGAATTTCACTGGCATAGTTCAAAGGTACTGGGGAGCCCGCGAGCGAATGACATAATAGCCAAGTGATCGGCATTGACAAACGACATCAACAACTAACATAATTTGAAGTACACAATGGAGCTCCTTCATTTACGGTGAAACTTTTCTGTCTCGCGGTAAGAGGGAGTTTCAATGTACTACTATAACTCGGTTGGTTCGTTGGGATCGCTTCGACCATATTTTTTCGACACGAGGGATAATTAGACCTACTGCTTAAAGCCGATTCTGAAAGGCTACAAACGTCCATGACAATAGTATTATGCAATTCTGGACAAGTCTTTAACACCAAACATTTGGACAGATTTACTGTACTACAGAATTTCAGTGACATAGTTCAAAGGTACTGGGGAACCCGCGAGCGAATGACGTAATAGCCAAGTAATAAGCATTGACAAATGATAACTACAACAACTAACATAATTTGAACTATATAATTGAGCCCATTCATTTAAGGTGAAACTTTTCTGTCTCGTGGTAAGAGGGAGTTTCAATGTACTACTATAACTCGGTTGGTTGGTTGGGATTGCTTCGACCATATTTTTTCGACACGAGGGAAAATTAGACCTACTGCTTAAAGCCGATTCCGAAAGGCTACAAACGTCCATGCCAATAGTTTTATGCAATTCTGGACAAGTTTTTAACACCAGACATTTGGACAGATTTCCTGTACTACAGAATTTCAGTGACATGATTGAAAGGTACTTTGAACCCGCGAGTGAATGACATAAAAGCCAAGTGATCAGCTTTGACAAACGACAACTACAACTAACATAATTTGAAGTACATAATGGAGCCCCTTCATTTACGGTGAAACTTTTCTGTCTCGTGGTAAGAGGGAGTTTCAATGTACTACTATAACTCGGTTGGTTGGTTGGGATCGCTTCGACCATATTTTTTCGACACGATGGATAATTAGACCTACTGCTTAAAGCCGATTCTGAAAGGCTACAAATATCCATGACAATAGTATTATGCAATTCTGGACAAGTCTTTGACACCAAACATTTGGACAGATTTACTGTACTACAGAATTTCAGTGACATGGTTCAAAGGTACTGGGGAACCCGCGAGCGAATGACGTAATAGCCAAGTAATCAGCATTGACAAATGATAACTACAATAACTAACATAATTTGAAGTATATAATTGAGCCCATTCATTTAAGGTGAAACTTTTCTGTCTCGTGGTATAAGGGAGTTTCAAAGTACTTTTACTATTACTCGGTTGGTTGGTTGGGATCACTTCGACCATATTTTTTTCGACACGAGGGCTAATTAGACCTACTGCTTAAAGCCGATTCTGAAAGGCTACAAACGTCCATGACAATAGTATTATGCAATTCTGGACAAGTCTTTGACACCAAACATTTGGACAGATTTACTGTACTACAGAATTTCAGTGACATGGTTCAAAGGTACTGGGGAACCCGCGAGCGAATGACGTAATAGCCAAGTAATCAGCATTGACAAATGATAACTACAATAACTAACATAATTTGAAGTATATAATTGAGCCCATTCATTTAAGGTGAAACTTTTCTGTCTCGTGGTATAAGGGAGTTTCAAAGTACTTTTACTATTACTCGGTTGGTTGGTTGGGATCACTTCGACCATATTTTTTCGACACGAGGGCTAATTAGACCTACTGCTTAAAGCCGATTCTGAAAGGCTACAAACGTCCATGACAATAGTATTATGCAATTCTGGACAAGTCTTTGACACCAAACATTTGGACAGATTTACTGTACTACAGAATTTCAGTGACATGGTTCAAAGGTACTGGGGAACCCGCGAGCGAATGACGTAATAGCCAAGTAATCAGCATTGACAAATGATAACTACAATAACTAACATAATTTGAAGTATATAACTGAGCCCATTCATTTAAGGTGAAACTTTTCTGTCTCGTGGTATAAGGGAGTTTCAAAGTACTTTTACTATTACTCGGTTGGTTGGTTGGGATCACTTCGACCATATTTTTTCGACACGAGGGCTAATTAGACCTACTGCTTAAAGCCGATTCTGAAAGGCTACAAACGTCCATGACAATAGTATTATGCAATTCTGGACAAGTCTTTGACACCAAACATTTGGACAGATTTACTGTACTACAGAATTTCAGTGACATGGTTCAAAGGTACTGGGGAACCCGCCAGCGAATGACGTAATAGCCAAGTAATCAGCATTGACAAATGATAACTACAATAACTAACATAATTTGAAGTATATAATTGAGCCCATTCATTTAAGGTGAAACTTTTCTGTCTCGTGGTATAAGGGAGTTTCAAAGTACTTTTACTATTACTCGGTTGGTTGGTTGGGATCACTTCGACCATATTTTTTCGACGCGAGGGCTAATTTGACCTGCTGCTTAAAGCCGATTCTGAAAGGCAACAAACGTCCATGCCAATAGAAGGACTCGAACCTACAGACTCTGGTACCGAAATGCAAAAGCCCTAGCCATTCGTCCATCGCTCGGCCCTATAATAAAACAGGTAATATTTTAACAAAATTTTGTTTTTAATCGTCATTTTACAGAGCACTTTTTTGCTCTTTTACAGACAAATAAAGGGAGGTTTTCAGTATTGTGGCGGTCGAGAAGAAGAAGAAGAAGACATCATTCAACTGGCGGAAGAAGAAACGTCGGTGAGCCGAGGGAAGAAGAAAACATCGAGGCACACCGATGTAACCAGATATAAGCATCGGGAGTTTTATGAAGAAAAGTCTCGATTCCCTTTCAGTACTCTGTTCTGTGAATCCAGCTCACCAATCCGCTGCAGGAATGTTAGCCGGGGAGTACGGCATGCTGATGATTTTTTTTTTATGTTCTACATATTTGTTAAAGTTTTGTTTAAGTTTGATGAAATTTGTTGTTAAAAGTTCTTGTAACGTATTTCCTGTTCCACATTACACACCGAATGAGGGAGTCGACAGTATCATCCAGAAGGTTTGCTTAAAAAATATAAATTCAAAAATGCATTCATCTTTTGCAAACATAAAAAAAAACATGAGGAGTTCTATTATTCGGTTTAGTACAGTAGTATCTTCTTACTCTAGGAAATATTCTAAATGCTAGGAGTGATAATGATTTTCAAATAAAAGCTGTACAGGTCTCACATAAAAATTTAACGTTTTTATGTAAATTCAACGGGCGATCGAAAGGAGAATAAGGAAATTCCAGAAATAAGAAACAGAGAAAATATGTTTTATTCCAGAAAAGAATATTGGTTTCATTTAAACGCAGCTCACACAAAAATGAAAATAAAATCGGATAAAAAAGAGAGGTTCTAGAAAATATTTCTCCTAAGTTTTGTTTCTATTGTTAAAATGGAGAGCTAGAGTTTATTTTTATAACGCCACTCTTCGATATTGATAAATTAACTTTATATAAATACCGGAGAAAATAAACACCTTGACTATCAAATTTAGAGCTATAAATTTATATATACACTTATGAGGTAAAAATAGATAAATCTCAACGAAAAGAAAACTTTTAGAAGACATGCATAATAAAAGCAAATATTTTACGGATATTGCCAGCCGCTAAATCAATAAAAAATTATTATTTTGAGTCCAGGTATAAATTTAAACTATTTCATCTAATGAAATGGAAGACATTTGTTTTGGGCGGGGGGGGGGGGAATGGATTGCATGTCAGTTGGTGGTCTGTTATTAGATTTCGTCCTTGAAAGAGAGAAGATAATTTACTTATTCAGAAGAAATGAAGCGAGTATGCAGTACTTAGCAAACGCCTAAATGAGGGATGCCATGACATACGTCTGATCTAAGAGGATCTTGGAGCTGAAATGGCGGAGTAGCTAAACAAACTAATTAACAATTAACGTCATAACTAGCAGTATAAATTAAACATAAAGGAAGTCAAAGGTGAACAGTCAATTTCAGATAGCACGACTCTAAACTGTAGAGGAATATATATATATATATATATATATATATATATATATATATATTAATTCCCAGTTAGAGTCTAGTTATATTTAAAAAGCAAAAGTGAGAAGGAAATAAGACAAGGAAATTTAAGGCATCGTAGTTACCTATATAGAGTTACACATGCTGAGATCTAAGCGTAAAATCATAGGGAGATCTGTGAGTATACTAAATTTCTCTAACATGTAGCTTTATATATATATATAAAACAGTTCCGTAACTGACTGACTGACAGATAACGCACAGACCAAACCGCTGGACCTAAAGGGCTGAAATTTTGCATGGCGATTCTTCTTATAGTGTAGGAGTGCACTAAGAAAGATTTTTGAAAAATTCTTCATAGATTTTTAAAAATTAAATTCTTAAGCTGTTTTTTAAACTGTTTTTAAGTTTGCATTTAAAATAATAATATCCGGATTATAAAATTTATATCACGAGAAAGATCATAAAAATTCCTTTAAAATGAAATCTTTTTCGAATCTTTACTTCCATTTTTGATTTTTGGTGAATTTTTAAAGATTAATTTTTAGAATCTAATTTATTAAACGCTGATCACGTGGTTTCTTTTCTTTTTGTGATACTTTGAATTAATTTTGCGCCACGAGCATAACAACGAAATAAATTGGTAAAAAAATATTAAAATACTGTAAAAGATAAAATTTAACCACTAGACTAATTGAGTTTTAGGCTAAAGTTTTTTAAGAATTTGATTCAAATTAGTATGTTTTATGGATATTAAACTTACAAATTAATTGCATACATGGACCGTTGTATTTAATTTGAATATTTCCTTCTACATTATTTTGTCTATAAAAATATCCGTCATGATTTTTTTATGAATTCTTTTTCGCATTAATTGCATACATTGACCGTTATATTTAATTTGAATGTACTCCGTAGCAAAGCACGGATGTTCAGCTAGTTGCAGCATATGCATCTTCTGTTGAAATACTTCCACAGAAAGTATCATTTCCACGAGTAAAATCATCTTATTACTGAGGCTAGGCTATGGATGAATAACTTTAACACAAACCCTATGCATAAGAGTCTTTGTTTGAGTCCTGTAGATGGTGTGGGTTAATGGACTAATCTGAACGGCCATAAACAATAGCCTCTAGTCTATTAAACAGTCATTCTGATAATTATCGTAGTACAAACAAACAAACAAACAAACAAACAAAAACATTGGTGAGTTTGTTATTGAAATCCTCGTTTTCCACTTTAACGTCAGAGAAGCGAAATTCAGGAATCAAAACTTTACGACATGATAAAATTTAAATTTGCAAAAATTGCTGTAAGGTATATGTTTTATTGAGAAAATTTTTATTTTTAACTTTCGTTCCTGGGATAATCATAAATTACAAAACATAAATGTTAAAACTTTTATTCTAAAGCAATATTCCAAATCTCGGAGGTTTAAGCGGCACATTTAACTAATTAGTTAAAGAAATACAATTAGTTTCTTGAGAAATCGCACTACGAAACATATAAAATGAAAAGCATGTGCTTTAAACCAATACCTTCACAATTATTCATATTCATCTTAACAATAAAATTATGTTTGTTCATTAAAGTCAAGGATTTCTTCCTGCCCATCTTAACTATTGATTCACAATAAGATAAATGGGGATAATCTCTTAGGGGGAAATGTTATAACGAGAAAGGGAGAGGGAGGGGAGGAGAGTTTAGCATTTTTTTTTAATGTTAAAGATTAATGAGCATGCCGTTGTGATTAGGGTTTGTAATGAAAAAGAGAATGTTCGAAGAATTCAGGTTACGTCGAAGCTGATGATGGAAGGAAGCGAAATTCGAGGCCTTCCGATTTATTAGGAAATTTCTTTATCTTCCAATTAATCACTAGAGACGCGTCTAATACTGGTACAGCTCTGCAGATGTCCTTTGTATGAAGACTTAAGAAAAACCTTTCAAATTTAAGGTGCAGCTATCATTTACAAACTTTAAAAAAATTTAAAAGCTCCACCAATAAATATCATTTATATTCGGTGCATAACAACAAGAGTGTTTAAAATATTAAATGAACTGTTTCTTAGAAGTCCAACTGAATCTAAATCCCCCTGAGTGGTACAAATGAGCGTATTTTCTACTTTAACTATGATTGAGAGATATAATGTAGCTCTGCACACTTACATATAGTAAAACAAATTTACTGCATTTCAAACTTTAAATTTGTTTATTTCTATTGTTTACTTTTTACTTTGATATAGTAATACTCTTTTCATAAAAACTTCAGCTATTTTTTTCTGAGCAATTGTTTTTAATTTGATAGGTTTGTATAAGGGGGAAGATGAACAAATTTTAAAATTCTCTGAAAATATTCAAGTATTTCAATTGTATCATTTGTTGTGAAGTAATCTATATAATCTAAAGGGGAATTTAATGGTACTTACCTCATTTTAGATTCTGGGATCATCTCGCATTACGCAATAGCACTTGGTCGTTGCACAATACGAGAATATTTCCTACTGTGCATGTGTGCCAAACTTGTCAATGGCACCACAAGCCAAAAAAAAAAAAAAAAGGCTATTAATAATTAATATTTTACCTGCGTAATCTGTTGATAAAACTTTAGTAAAATAAAAATTATTTAAAGAAAAAATATGCTTAATACTATATATGTAGTAGTAAATCTATTCCTCTGTAAGTTTTAATTAGTTTTAAATTTTTGAAAATTTAATGCTAAACGCAAGAATAAAAATGACAAAAACAAACATAATTAAGGCAGAAATAACATAAATTGCACAGTAAAAATTTTTCACTCAAAAAAAAAAAAAAAAGAAAACAAACAAACAAACAAAATCTAACAGCAATCATTTTATGATAAAGTCAGTAATTTACGATGAAAGGAAAAATGCATTTTTAAAAGTTGAATCTATAAAGAGTCATTTTTTAAAAATATGGTAAGTTGACAGCTAACAATGTAATGTGTTAAGCTATTAAATAAGTAAATTACAGTATTTATACCGTAAAAAGTGACATGAATGTTGAAATGAAAATTCTTTAAAAACTGGTGAGAAGTACCCTTTTAAAGTGAAAAAAATTAGGGTTTAAAAAATTTTTCTTACTTCTCTTGGAAGATAGGTTTTGTTCGCTTTTATCGAGGAAAAAATATTGCTCTTTTATAGTTTTCCATCTTTCCGCCTCAAAGACGGAATATTATCCGCCAAAAATATCGAAATCTTGTTTTTTATTTCACAAATGTATTCAGGCATTGATAAGTGCGTAGAAAGATTGCTCGCATTTTCAGCGAGGAATTTTTACACCGGCGTGGATGCACAGAGATGAAATTTAAAGTAGTTTGAGTATATGGCTTTGAAATACGTATTTTCGAAGAACATTGTTGAAATTAACAATCATTCAACTTTTTGTTCATTAAACGATTTCTTTGTTTTGGTCACGGCTGCCTAGGAGAACATATCTATCTCATTTGAATTTTCCACCCACCAAACTGCCCTCTTTGTAATATGGCAGAACCAATGAACCGTGCCCAACTCCTTCGTTGCTTGTCACTTCATGACGACTCTGAGATGGCGAGGTACTGGTAATCTAGAGAACTCTTAGGGAAATGACTTGGCTCACTTTTTGTTGAACTTTGTTGTACTATTTTGCAATTCCTTCTTTTGTTTTGCCTTGCCATTGGAAATAAAAAAAAAATTAAATTACAAAATTGTATTTATTTTTTTATTATTTAACACTAGAAAGGCGGGAATTTTTTTCATACTAAAAAGACTGAACGCCGTCATTTTGACAGTTAAAAATAAAATCAAGAATATAAAATATTTAATGTTTTTTTAAATGGTTAAATACTTTAAATTTTGAACTATTTCATACCATTATATAATAAATTAGTATATATTTAGATATATTTTTATGCAGGTATGCCGAGCTGACAACCTGGTATGGTTTATCCGTAAAAATATGTGCATGTTTTGTGCAGTCCTCATCTTTCAACACCAATATTTGCGAACAGCCAATATTTCTGTTATTCGCAAAAAGGGGAAGAGACGAAAAGTAAATAAAATTTTTTCGGTATTATTTTAAAGATTTCTGCCTGTTTTCTATATTACCGTCAAATTGAAGGCTTTCAGTCCTAGTAGGTGTACAACACATTCCCCCCCCTCTTTACTATCGAATATAATTTTGTAAATGTGTGTGCCTATTACGGGTAAAATTAGAAAAAGTCATAAAATTTCAGAAGCCCGAGGGGATAAATACAGACATAGCACTCAATAGAATGTCCAAAACCGTCAAAATGGCGGCAGTCGTCTATCTAGTGTTAAATAATATTTAAAAAATACTAATGCATTCAGTGATGCGCAAGAAAGCCTGGATCTAATTTTTGTACAGAAATTTCCAGAATCGGAAAAGGCTTTCTCTTGAAGGAATCCCCTGAAGTCGGTTTCGCTGTTTACAGTGCCTTCCACAGCAATTCACGATTTTGTGTTCTCTTAGAAGTTCCCTTGAAGATGTTAAATTCCTGCTTTAAAGTGCCGCTATCATTTGCTGTTATTGCATGTTTACGTTGGATGCGTTTGAAATGTATGAATTTAGTTCGTGTAATTCTTTTTTCTGGTTCACCATGGAATGCGAATTCTTCACGCAAAATGACGCCCTCCTCTTCAGAATGCTGTACAGTTTCATCAGGAAAAAAGTCTCGTCATAAGAGCTGTAGCAAAACTTAGAACAGATTTTGTTGGAACATTCGCAAGATCAGCAAGACATTTCATTAAAACCGAAATGCTGTCATTTTTTCGCGATCCAAAAGTTTTCGAAATTCGCGTTTTCACACTTTATACGAATTTAATGCAAACTTTTATTTTTAACTCTTGTTTTAATACATAGTGTATTTTCTTGAATAAATTTCGAAAACTGATTTCCCAAATTATTTCACAAATAAAAAAATAATATGTCAAAATTCAAATTTCAACGCCTATTTTATACGGAAAATTTAAAAAATGTAAGCTTCGGATATCCGAAAAAAATTGGACGGATATCGGGTACAGTTAAGAATTCAAAAAACGCGTATAACGCATACAGCTATATCCTTTTTGGAAACTCTAATTTCGACCAAGCAATGGTGTTCTTTTCAGTTTATTTAAGGATTCTGTCACAGGTAAGAATCCCATAATGGACAAACGAAAACCTATATCTTTGTTGAATATACTGGATATTCCTTCCTCTTGAATCTATTTCTATGACAAAATAAAGTTTCTTAATCTTAAATTTAAAATTCTTCTCTTCGCATATTAAATTTTCAGTCTCCGAGTGATAGATTAATACAGCTTCTTTCCCTGTAACGAAATTAAAAAAACAGCCCATGATTCTGACTAAACAAAAGTTCAAATGTACCTTGGGTAATCAAAACTCGAAGAAATGATTGAATAAAAGTTAAGCGACTGAAACAGCGCATAATAAAATCCTTCACAAACTTTGAGTTTTTTTTTCAGCAAAAACTTTCGAAACAAACCACCGGATCAAGATTAATATGAGACCCAGGAATTTCACTTCCTTAGCTCTTATGTTGCTACAGTGATTTATACTGACTGAAGAGAGTATTTAAAAAAACGCAGCGTTTTTAAATGTTATGGTATAAGTTTTTCATTGAAAATAAGAAACTTGGAATATTAATAGATAAGTTTGCTGAAAAGCTGTAAAGTTAAACAAGCAACTTAAGTTGTTCACAAACTTGACTCGAACGTATTCATTCGAACAAAATTAAAAAAGAAAACATTTTTCACGCTTATCTTCTTCGATAATGTAATCTGTTTCTTTGCCAGGTGAAATAATCCGATAAAAGTTAAAACATGTTTGTAAAGGAACAAGGAAACTACAGTATCGTTTTCTAAAAAAGAAGATTAATTTTATCTTTTCTGCTGTCATTTTCCATTTTATTTTGATTACATCATTGTGCAATGATGGGAAAGTGCTATGTGATAATAGTTTTTTTTTAAAAGAGGATTTTTTCTCTGATATGTAAGCTCGTATAAGATATTGTTCGTTTATTTTGGTCACAGATTATTAATTTGTGTATCACAAAATATGCTTTTTTGACTTAAAAATGTTTAAGTTTTTCAGTCTTTGCATTAACAGATTTCAGTAGGCCACAAATGTTTGATTGTGACTAAGCCATACTATTTCACATGTTATGAATTGGTATCTCTATTCGGGCTACTGGTCGATTCAGGTGTATTGAATTTGCTAAAGTTTAATTCAGTTTACTCTGAATTCTGCAGATCCTTAAAAATCCCATTTGCTCAAGAGGGTAATACATAAATATTTAGTTTCGATAAAATAAATAGTTTTCGTGTCAAACGTTTAAAAATATTTTCAGAAACAAATAAGTGAAATCTAAATTATTGACAAATTCAGTTTCACCTAACCGTTGTAGTTTGCTTAGTAACCGAGTTCTAACAGCATCTCACTAAGTCATACTGGTCGCATTCACAACAAAGACTGATCCTTGACCATACAAATTAGTCCCACTATGACTACAACGTGGCTGTCTCACGTGATATTTTTGTGACGTCTCTTCATCCATCCAGTACTGCAATCAAGCCACAATGTGATTGCACCGTGAGAGTAACAGACAGGCCCCCATTAAATATAAGTTACAACTTAATTCTATTGACATATGTACCAACTATAGAGTTGTGTCCCCTTGTGGTATCACCGGGCAACGACATTAATTTTACACAGTTGGTTAGGCATCGATTCCCAGTGACTTGAGTTTTCTGCGACCCCATTTTTCTCGTCCTATTGCTGTGAGGGAAATGAAGGAATAATTGAGCCATTCATAAGCCCAATCGGTCAAATCCGTTTTTTGGAATTTTTGAAATTTTAGTGTCAAAGCACATGATCAATTCCATACTGTTTACATTCATAATAAATTTCACAAATAATAAAGATTAATATCACTCAGTGACAAAATATTTTTTTTTTGGCCATCGAATAATAAGTAACTTTTTTCAGAGGCCAATCAAGTTAAGTCCATACTCTGTTGTACATCATAGCAAAAATGCAATTCAAACGCAGAAGGAAATACTTGATGTTAACGGTAAATCGTTTAGTGTTGTTTCACCACAAAATAAATTAGTCAGTTACAGCCTAACTGCTGCAAAAGTAAGTACTTTGGAATAATTAAACAATTATTTCATTTTTTTCTGTACTAAAAAAATAATTTGAAGACCAAATTTGATGTTTTTTTTACTTAATCACGCGAAATTTGTAATAACAATAACGATTTCTCCAAGGATATTCTCTTATAGATTTTATATGTCGTCAGATAAAAGTTACATCTGAAATAATACATTGTACAATATTTTTTTGAGTTTATGTTTCCAGAGGAATTTCAAAATACAATGTATATTATTTTATCACTTTTATCCACGTTTTGTTTTATGGACTTAATCCATTTTGCAAGTGAGCGGCTCATGTCTCAGTGCAGTTATCTGGATACTGAAGCAAGAGAGGATAAAAAAAAAAAAACTGCTATGAATGTTTTTTTTCGCATCGCAATATCACAATACTTTTCGTAGATTTAAATTTGACTTATGTGGTCAAACGTTATTAATAAAAAATCTTTTATAACGTGTGACTGAGACATTTGAATTTTTCCGAGTCTGAAGTGGAAGAGAAGACTCGTTTTTTAACATAATTTATTGGACAGAAATCAGAATTGATATAAAAGATGACCAAGAAAATTCTCTTCATATTAATTATTTATGTTGTTTCAATGGTGCACTATAGCTTATTTTTATAATTTAAATTTCAAAATTGATAAAACTGAACTCTATAGTTTAAGCAGGGAGGCAGAAGAGAGTATGCAATACTAAGGGACAATAAATTTTTATGAATATAAATTTTTACCTTTCATATGTTTGTATATCAGCAAGTGACAAACGAAAATAAAATGTTATCCAATATTAAAAAATATCTGATGTATATTTCTTAAATTTTTAAATACTTTGCTTCTAGCACAAGCTATTATATTAATAAAATACTTTTTTAATATTTATTTAGTAGTTTTTGTTACTGTAACTCCTGATATAAATTTATAGTTTTCTTTTATATGTAAACAGAGAAAAGGGACTTGCATAAAAAAGGTGTTGAATATTAAACTACAAGCGTAAGCCCCTAGACACATGGCAAAATTTTTTTAATATTACTTTTGCAGTTTTTTTGTTATAACTATTAACAAGAAGTTATGACTTACTTGTTGTTCTACAAAAAAGACATACATTTCAAAAGATTTGAAATATTTCAACATTCAGGTTAGCTACTAAATTAATACAGAAATATGCTTTGTATATTAAATGAGAACATAAACTATATGTTACTTTTAAGGACATAAACTAAGAACTTTTTTTTTCTGCAAATATAACTTTTGCTTTTTATTATTTTTTTACGAATGAAAGTCACTAGAACTAATGAAAAATCCCTTTTAACTTAATTTAGTAGATTTATTACTGTGTAGTAACTTATATTGTTTTTATAGCTTAAATTTTTATTTAAAGAAGTGCCATATCTTAAAAAAGTGTAGAACATTTAATGACTAGAGCAAGCTGTATTAAGTTATTAAAAATTTAGTATAGTTTTAACAATTTTTAATATCATTCTAATGATAAAATGTTTTTACTTATTTCATCGCATAAAAAAAGAAAAAGGCATCCTTCAAAAAAGTTTTGAATACTTTTACGCTAGTTTAAATAACTAAATTAATATAAATTTTAAAAAATAAATTTAGTTGCGTTTTATATTAAAACTAATAATATATATTCATAATTTACACTTTTTGCTAAAATAAAAGAAATCTAGTTTTGGCATTTGAATATTTTGTTGATAGTACAGATCACCAAATAATGAAATAAATCTTTTATTACAAGCTTAATGTAAGTCTATTAGCTTAATTTAAATCTATTTATCTAAATTTTGCATCACAATTTGCGAAAGACTCGTTGATCTTATCGTTCTTGGCTGGGCAGACTGCGATTAGTCAGCCACCGGTGACAGACAGTAAGAGAAGTATCGTTTTTGGAATTTTTTCCTCTCCAGCGCATTGTTCGGCTTTCCCTTCATGAAGAGCAAATTTAGAGGGCGAATCTAGGTCTACAGAAACTATGTAGAACAACATTTATTAGGAACACCGGACATGAACAACATTTATTAGGGTGTTTTCCATGCACTTTTTCTTCCGTTTAACGGGGGAGATCACCTTAACACCTTATTATGATTTAATTTTAAAGAATGGAATGTAAGGAATCGTTTAAAAGAATGAAGTCGGTACTACATTTAGAACCGCTTTTATGACCAAATGTATAAAGCTAATAGTAAAGTAATTTATGGAAACATTAAATGGCTTTTTCAAAAAAATGTTAATTACAAACTTGTGCGCACTATTTCTTCAAAACCAATGGTCACAAATTGATGAAACTTTCTACACATGTATATCTATTATATTTAGACAATATCTACCTAAATTTAGGTAAGTACATATTACTAATTTTTTTACAGCAATTTTTTGTGAAACAATTTTATGATATTTCTTGTACATTTCAATACATTTATTTGCCTGAAAAAATATTTTTATGTGAAATATGGTAATTATTTTAGGTGTAGATTAAAGTATAATCTATGGATAGAATATATATATATATATATATATATATATATATATATATATATATATATATATATATATATATGTATATATATATATATGTATATATATATATATAAAACAGGTCCGTAACTCACTGATTTACTAACTGACAATAACTCACAGACCAAACCGCTGAACCTAAAGGGCTGAAATTTTGCATGACGATTCTTCTTATAGTGTTAGTCCAGTCAATTTGTGCTCAAAAGGTGCCCCAGAGGGAAAATTTTGGGGTAGTTTTGATTTCTTCCATTTTATATGTTTTTTGGGATGCTGAATCGGAATCTGAGGTTTGTTAACAACATTTCGTGACGCAACATTGAAGAAAATGCAAAAAATAAGGTAAAAATTTTCATTTTTTGGCGGTTTTTTGCTTATAACTCGGAAACTATGAACTTTTAGTATATAACCCCATTATTCAAAATGACAGTACATAAAATTTCCTACAAATTTCACCTTTAGGTTTTTTTCTCAGACGTACCGTTTGGGCTCAAGCGCTATTTGAAAATTGGCGTATTTCGGCTGTCTCTGCAAAATCCCACTTTTTCCACTCCAAAACTTTAATTTATTATTAACGGCTGTCATTTAATTCCTCCTTCCAATACAATGCAGCATTTTCAAAATCCAGAGACCACTGAACTAATGTCACTAAGTACAGGTGTTGTCGTAGATGAGAGGATCAACTGCCACTTGTCCAAGGAGATGGGCATGATAGGTATACAGCGCATTGTTGGTGGTGATTTTCAAGCTGTAAAATTCAAACGAGGTGAAAGAGTGCAGCCTCTTGCGATCATGAATAGCTCTAGTATTCAGATACAAGACAGGGATGTAGTCATTAATCCAACCACACTTTTCCAACGAATGACCATCGTGAAACATTCATATGAAGAGCTGCGAGAAGTTTTGCGTTACGAACTTAGCCCCTACCCTCTCTTTCTTTACGTTGAGCATGGGATGAGGAAAAGAACAAAATTGAGCTTGTACAGGGCTTTTACACAGACTCCAACTGAACAGGGGAACTTGAGCGATACAAAATATGTCATTGACGGAGGGTTTTTGTTACACCGGGTCAAATGGCACCACGGCCAGACATATGCAGTAATTTGCAGCAGTTATGTATCATATGTCAAGTCTAACTACAAATAAAATGCCGATGTCATTTTTGATGGCTACCCTGACGAAGCTTGTGAAAGCACCAAGCGCATAGAACAATTGAGAAGAGCGCAAAGAAAACAATATGCTGCAATATCATTTACAGAATCGATGGTGCCAACTGTCTCGCAGGAGAGTTTCCTTCCAAACTCCAGAAACAATAGCCGGTTGATATCAATGCTAATGGAAAAATTTGATGATGCAAAAATTGATTCACAGCAAGCTGTGGAGGACGCTGATATCCTAATTATCACAACAGCTCTTATGTTAGCCCCGTCAAATGAATATGTGACAGTAGTAAGGAAGATATCGACCTTTTGGTGATTTTGATTGGCCTGTGAAGCCCTGATATAAAGAACGTCTTCTTTTTGAAACCAGGAAAAGGGATGATGTCTCAAACCCTCTACAATCCCCATCTTGCCGCTGACAAAAAATCCTATCAGACCATATATTGTTCCTGCACGCGATGAGTGGTTGTGACACCACTTCTGCTTTGTTTAATCAGGGGAAACTGAAATTTCTTAAAGTCCTGCAGAGGAACAATGACTTGCAACCAGTCATTGATCCTTTCAAAGACCCTCAGGCATACCAGGACAAGATTTCCGAAGCAGGAAACGTGTTTCTCATGGCTCTGTATGGGAAAGGACATGAGACTAGCCTGAACTATTTGAGATACAGGCAATACGTATCTTCATCATACAAAAGTAAAAGAAACATTGACTCACTACCCCCCACCGAAGCTGCTGCACGACAACATTCACTGACAGTTTACTTTCAGATGCAGCAGTGGTTATCCGGTCAAACCACACTCGACGAGCAACAAAGAGACCCGAACGAGTGGGGTTGGAAAAAAACAACGAATGGTCTCGTGCCGGTGCCAACTACTTTGAACCCTGCACTTGACTCGATACTTCGGCATATTTCTTGCGAATGTAAAAAAGGCTGCCAACGCAATTGTGGATGCAGTAAGGCTGGCCTCCATTACTGCCCGATCTGCACATCGTGCGGAGAGCTGTGTGAGAACGTCGAGTTCCCGGAAGACAGCATTGACTTTGATGAAGAACAGACTGAAGAAATATGCTTACATGATGCAGAAGGTATGTCTAATCTCACAATCTATTTCGTAATCACACATCTCTCCTTAAGATATGATCACAAGTTAAGATATCTCCTTAAGATGATCATATCTCCTTAAGATATGATCACAAGTTAAGATATCTCCTTAAGATGATCATATCTCCTTAAGATATGATCACAAGTTAAGATATCTCCTTAAGATGATCATATCTCCTTAAGATATGATCACAAGTTAAGATATCTCCTTAAGATGATCATATCTCCTTAAGATATGATCATTTTCCAGATGAACAAGCCCCGACGCTGACGACAGAACATCCCGAACCTGTGCCAGGACTCGCCGCCTTCGAAGAACCTCAGCCAGGACCCTCTAAACGACAACTGCTCATATAATAATGTAATATATGATCATATGTATTGTAATACAATATAATAAAATGTAATAATTTTTCAAGATTTTTCGTTGGAATTTCAACTTTTTTGTAACTGAATTTGTACAATTTCGGATTTCATTAAATAACTTGAACATTATTTTATTTTTGAAAAAAATTACCTGTACCTCTATATATACGATCTAAATAAGGTATGTGCAGAGAACTGGGCGGAATTCACTAATTGACAGCCATTAATAATAAATTAGAATTTTGAAGTGGAAAAAGTGGGTTTTTGCGAAGACAGCCGAAATACGCCAATTTTCAAATAGCGCTTGAGCCCAAACGGTCCCTCGGAGAAAAAAACATAAATAGTGAAATTTGTAGCAAATTTTATGTACTTTCATTTTAAATAATTGGGGGTTATATACGAAAAGTTGATAGTTACCGAGTTATAAGCAAAAAACCGCCAAAAAATGAAAATTTTTACCTTTTTTTGCATTTTCTTCAATGTTGCGTCACGAAATTTTGTTAACAAACCTCAGATTCGGATTCAGCACCCCAAAAACATATAAAATGGAAAAAATCAAAACTACCCCAAAATTTTCCTCGTAAAAACACAATTTGACTGGACTATGTAGGGGTGCACTAAGAGAGATTTTTGAAAAATTCTTCTTAGATTTTTTAAATTAAATTTTTAAGCTGTTTTTGTAACATTCTTTTAAGTCTGTATTTAAAATAATAATCCAAGGGTTATAAAATTTATATCACGAGAAGGATCATAAAAATTTTTTTAAAATGAGATCTTTTTCAAAGCTTTACCTCTTTCTGTTTTTTGGTGAATTTTTAAAGATAAATTTTTAGAATTTAATTTATTAAATGCTGATCACGTAGATTTTTTTTGCGATACATTAAACTAATTTTCCGTCACTTGCATAACAATGAAATAGACAAAAAAAAAATATTTTTTTTCTTGCTAATGCGGCAGACAATTGGACATTATCGAAAAAAATATTAAAATACAGAATAAGAAACGTTCCTTAAACTGTACTATATTCTTTAGTATGTTCTATTAGATTTAATTTGAATATTTTCTTCTACATTGTTTTGTCTATAAAAATATCCGTTACGATTATTTTATAAATATATTTTTTCATTTTTTTTACATCAATTGCAAACATTGATCGTTGTATTTATTATAAATATATATATAAATATTTGGCATTAATTGCATACATTGGTTGTTGTATTTAATTTGAATGTACTCCGTAGCGAAGTACGGGTTTTCGGCTAGTTTAATATATATCTCTGTTAGTTTTTAAAAAAAATCTGCGTACGATGCATCGACGTAAGATTCTTTATTCATAAAACATTGATTATTTTTTTACATAAAATAATTTCTAATAATCTCCCAACAATGCTGCTTTTGTTTTCTAATAGATAAAGCTTTGTACAATTCCCCCTAAAAATTGGTTTAAATTTATTACAAATTAACTGTTTGACAACACATTAAGCTTGGTAGTAAAATCCGTCCCTTACTACCCCTATCTCCTCCCTTAAATAGTTTATAAATAAAGACATATTTACAAGTTTGATAAGTAATTGACCTTTGGAAAGTCTTTTTTACACCTTTAAAATTCACTTCGGGGATTTTTTTTCCATTTCAATTTAAAAGTATTTTATACAAGCGTAATTTTTAAAATTTTTTATTCGGGTACGATGTTTCAGGTTACTCGATTGTGGCCCAAAAGGTGAAGGAAGATGATACCTCTATGTCGTGGGTTACTAAGAGTGAAACTTTGGTCTATAGCTGCAGGGAATACTGGACACACCAGTTGTTGTTGCTTATGCCCCCCTGAAGTTTCAGACCAGGTCCATATAGGCTTCGAGCTGAAGTGTGCGAATCTGGTTTGATTAGTACCACAAGGGTCGGAGTCAGTCTTAGCTAGTTGCCACCTCAATTTTGACTGACCATCCCCAGGGAAGACATCTGGGGGATCGTATCCTCTCTCACCCTCGTTGACTTCATAGAGGGACTTTCCGGTCTTCGGATTTAACGTGCCCATATCTGGCCTAGATACGGAGTTATTTTATGTCGCGCACGGGGATTCGATCAGAGAATCCTCAGCACCGAAAGCTAGCACTTTACAAGGCCACCTCGAGCCCAGACATACCTATCTTTATTATGATACCTTTTATTAGGATGTTTCCATGTAGTTTTATAATCCATACAAATAATTAAAAAATAACGAATTTGGCTATTCTCGGAAAAGTCCTTTATTAGATCTAAGGATTTTATTTTGGTGAGTTTTTACTTTAAAGGGCAACCAAATATATATTTTATACAAAATTAATTTTCCCGACTCCTTTTCACGATTTTTAAAGTTCCTGAACTATCCCCAAAAGACAAATGGAGATGAAACCAAGTGAGGTGTTAATAAAGGTAAAACTTACGCCCGTGTGATGCTGAATGCACTGATGATACCCAACCTTGCATAAATTACCCCCTTTTTGGGTGTAATTTATGCATTTTTATCATACATTTAAAAATTTAAAAATTAAATAATGTGGGGCTTACTTTCTTCTCATGAAAGCAAAGTGATGCGAGAGGACCTTGGATGTTTTTGGTTAATAGAGGTGGCCGTCGAAGAAAGCCTTCACTTATCAACCTGAGAAACGTAGCTTGAATTCTGTAAATCAAAAGAAAATCTATTTGGAACACGAAAACGAGAAAGGTTTTGCTGAAAAAAAATTATATACATTAAAATGTGCTGTGAGAAGGACATTTTATTCATAACCGTACAATTCAAATTTAAAATGTCGATGTTTAAACTTTTAGCGTATACTTAAAGTTCTACGTAACTTTTCATAGTGAAATGTAAATTGAACGACCTTCTATTCTTTCCTCTAATATCCTAAAATTTCAATTCTTGTTAGTTTGCTTCAAACTTGTTCGTTTAACATTTCGACGACTGAAAAATGAGCATTTTAGGAGCGGCGGTATCAAAGGATTCAGATGGCGATTTTTAAAGGAAATTAATGCTCTTAAAGAAATAATATGAATCCCCACCACTTCAGCAGTAATTAATCATGCGGTAAAAATCACACCGAAGTGGCCCAAGGGTCTAATTGGACAGCGATTTTTATCTGGAGCATCCTGTAAGCTAAAAGCATTGAAATAAATTAATCGCATTTAAATCGTGAGACTGCATTTTTGTTTGACGACATCCACTGTAATTTGTTGCCTCCTACGAACGGCAAATTTTAATTGGTGGGAAAAACAAAACTGAGATCACTTAGACATTGAATTTATCTTTTTTCGTTGTTC